>JAVIAB010000024.1:28099745-28320572 GCA_032433765.1 Megaustenia siamemsis
AGAAGCTGTGAGCATGTGTTCACTAGCCTGACTCTCATCTTTGCTGAGTTCACAATTTCATCAGCTGTTTCGGGATGCTTCCCTTTGCCATGCAAGAAGCGTGACGCCCGGTTCAGCTCACATCAACTCTTTATAGCTGTAACTTGATGTCTTATATTTTGGCCTTGATTGGGGCGTCAATGCCAAGTACTAAATTCAGACCAGTATACGGAGGAGAACATCCTTGTCCAGAATTGTGGTTTGTCTGTCAAGTATTGAATCAGTGTTCACTTGTATCGGTTCTACGGTCACAACCACCATCTCGCTTGAAGAGATACACATTCGCATCGGAAAGGCAGATTAAATATTTGATAAACTTAAACATAGAGCAAGAACCAGCATGAAACGAATAGGATAGCGACTACTTTATGAAAGCTGTATGCTTGGCACACTACTGCATGGATCAGGAGCTTGGACTACTTGTACAGGGCAGGAGAGAAGCTTAAACGGCTTTCATGTGCGTTGCCTTTGCAAGATAATGGACCCAAATTGCAGGACAAAGTAGCCAACTCCACCGTCTGGCAACGAGCACACTCCGAATCACCATGGTAACACTTAAGCGTTGGAGACTAAGGTTGTGGGGTCATGACAGAAGAATTAACAACAATCTTATTCCAAAAAAATATTGTATGGAGAACTTAGAGATGGAGCGCAACCAAAAGCTATCAGGTTTATCAGAATATTTGCAAGGCTTCCTGGAGAGAACTTTTAATCAGGGGTTTAAAAAAAAAAAACAGAAAAAATCTGTTTCAGATCGTAGCACGTGAAGAACAAAAATTAAAACAGGACAGCACCATTTCAGGAAGAGATAATGTTAAAATAAGAAGACAAAAGAATCAGAAGAAAGGAGAGGATTCCAGGCATCACAAGTGCATCATGTTCGTTCTCCTATCGGATCTACCTATCCAATATTTGCAGATTCCGCCAAGATAGAAACTGCTCAGTAAAGCAGCATAAGACAGTAATATGTTACCAAACATCTAATCAAACAAGATTGCTCCTAACAGTCTGTCAAGAAGTCAAGGTTATATATAACAACTGAGGACGAATAGGCAAAGTTTATCAGAAGCTCGGTGTTCATATTGAGGACTATTTATTATTAGAACTTCTCCCACAGTCTAGCTGGAAACAAAATACCTGACCCTTAGTCTGGGAAGAAAATGTATTTGGGGAAATTGCACTGGGGCATGCTTCTTCAGCGGGCGTAATACCAATCACATTACCCCAAAAATCATGTGCCGAAGGTGTGTAAAATTGATGGTCACTAACACCATATTCCCTATACGCCACTTGGCGTGACGGGGCTCTTGACTTTACTTACTATGTTTCTTCAGATGTGGTGCCCATGAGAGGTGGAAGTAACTTCCATTTCAATCCTCAACAATAAAAACGTAAATGAACGTAGATAAGGGATCACCCACCACGCCTTCACACGTTTGGGGAATATGGAGCCCACGTTTTGCAATGAAATAAGCGAAATAGTCACGTCACTTGGCGGTGTATGAGAATATGGTGTTGGCGTCCCTATTTTTTGTACAGGCTTTCAGCACATTGATTTTTGGGGTAATGTGGTCTGTATAACGCCATTTTTGTTTCCCGAAAAATCTGGTACCCATTTAAAGTTGGGGAAGCTTTGGAAGCCATGTTTGATCCGATTAAAGAAAAAATATTGTTCCTCGCTTTCCTTTTTTTTTTTATAGAACACTGGTAATGAGTTCCTCATCACTTCGCGACAGTAATGTCATATCATGAATGTCAATAACATGAAACACCGTCACTAGTATAGGGTGTTTATAAAGTCTCACTACACTTGGTATCTAGGTCAATTTGAAAAAAATGTTTATGACGTCATCACAATATGTGCTCAATGGTAAGTTCACTTGTTGCGACAGTTTTCTTAATGACTTGTCTGGACTTTTAAGGATTCTGTCTTGGATATCTAAACATATTTCATCATTCACAGCAGGCCTACCAGATCGTGGAGCATCTTCCACATTTCCAGTAGCAATAAACTTATTCAACAAATTTCATTGACAGTGAGAGCACATATTGTGATGACGTCATAAACATTTTTTTTTCAAATTGACCTAGATACCAAGTGTAGTGAGACTTTATAACACCCTGTACCATCATTCTCTATGCTGTCCATGCTTCACTATTAGTGCGCGCAAGAACAATGTAGACTTTCAATTTGGTGACAAGAATACCCCATTATACGTTGATAAGAATCATATACCAAACCATATTGCGGGATCAGATGGTTCTTCATAAACCATGAAAAAAAAACAAGTAGGGTAGATCACAAACTGTAATCTGGCGGGAAAACGTGAAGGAAGAAATACAAGCACTGAGGACGTGACGAGGATCAGGCTGTGAAACATGTCCGAGGGCCAGGAAAGTGGAGGCATTTTGTTATTGCTCTAAAATTATAATTAAATGCTTTGTCTATCAGATGCCAGAAATACGAAGAAGAAAGAAAATGTATACAAATAGCAGGAAAGGAGTGAAGCCTTAGGCAGTAGGCAAAGGCAGGGAGAAATTTAGATCGCCAGTTGCAGAGATCCGTACCTTAATGACTCACAGTGGTTAGAGGACGAGAGAGAGAGAGAGAGAGAAAGAGAGAGAGAGAGAGAGAGAAAGAGAGAGAGAGAAAGAGAGAGAGAAAGAGAGAGAGAATGAGAGAGAGAAGAGAGAGAGAGAGAGAGAGAGAAGAGAGAGAGAGAGAGAGAGAGAGAGAGAGAGAGAGAGAAAGAAGGTGCCTAAGGCAAACTTGGACAGAACTAACAAGTGGAGTTTTATCCGAGGACTGAAACAAATTGATGAGAACCGAGTTGTACTTTTAAGGCATCAAATTACTGGGTTATGGTCCAGAATCTGCTAAAACAGACACATCAGTTTATCATTGTTCTTTTAGTTGTCTCCCTATTTCATAAACACAATCTGTATTTGATATTTCTTTAGTATACTCAAGTTGATTATAAGGTGCAGCTTCCACTTTATATATACATTTGTTTCATTGAAGAAAACTGAATAATTCGCGCCAATTTATGGACATTTATTTCATTGATAGAAAACTGAATAATTCGCGCCAATTTATGGACATTTATTTCATTGATAGAAAACTGAATAGTTCTCACCAGAAAAGAGTTACATCTGTCAATGTTTGAAATAGCTCTTTTCGTAATGTACAAACATATCACTAACACAGACACTCATATACGTGCTGCACGACTTCTAGAACAATAACTGAAACAGCAATTCCCCCTGTTGTGTTGTAACATACTCCCGTCATTATCAGCTGTACAGACACATTTTAAATTGCTGCACTATTATCGCACACTTCTCATTACATATAGTGGGGCAATATGTTATTTATCTTCTAGCCTGTATCATCGCATAATCCCTTAGCAGACATTTAATTGTATGTTATCATGTGTTGATAAGTTTCAACCTACACTCAATTTAAAAAAAAAAACAACATAGACAGCGGAGTGCAAGGCCCGTAAGTTAAAGCCAGGAAAATTTATTTTGTTATATGTTAATGTCCCTTAACTTATAAAATGGCTTAAATGATAGGGAGTGGTGGCAAATAATGGTTACCGTTCTAGGTCCAGTGGTTAAATCCTGAACGATCATTCTTCGGGGCCTACAAGGTGTGGATCATATATGTGAAGCTATTACTAAATATTTTTATTTCATTATTGTGAATGTTTACAAAGCAAATAATACTGTGAGGTCGGACTCATAAAAATGTTTCGGGCCGGGTCTATGTTGAATTAAAACACCGACTTGGCGACAGTAGTTGCTTGAAGTCCTTGTATATGGAATATGGAACATCTTGAAGTCCTTGTATATGGTGTATGTAACATCTTGAAGTCCTTGTATATGGTGGGAACATCTTGAAGTCCTTGTATAAGGTGTATGTAACATCTTGAAGTCCCTGTATATGGTGTTGGAACATCTTGAAGTCCTTATATGGTGTATGGAACCTCTTGAAGTCCTTGTATATGGTGTATGGAATATCTTGAAGTCTTGTATATGGTGTATGGAACATCTTGAAGTCCCTGTATATGGTGTTGGGAACATCTTGAAGTCCTTGTATATGGTGTATGGAACCTCTTGAAGTCCTTGTATATGGTGTATGGAATATCTTGAAGTCCTTGTATATGGTGTATGGAACATCTTGAAGTCCTTGTATATGGTGTTGGGAACATCTTGAAATCCTTGTATATGGTGTATGGAATATCTTGAAGTCCTTGTATATGGTGTTGGGAACATCTTGAAATCCTTGTATATGGTGTATGGAATATCTTGAAGTCCTTGTATATGGTGTTGGGAACATCTTGAAGTCCTTGTATATGGTGTATGGAATATCTTGAAGTCCTTGTATATGGTGTTGGGAACATCTTGAAGTCCTTGTATATGGTGTATGGAATATCTTGAAGTCCTTGTATATGGTGTATGGAATATCTTGAAGTCTTTGTATATGGTGTATGGAACCTCTTGAAGTCCTTGTATATAGTGTATGGAACCTCTTGAAGTCATTGTATATATTGCATGGAACCTCTTGAAATTCTTATATTTGGTGTATGGAACCTCTTGAAGTCCTTGTATTTGGTGTATGGAACCTCTTGTATAAAGTATTTCATTTATATCATAAGCAACTGCAGGGTAAAAATAAAAGTATTGGTTGCTAGTGCAAGACGGGGAGTGGGATGAAATGAGAGAGAAAGAAAATGAATAATAATTATTGAATATAAAAGGGAACCATATACATTTTATGAGAAAGTTATGTTTGAAATTACAAGCTAACCAATTGTTCTATTTTTTAATGAATATTTGTGTTGGGATACACATGTTGTTTTGTGCATGTGTTAGTGTGTGTTTCAATTGTGTTCTTCTTTCTGCTCAGACGACATAGTAAATAGTAAATTTCAATCTCGCGGGCCACTATAAATTGCTGGCGGGCCGATTATGGCTAGCGAGCCGCGTGGTGCGTACTCTTGGTTTGAGTCAGTATGAACCTTGTTTCAGTACGATTTACTTTCTCTCGCCAGAGCATACCTGTTAAATGTTTCATTAGTCGGTAATTAAACTAGCTCCTTGACCAACATCACATGCGGCTGTTTCTAATACAGCCAGCACTAGATTCCTAATATCTGCAGCCGTTTAATAACATCATTATTAATGCTTGTATCCGCGTCAGAAATGTAATCGCTAATAATCTGAATGTGATCTATTTGTCCATATTTAACATTCTTCTTACAAACGTTCTTCAATAATTAAATGTCAACCCTTGTATGTGGCTTCAACTATAATTAGCTAATCTGCGCATGCCATCTTTCTACGAGATAAGCAAATATCTCTCATTGCGTTATCTTTATTACCGCTCCTGCCCTTCTTCCCCTTTGTAGCGCATATTTTCTCTCTCTTCAACTTCTTTTTCTCTCATTCATCATACCCTATGGGACATCTCTTTTCAACAATCTGCACGAGACTCCCTTTCTATATTTTTTTTCTCTGTTTGGCTTCTTTTGGTCTAATTGAATCTTACCTGCCCCACAGTCTGTTAAATCATTCAACCAACAGCTACGCAAACTCTAGTCACCGTTTCTTTCCGCCATTTTTTAGATCAGTGTTTGACTTTCATGTTTATATTTTTTTGTTTATTTAAAAATATTTTTGGCCTATTGTGTTGATTTTTGTATATTTTTATATTTGTTGTTTTGTTGCCGATGAAGGTTTTAGCTTAACGTGGTGGTTTGTCTTGTCTCTATAATAGTCTAACTGCCTAATACAATTTTGTGTTTATTTTACATTTCTCTACGACGCAAGAAAACATGTGCGTCATAATTATCACGAGGCAGAAAACAAATAAGATAAGCTATCAACATGACTAAATGTTCACTCTTTCAAACAAAAAAAAAACTATCTTATCCCATTGCTTGGGTCTGTTGGGAGGACGTATGAGACTGGAGAATAATGGCCGCATGTCCAGTGCAGTTGCCGCGACGTATTTGAGTTTTTATTTCAGCCATGATAGAAACTAATTTGACCACAGCGGGATTCGAACCCGCATTCTCCTTCTGTTGTTGTTACAGTAAGAACATACAACAACATATACAACAACATATACAACAACATACGATTTGAACGTAACGTCTTTATGGATAACATATTCATAAATCTGCAACACACAATCTGCAACCTACAAAGGACAAGAGTTAGGGTTCGATCCCAACCGACAGCGTCCGGTTCACCCAGCCTTCAATTGGTAACGGATTATTTTCTGGGAAAGTAAAGCGGCACGGGGGTAATACCGACCACATTCATCCAAAAATAATGTGCTGAAGGTCTGTAAAATGTATGGTCACTAACACCATATTCCCTATACGCCACTTGGCGTGACGGGGCTCTTTATTTTTTTCTTTTTTTAACATGTGTTCATAGTGAAGTGTTTGGACAATGATGGCTGAAGTAACTTGGCATTGTCAGCTGTCGTAAGGCCTGGGCGAGAGATGTAACGATGTAGTGAGGTTGTGGCGGCAAGCAACTACCTACTGATGTTGTCTACCGCCCTGTTGTGAGGTTGTGGCGGCAAGCAACTACCTACTGACGTTGTCTACTGCCCTGTTGTGAGGTTGTGGCGGCAAGCAACTACCTACTGACGTTGTCTACTGTCCTGTAGTGAAGTTGTGGCAGCAAGCAACTACCTACTGACGTTGTCTACCGCCCTGTTGTGAGGTTGTGGCGGCAAGCAACTACCTACTGACATTGTCTACCGCCCTGTTGTGAGGTTGTGGCGGCAAGCAACTACCTACTGACGTTGTCTACTGCCCTGTAGTGAGGTTGTGGCGGCAAGCAACTACCTACTGACGTTGTCTACCGTCCTGTAGTGAAGTTGTGGCAGCAAGCAACTACCTACTGACGTTGTCTACTGCCCTGTAGTGAGGTTGTGGCGGCAAGCAACTACCTACTGACGTTGTCTACCGTCCTGTAGTGAAGTTGTGGCAGCAAGCAACTACCTACTGACGTTGTCTACTGCCCTGTTGTGAGGTTGTGGCGGCAAGCAACTACCTACTGACGTTGTCTACTGCCCTGTTGTGAGGTTGTGGCAGCAAGCAACTACCTACTGACGTTGTCTACTGCCCTGTAGTGAGGTTGTGGCGGCAAGCAAGTACCTACTGACGTTGTCTACCGTCCTGTAGTGAAGTTGTGGCAGCAAGCAACTACCTACTGACGTTGTCTACTGCCCTGTTGTGAGGTTGTGGCAGCAAGCAACTACCTACTGACGTTGTCTACCGTCCTGTAGAAAAGAAGCTGCAACATTCGTAATCGTGAAGACAATCCCTTCCTCTGCTTTCAACTTCCGGTGTCCAGCCCATATTGTACGTAACGTTGTATGCGAAGCTATTATGTTTAAATACAACATAAGTTAAAAGCTTGTTTTGCTTGAGGGAGTCTTTTCTCATTGACATTTTTGCTTTATGTTGGAAAGCTCTTTTTTTCTTCTTCTTATTTTCTTCTTGTTTTTCTTTTGTTTCTTACTCTGCCTCTCAATTTCAGTTGATAAAAGAATTAACTTGAGAACTAAAGAAATATCAAATGCAGATTGTGTTTATTAAATAGGGAGACAACTAAAATCATCATTATCAAGTACCGGGCCTGCTGGCGTAGGTGATCATGTCTCTCCACAACTTTCGATCACGGCAGCTATTTATCATTTCTGTTGTTGACCTTCTGCCAAGCCATTCTCTTAAGCTGTCTGGTATTTTTTTTCTCTTTGCTTCCCTTTATCTCTTCGTCCCTCAATTTTTCCAGTTGTTACAATATATTCCAGTTGTTCTCTTCTCATTACATAGCCATATAATGATGATTGTTTCTTCCTAATATTGGAAATTAGCTCTCTTTTTGCTTTGACCTCTCTCAGAACATCTTCAATACTCTTCTTAGCTGTCCATGGTACTCTCAACATTCTTCTGTAAAACCACATTTCTACAGAAATCGACGGAAGCGGAATAGGTGGTTGTGTTTCTTCTGTCACCAACTTTTAACCTACATCCAGACCAGCTAGGATTATAAACTGGACGGTGCACCGGAAGTATTCGATTGTTCTCCTTTGTCGAGTAGGTCTGCCTCCGTGAGCCAAACATTCTTCTCCAGCTTGTTGAGTTCAGTTATCTTCATGTAGTAAGTGCTCGGAGCCCTGCTTGTTGTTGTAAAGTGAACTTCATGTAGTACATGCTCAGAGCCCTGCTTGTTGAGTTCAGTGAACTCCATGTAGTACATGCTCAGAGCCCTGCTTGTTGAGTTCAGTGAACTCCATGTAGTACATGCTCAGAGGCCCTGCTTGTTGAGTTCAGTGAACTTCATGTAGTATATGCTCGGAGCCCTGCTTGTTGAGTTCAGTGAACTTCATGTAGTACATGCTCAGAGCCCTGCTTGTTGAGTTCAGTGATCTTCATGTAGTACATGCACGGAGCCCTGCTTGTTGAGTTCATTGAACTTCATGTAGTACATGCTCAGAGCCCTGCTTGTTGAGTTAATTGAACTTCATGTAGTACATGCTCAGAGCCCTGCTTGTTGTTGTAAAGTGAACTTCATGTAGTACATGCTCAGAGCCCTGCTTGTTGAGTTCAGTGAACTTCATGTAGTACATGCTCAGAGCCCTGCTTGTTGAGTTCAGTGAACTCCATGTAGTACATGCTCAGAGCCCTGCTTTGTTGAGTTCAGTGAACTCCATGTAGTACATGCTCAGAGGCCCTGCTTGTTGAGTTCAGTGAACTTCATGTAGTATATGCTTGGAGCCCTGCTTGTTGAGTTCAGTGAACTTCATGTAGTACATGCTCAGAGCCCTGCTTGTTGAGTTAATTGAACTTCATGTAGTACATGCTCAGAGCCCTGCTTGTTGAGTTCAGTGAACTTCATGTAGTACATGCACGGAGCCCTGCTTGTTGAGTTCATTGATCGTCATGTAGTACATGCTCAGAGCCCTGCTTGTTGAGTTCAGTAATCTTCATGTAGTACATGCTCAGAGCCCTGCTTGTTGAGTTCAGTGATCTTCATGTAGTACATGCTCAGAGCCCTGCTTGTTGAGTTCAGTGATCGTCATGTAGTACATGCTCAGAGCCCTGCTTAAGTACTCCACATTTGAGAGTGACTGAGTGTCTATGTTATCTTTAGTATATATTTGTGAATATTTGTATCTACTCGTGTTGTTTTAATTTTTATAATTATCATTTCAAGCTTGTGTTTTCCGTTTATTTTTCTTCCTTCCATCTTCATGGTGCAATAAGTTCATAACAATGACGGTGAATTAATACGGGAAATTAGTATTTGGAGTCAACAACAGAAATGATAAATAGCTGCCGAGATCGAAAGTTGTGGAGGGACATAATCACCTAGTCAGCAGGCCCGGCACTTGATGATGATGATGAGTATTTGGAGACAAGCTTTGTGTGAAAGGAAAAAAGAAGTCAGACAGGTGAAGGTCATGACCGGTCCAATATTCCAGAGGAACTCAATCTGACCTCCAGGAAAGTTAATAAAAAAGCTGTTACTTGAACATTTAATACGAGCCGCAAGTATATTTGTTTTAAAATAACCAAGAGATGAACCTAGCGTGACTTCTAGTGATTTTGGAAAATAATTTGTCATTTTGACGTTGACTCCAAATGAAATATGAAAATTAAAGAAGGTGGCACGTGATCGGCGGGCTGAAATGCGCATTGAAGAAAAGGGAACTGGCGGTCAAAGATAGCAGGACATGAAAATGGGTTCCTAGGAAGTTGAGTTAAATCAAACAGTGAGGTGGACTACATGAGAGTACAGGATGAGAAAACATAGAGTAGGAATGGTCACTAGATAAGCTGAGTTCATACTGAAGGTTAACAGCGACACTGATTCCAGAAAGGTCAGGCTAAGAAAATATCAACAACAACAAAACCAGACCAAATCCAGAGTTGGAAGGAAAGAAACAAACTCCAGGCTCGTGCAACTCATTTGGCAAAATTCTAGATTTTCTCCAGGGAATAGGACACACACACAGAGTAAATAATCCCGTCAAGCCTCAAGTCTGACGTATAACGAGTATGGTTTTAGTGCCAGTATTGCTCATCCATCGGCAGCTTCTTGTGGTATTGTGGTCAGCACTACGCCAGTTATAAGCCTAAAACTTTTGCAACATTATGGCTATCCTCATTTTAAAAACTAATATTTTATGTAAATAGTTCTAATTTGTAGAATCCACACACAAAAATGAAAGTTGTTTTATTTTCACTTTAATTAAAATTTGATTATGAGCTATTTTACTAGATTAATTATTATGACGAAACGTCTCAAAAATCATGGCAATTTTGATGCTGGTATCAAATGTTCGTTGACCACCGTTAATGTTATTTAAAGTTCAGATATCACTTCCTCCAAGATACTTGAATGTAAAGTAAAGAGCCTCGTCACTGAGTGGCGTATATGGAATATGATGTTAGTGACCATAATTTTTACAGACCTTCGGCACATGATTTTTGGGGTAATGTTGTCGGTATTACGTCCGTGCTGTTTTACTGTCCCAGAAAAATAAATCCGGTACCCATTTAAGGCTGGGTGAACCCGGAAGCCGACGATCAATTTCGAACCTGATCTCTTGTCCTTTGTAGTCCAGTTCGCTAACCAGTGAGCTAACGCGGCTCCCAAACTTGATTATACCACGACGAAATCAGGTACATGTTATATTTCTGAGGTGAACAAACGAGCAAGGCAACTAAAACATATTTGACAAACTGCTGTGGAGATGACAGCCCATGTTTATAAAAATCTTTTTTTTTTTTTTCAATTTGAAACCATTGTGGCAAGTGCATTCGTTACTGACCGGAAGTTGTGAAAATGTTTTTCTTTGGACTAACACGACCTTGAGATTCGCCCTGCCTTTAAGAATGGTTACCAGAGATTTGTTTTATTTCTTGGAAAGCTTTATCATCAATAGCTCCATTAATTAGCGCTGTTTTGATTTACAGCACTCTCACATAAGCTAAAAAGTTATTTACTTTCAAAAGTGTATATTATGAACAATTATGATATGTGGGTTTGAGAACAAGAACATTAAGAAGATCACAATTTCGTATCAGACAACATAAGAGTTCTTCTCCCTCTATCGCCAACTCTTTGTTTTCCCAGCAATTTGCCAGTTATTAGAATGTGTTCAGGGAAAGCAAACCCGAAAAAAATGCTGGCTGAAATCGGATGCACTGGGCCACTGGCGCAGAACACAGTGCAATGTTTTAACGGGTGTTCAATCAGAGTGGATCTGACAGACTCTAATTGTGATGTTCTGTCTGTGGGGGCGATCAACACACTTAGCCTGACAGCTGACTTCATGTGAGAGTCTGGAATCCTTACTCGGATTGAGTCCTGATCGCAGAGAGAGAGAGAGAGAGAGAGAGAGAGAGAGAGAGAGAGAGAGAGAATGTGTTGAGCTCTGCAAGAACATCATGAGGCAGGGATCTGAGCACTATGTAGTTGTCGGGGATGCAATGACTATAATCTGTCGAATAAACTAAACTAGAATGTGAAATAATCTTCATTTTAACAAAATGTTTTAAATATATCAGATCGCATTTTTTTTTATTTATCTTGCGGTGCTTTCGAAATGGGTCGGTCATATAGCTCAGTCATCTTGCCTGACAAAGAGCCTTTTACAAGGAACTGTGAAAGGAGCGAGAAGGAGAGATAGACAGAGAAAGGGATGGAAAGATATCACAACTTTTCAGTTTCTTGCTAATGGCTAAAGTTCTGGAGGTTGATGAAGTATGTCAGTGGTGTCGCAACGACCTCCAGGGTTATGGGAAGTTAAAGAGGAAGAAAAAAAAGCAGAAGGAGAAGAGGAAGAAGAAAAGAAGAAGAAAAAATAATAAAATATTTCCTTCACCACTCAAAGGCCGTATCTCTCTCTCTCTCTCTGCGATCGGGACTCAATCAGAGTAGGACTCTAGACTCTCGTACGAAGACAGCTGTCTGTTTAAGCTTGTTAGATCCAGATTGAATACCTGTTAAAACGTTGCACTGTGTTCTGCGCCAGTGGTCCAGTGCATCCGATTTCAGCCAGCATTTTTTTCAGGTTTGCTTTCCTTAGCCTTTGATTGTCCCCAATCTTCCTGCAAGGCAGCAGGTGATCTTTTCTGTAGGGGGATTCTGCCCTTAGATGGTCGGCCTTACCAGGTTTACGAGCACCATCTGCCCGAGTCACTAGAGGTGACTAACACAGACATGCGACTTGTAATATGAGGAAACTGCAACAAGGAACACTTTTCATGCACAGCCTCCAACTGTTCTCCCCGCCTATCCCCATATACCGGTAAGTCACGTCCTCTTGAAAATGATGATCGTCGTAGCACTTGATGATGTTAGGCCATCGTTGATGACTCCAATTCCGAACATATAGACACACAGTCAGCCGTCAAATTATCCTCGTCGCACATCAAACAGCAGACCGTAAGATTTGCGCACGGTCGGTTTAGGGAACCATTACGATGACGTAGCACACAATGTCGCCAAACTCATAATCTCGATACCTTTAGACTTATGTCTGATTACTCAAGTGTAAGCAGCCTACGACGAACAAAACACGAAGCAACTTTCCCAAAGAGACAAAACTGCGACTGACGAAGTAGTTTACATTAATGTGTAACATGGAAATAACTTGCGTCAAAGAATTCCAATAACGGTCATGAACAGCACCGATGTGACGTAAAGCGCAGATCAAGTCTAGACGGTGGAAGGTCTCACTCACAACACTTGATTCGTCAAAAACGGACTATTGTCGGCCTACGACCTCGCTTTAGCGACACAGATGTATCAAGCATATCATCATTTTGACTTTAACGCAGAAAAGTGCAATGAAGATCCGAAATTAATCAGACCCTGGGTGCATTTTCTGCAAGCGAAAGGACGTATAAGAAAAATGGTGTTGCTAACCAGATTTAGCCATGATCAACGACACATTTTATTTGATGGTAACTTTGTACATGGCTTGTGTTTCAATAATGGGAATAAAGGGGTTTTATTGTTAGAAATTAACTAACATGGCATAACACATCACTTCCTGGGGAAGGACATAACACATCACTTCCTGGGGAAGGACATAACACATCACTTCCTGGGGAAGGACATAACACATCACTTCCTGGGGAAGGACATAACACATCACTTCCTGGGGAAGGACATAACACATCACTTCCTGGGGAAGGACATAACACATCACTTCCTGGGGAAGGACATAACACATCACTTCCTGGGGAAGGACATAACACATCACTTCCTGGGGAAGGACATAACACATCACTTCCTGGGGAAGGACATAACACATCACTTCCTGGGGAAGGACATAACACATCACTTCCTGGGGAAGGACATAACACATCACTTCCTGGGGAAGATTATCCTTCATTTGACATCAGTATGAAAGTACAGCAACAAACACAAAAAGTGACAGGAAAAGATCCAAAATGACGTGTTAGCTAGTCATTAAGCATCACGCAAACTGTTGTCAAAACCACATACGGGAATGGCAATAAGCTCTCGGTGCTAATTATATGCTCCCAGAGGTACGTCTCAATCCGAGTATAAAGTCAAATTCCTGGCCATCGGGTGGCAGAGATTGTCTTTCACTTTAGCTACCGGAAAAAGGGGCGGTAGAAGAATTTCTGGCTCCTTAATTAGCCAGGTTGTTTGGAACAGATGAGACCTAACAGCTCATCTAGGAAAAGGGAAACTACGACTTCAAACAATTGATGTCTTATATCTTGTTTAGGGTCAAAAGCTAGTTGAGTTAATCATGTGATAGAAAGCACCATAGCAGTTACCAAGGAAATATGATGGTAGTTCAAATTTGGAAAAGATAATGTAGATTTTTGAGCATGCGTGGAGAAAAGGATTTGTTTATTTTTGTGTGGGGGAGGGCGGGTGGAGATGGAGTGTTTAGTAACAGACAAAAACAGAAGGTCGGAGAAATGGACAAAGGGACAAGTTGGTTTGATGGCGTGACACAGAAAAAGACCGAGAGTGGAGCTCCTATACAGCGCACAAGGTGAGAGTTATGGAAGAACATGAAATCCGACGCCTCTCACCATTAACCATATGTGAATCTTCTTCTTCTTCTCCTTTCCTTCCTCATCTGCCTTTCAGCGTCGAGGGGAGATATAATTTGCGGTCTTTTGCTCTTCTGTTCACCTCTGCTGCTGTTATGTTTCCTAGTGCTTCTAATATTCCATCGACCCATCTTTTTCGTGGTCGACCCTTGGGTCTGGTGTTCTCACAACGTTTGTTGAAGGCTCGTTGTGTTGTGTTTTGTTCTTTCTGCCTTGTCACGTGGTCAAACCATTTTATCTGTTGTTTCCTTATACATTCTATGGCGGGGGCTATTCCTAGCTTTTTTCTCAGTTCTTCATTTATGATCTTAACTCTCAGATTGTTTCCTGTCATTCGTCTAACACATGTCATCTCTGTAGAAGTTATTTTTCTTATTGTTCTTGCATCTAGGGTCCAGGTCTGGCATTGGTAGCACAACGTTGGGATGAAGATAAGTGAATGAAGCGTCAAAATAGTTTTTGAAAAAAAAACAGTAGAACTATGTCAATAACAAACAAATGTTCCTCTCAGCCGTATAAGACACAAGAGAACAGACAAAACATTGTGTAACATTATTCGTCATGAGTCACCATTGATAGAGTCTCCGTGGCAGAATGGGTAGGGCGCTCGTTTCCTGATGAAGGGTTCAGGTCCAATTCAAAGAAGTACCGTCATTTTTTCTGACCGACAAGCTCACCCAAGCACTAAACATGGATACCAGAGATTTTCCCATATTCCCCTGTCCGTGCGCTGCCGAGACTCGAGGGGGGTATTGAAACGTGGTCTGTTACGTATCAAGCATAATATTGTAAGAGGCGACTAAGTAGAGTTAGACATGTGAGTAACTACTCTGTGCTCAGAAATTAGCCGCAAAGATTTCAAAAAGACCAATAGAACGATATTTTTTTAATTATTATTTTTTTTTGCGTTCGCCAGCTTCCATCTTTGGCGAAGTCTCTAGAGACTTTAACATAATTTTGTGTGTTAATCCGTTGTTTCCCTGGCAGCTGTATACAGACGGTTCCTTCGCGAAACAGGCATGTAACTCCGTCTTCGTAGGTACTCATATTTTTTCCGTCGACGAATAACTGACGTTTCAAGCCGGGCCTCGCTGCTGAGACCAGGGGTGGTTGCTGGAGAGAGAAATCACAAATAAAAATACCAACTATTGCACCCGGGATTTGAACTCACAGTCCCTCTGTCTCCAGACTGGCGTCATGCCTCGAGACCAACCTGTCCCCCAAAAGAACATCTAAGACACTGGCAAGAAACAGGACGGTTTGGAAAGTGTTAGTTGAAAGCCTATGCTCCATTATCAACAAGTACCGGGCCTACTGGCGTAGGTTATCATGTCTCTCAATAATTTTCGATCTTGACAGTTCTTTATAATTTCTGTTGTTGACCTTCTACCAAGCCATTCTCTTAAGCTGTCTGGTATTTTCTCTCTTTTTTTTCCCTCTATCTCTTCGTCCCTCAATTTTTCCAGTTGTTACAATATATTTCAGCTGCTCTCTTCTCATTACATGGCCAAACAATGATGATTGTTGTGGCGATTCATGATTGTATAAAGAAGTTACAACGGTGGTTTTCTGTTGCCTTCCGTCGGTTTGTTTACCGTTGGCTCCGCTAGCCTTTGACTAAAAAGTCTCACCCACAAGACAGTGGGGTTGTTTTACTTCGGGGTACCCTCCCTTAGCCTTTTACTCTCCCGAGTTTACCTGCAAGGCAGCAGGGCAGCCACAGGACCTATGGTCCACAGGGAGTTAAACAGAAGATGGAGACCATTTCCTACATACGCCTATCAAGGTGTGGATAGAATCTTTACATACACAATTGGTGGTCTCCTCCATGAACTGCCACCATCAACAGCATAACTCAATGGACGATGCTACTAATGAGTTACGTTTCATGCATTGACATCTATCTATCTATCTATCTATCTATCTATCTATCTATCTATCTATCTATCTATCTATCTATCTATCTATCTATCTATCTATCTATCTATCTATCTATCTATCTATCTATCTATCTATCTATCTATCTATCTATCTATCTATCTATCTATCTATCTATCTATCTATCTATCTATCTATCTATCTATCTATCTATCTATCTATCTATCTATCTATCTATCTATCTATCTATCTATCTATCTATCTATCTATCTATCTATCTATCTATCTATCTATCTATCTATCTATCTATCTATCTATCTATCTATCTATCTATCTATCCATCCATCCATCCATCCATCCATCCATCCATCCATCCATCCATCCATCCATCCATCCATCCATCCATCCATCCATCCATCCATCCATCCATCCATCCATCCATCCATCCATCCATCCATCCATCCATCCATCCATCCATCCATCTATCTATCTATCTATCTATCTATCTATCTATCTATCTATCTATCTATCTATCTATCTATCTATCTATCTGGATGACGTCATGGGACGCACCAAGATGGAAGCTGGTGTAAACAAAGTTGACTTTGAACATCACGCTATCTGTTATCACAGCGAGATAGCGGATTTTTAGAAATGTAACCACGGGTTTGATAATAAATGTTTGTACAGAGTTCGTTAACCACCGCTGTAGATCAAGTCTTTATTCTGCTGGCTTCGTTTGCGACCTTGGACGTTAATGACCTAATTTGTGCAGCCGGTTGGTTCCGCACGAATTGTACGTTACAATGTCACTGCTATAATGACTCAGTTTGTGACAAAACTACAGGGACATGCCCAAACAATGACAATTGTCAGCACGAATATTTCGGACCCCAGTTCCAGTACTTGGATCTCGTTTACAAATATGCCCAAAAATTTGAACCGACTTTCCTGTTTGATAACGACACCACAAGTAATCCGGACACGGATTCTACATCAGTTGAGGCAACTCTCAATCAATCTTTGCCGTTCTCATGGCTTAGGATTTATGTGAATGACTTCACATATCCGGACAGTTTCACGGTAAAACTAAATGGTTCTGCCTCATGTAACAATGAATCACGGTTTGTAGTTAGTTCGCAAGAGATTGATGTCTTTTGCTCCGGGGCTGGTCTGATCAACAAGTTACGGATTGAAGGGGCGATAATTGCAAATATCTGCTCCATCAACATTGGCGGGGGTAGGAATGTGGCTCTCAAACAAAACACAAACCAGACCGACACATTTAATGCTTGTTATACAGGAGACGGATGTGGACCAGAGGCCGCAGTTAATGGCAAAACAAAGACCAGTACCTAAGACAATGACTGCAGACACACACACAATTGAGAAGTGGAACCAATTCTGTTTACTGGTATCTGAGCTTTGTCACGCCGCAGAAGACTCACACCATTCGAATTTATCATCGAGCTAGCACTATGATTCGGGTAAAGAATGCCACTCTAAGGGCTTTCTCTGACAGTGGCGGTGTAGTGTTCCAGTATAATGATATATCATACCCAAATATTTCTGTGAACACTATTGTAGTCACCACACAAGCGACAATGGCACACATTAAGATTGAGTTCTCACCGACCATTTCGCAGGCCGACAGTGCACTGACGGTGAGTGAGGTGCAAACGTTTACAGACACCTATTGTCTGGACGGGCATTCTTGGTCGTTTTGTGCAGTGTGTAGTGGGTGCTGCAAAGGCTACAACGTCATCATCGGTACGTGTCACGGCAACTGTTCACATGGGATCTATGGACACGACTGCTCCTGGTCTTGTCTTAGTGTCTGTCCTTTATGTGAGGAAAAATCCGGAAAATGCCTACAATGTAAAAGTCCTGGCTACACCTGTAGTGACACTTGCCCCGATGGTAATTTTGGGCTACAGTGCAAACAGACGTGTTCTGATGGCTGTGACATCATATGTGACCCGGAAAGTACAGACTGTGCGTGCAATGAAACGTACTACGGATCAGACTGCACTCTCAAATGTCCGGACAGCTATTTCAACGACACCTGTGAACAGTCAACCGGGAACACTGTACATGCAAGGGAACGTTCTACGGGTCAGACAGCACTCTCCAATCTCCGGACAACTGTTTGAACGAAACCTGTGAACAGTTAATCGGGGCCTGCGTCTCGTATGTCGATGATTCCCACGTTAAGAAGAGTTTGCCGACTACAACAAACCCAAGCATATGGAAACCTTAATGTGTATATATCTATATATATATATATATGTCTGTCTGTCTATTGACCTTTCGAGCCGTATCCGACCAATAGGGCATAGACCCAGATACTCCTCTTATCAACATTTTTATTGTAGCAGTTTTCAATCCACCTAAAGATATTTGATTCAATCTGAGCAGAATTAAACACGTCAATGAGAATCTTGACTGAAGTCCAGTTGAGCTTCTCGGTATTTAGAGAAAATCGGAGCACCTACGGATTTGCCCAGTGTGCACTGATGATGATTAAACTAGAATATAACCAAACATTCGTTTTATATGTAATATGTACAGAAAATAAGAAAATATCACATGTAAATCAAAATTCTCTCTTTCAAAATAATTTGATAGGATAAAAACGTCACACCTGTTCAACGGTCAGCTTTTTATGATGTGTTCGTTTTGTCACTTTCCCCATAATATTCCATTTTTACTCATTTTAATTTAGAATCAATAATGGATCGTTATCATTAATTATAATAGGCAAGAAAGAGAAAGACATAAATGGTCTAGAAAAGATATTTGTGTTCGTATACCATTTACATTTACGTTACATATTATCAATTCAAATCTTGAAAGAAAGAAAGAAAGAAAGAAGGAAAGAAAGAAAGAAAGAACGAACGAACGAAAGAAAGAAAGAACGAAAGAAAGAGCCTCCACTCACTCCGTGATGTGATAAGAAAATGTTAAGTCAAATATATTATGTAACCATTTAGGGACATTGACATATAATATTGGCAGATTTATACCTTTTGCTGTTCTTTTTTAGCGCACACAAAAGTCCAGTACCCATTTACGACTTAACAAACCCAGAACAGTCGAGCAAGAATGAACCAGAACTGCTGGCCTCCTTATGGCCACCACTGTACCCCAACATTAAAAAAATGTAGTTTTAACATAATTAGCTCATAAATAGTTCATAGTAATGGTTATATCGAAGAAACAATCATCACCATCATGCAGCATACAAATAAACGAGACAAATCTGAAACAAGTGCAACGTTTCAAATACTTGGGCACAATAATTACATCAGATGGGAGATGCACCAAAGAAATAAAAAGCAGAATAGCTCAGGTCAAAATATCATTTCAGAAAATGAAAAATATCTTATTCAACAAATCCATGTCAATAAAAATGAAAAAAAGAGTTCATCGGCGCTATATAGAACCAATTCTGACCTATGGATGCGAATCATGGACAGTAGACAAACAAATGAAAAGACGATTAGAGGCCACAGAGATGAAATCCGATATCTGTGGCCTCTAATCGTCTTTCCATTTGTTTGTCAGAACAATGTTGAAAGTTCCCTGGACAGCTCTCTCTCTCTCTCTCTCTCTCTCTCTCTCTCTCTCTCTCTCTCTCTGCGTTCAGGACTCAATCAGAGTAAGGATTCCAGACTCTCATATGAAGTCAGCTGTCAGACTAAGTGTGTTGATCGCCCCCACAGACAGAACATCACAATTAGAGTCTGTCAGATCACCTCTGACTGAACACCCGTTAATACGTTGCACTGTGTTCTGCGCCAGTGGCCCAGTGCATCCGATTTCAGCCAGCATTTTATTCGGGTTTGCTTTCCTTAGCCTTTGATTGTCCCCAATCTTCCTGCAAGGCAGCAGATGATCTTTTCTGTAGGGGGATTCTGCCCTTAGATGGTCGGCCCTCCCAGGTTTACGAGCACCATCTGCCCGAGTCACTAGAGGTGACTAACACAGACATGCACACACAAAGATAGGAGATGTGACTAACACAGACATTCACACACAAAGATGTGAGATGTGACTAACACAGACACGGACACACAAAGATATGAGATGTGACCAACACAGACATACACACACAAAGATGTGAGATGTGACTAACACAGACATACACACACAAAGATATGAGATGTGACTAATGCAGACATGCACACAGCGATACGAGGCTTGACTAACACTGACACACATCAAGATATATGACACATGACTAACATAAACATGCACATAAAGATATGTGATATAACTGACATTGACATGCACACACAAAGATATGACACATGCCTAACATAGACATGCACACAAAGATAAGAGATATGACTAACATAGATATGCACACACAAAGATATGAGATGGGACTAACATAGATATGCACACACAATGATATGAGATGTGACAAACACACACATGCACACACAAAGATATGAGATATGATTAACATAGATATGCACACACAAAGATATGAGATATGACTAACATAGATATGCACACACAAAGATATGAGATGGGACTAACATAGCCATGCACACACAATGATATGAGATGTGACAAACACACACATGCACACACAAAGATATGAGATATGACTAACATAGACATGCACACAAAGATATGAGATATCACTAACCCAGACATGCACACACAAAGATATGACATATGACTAACACTGGTACACACTAAGATATGAGATATGACTAAACACAGACACACATAAAGATATGAGACATGATTAACACGGACACACCGAGATATGTGATATGACTAACATGGACAGCTAAAAAGACCAATGAGGTAGTTCTCAAAGAGGCCAACATAAAAATGGAGCTCTTAAAAAACATCAGAAAGAAACAATCAACATTTTTCGGGCACATCATGAGAAGAGGAAAGTTGGAATACTTGGTTACAACTGGCAAATTAGTAGGAAAGAGAGATCGCGGACGACAAAGAAAGAAAATACTGGATAGCTTGGTGGCATGGCATGGAAAACAGTCAACAACAGAACTGATACGATGCCCTGTAGATAGAAGATTGTGGTGGGACATGATCGCCTACGCCAACCGGTATGGCACATGATGATGAGTTCATAAATGTACGTTTGATAAACATGTAATTAATACTTTACAAACATTTGAAGGTACTTACTTTTCTTGAAGTCTGTCTTTTATTTAAGGCGTCAAATGTCCTGGTTAAATTTTAGTTAAAATTTTGTATAAAAGATTTGCCACGTGTCCTGCGATCAAATCCTGCCTGGTTTCTTGATCAATTGTTCGACTGTAAAAACACTTGCAGCGCCAACTTGTTACAAGCGCCTTATATGTCTTCCACTAAATGGTCTCGCGCGTTGCGAGCTACCAATCCCATTGGCATTATGTGTAATCCGTGCGTTATTTTCATTGGTTCATTTGAGCGTGGGAAAAATAGGATGCAGAAAGGCGAGGCAGTTGTTCTGTGCGATAATGTTCAGAATCCAGGAAATTGGCTAATATTAGAAATATTCCAGTATAATCTTGTTTTTTCTTCTTCAAATTAGCTATTGGGAAATATTGAAATTAGTTAACAAAAGAGAAACCATACAGAGTAAGTCAGTAATAATGACAATATCGCATATGCACAAAGTCCCAGCTCATCATCTTCCTCCCACAAGAGCCCGGTCTCTAAGCCCACCCAACCTTAGACACAAATAGAGTCCAGTCACGATACAGCGTGACGTCTAGAGAGTCTATTCTTCGTTTTTCTCTACACTCCATGTGAACAGTAGGTTCTTGTTATTATGTATACAGAAGTCCGTGAGCTGACGCCCTTGGACCCAATGCCATGTAATGATATCTTCAGGTATTTCTAAGTTCCCTTGTAGTTCCCCTACAAGACGTTCCTTTTATCTGGTCTTTCAGGAAAAAGAGCGGCTCTGATGTCAGTGAGTTTTGGACAGTCAAAGGTGATGTGTGACATGAAGCATAGGTCTTCAACGAACAAGCGCTCATGTTTCTTGCCATTCTTTAAAGATCGTTCTATACTTCCCAATCCTCTCATCTCATTTTACACCTTTCTTCTCCGAGAATATTTTGACCTTTCCCTAATTCTCCTCCTTTGGAGATTCACAAAAAAAGGCTTGATGTGTAAAACACTGAGTTGGTTTCAACAGTGTGTATCATAAAACACTGAGTTGGTTTCAACAGTGTGAATCATAAAACACTGAGTTGGTTTCAACAGTGTGCATCATAAAACACTGAGTTGGTTTCAACAGTGTGCATCATAAAACACACAGTTGGTTTCAACAGTGTGTATCATAAAACACTGAGTTGGTTTCAAAAGTGTGTATCATAAAACACTGAGTTGGTTTCAACAGTGTGTATCATAAAACACTGAGTTGGTTTCAACAGTGTGTATCATAAAACACTCAGTTGGTTTCAACAGTGTGTATCATAAAACACTCAGTTGGTTTCAACAGTGTGTATCATAAAACACTCAGTTGGTTTCAACAGTGTGTATCATAAAACACTGAGTTGGTTTCAACAGTGTGTATCATAAAACACTCAGTTGGTTTCAACAGTGTGTATCATAAAACACTCAGTTAGTTTCAACAGTGTGTATCATAAAACACTCAGTTGGTTTCAACAGTGTGTATCATAAAACACTCAGTTGGTTTCAACAGTGTGTATCATAAAACACTGAGTTGGTTTCAACAGTGTGTATCATAAAACACTGAGTTGGTTTCAACAGTGTGTATCATAAAACACTGAGTTGGTTTCAACAGTGTGTATCATAAAACACTCAGTTGGTTTCAACAGTGTGTATCATATCCAGCACCATCGCATTTGTATATATTGTTAGTGCTCATATTTGTTATAAACCTTCGACGTATTATTGTTTAGGTCATGTGGTCGATATTACGCCAGTGCCGTCTTTTTTTTTCCCAGAAGAAAACCCGGTACCAAATAAGGCTGGGTGAGCCTGGAAACCGTATATCAGGATCGAACCCGACCTCATGTCCTTAGTAGCCCAGCTTACTAACCACTGAGCTACTGCAGCTCTCGGCTTTAAATGGGTACGGGACTTTTAGTGACGGTCAACAAAACTTTACAACATTGGTTATTATTGGTTATTGGTTATGGAAGGCCTCGGTCTTACAGCAAACGAATTAAAATCCATAATTGCTCAACCGCCCGTGCCAGTGGAATCATCCGAATTACTAACTCATCTCCCAAACAAAGAAAGGTAACTGTAGTCCCCATCGTAGCAGTCTCAGCACACGCCAAAAGACATAAGGCGAAACCGCGCAGAAAGTGAACACAGCCAACTGTTCCCTGTCATACGATATCATCATTCATCGTAAACAAGCGGGATATCGAAGCAGGATCAAAACGGATGAGACACACAGCTCACGGTGTGCACAGAGCACTTAACTCAGTAGCTCCTGCAACAAGCCGGACTTGGAATATGAGGAAACTGCAAGAAGGAACACTTTTCAGACATAGCCTTCAATGGTTCCTGCTGCCTATCCACCATATACCATGGGAGTTCACGTCCTCCCGAAAATGATGATCGTCATAGCAATTGATGATGTTAGGCCGTCATTGATGACTCCAATTCCAAACATATAGACACACAGTGGTGGTAAGTTATCATTTCCAATCCAACTGAAGCCACATGACCTGTAGTTAGTAAAACCACAGAGAAAATATGATTTTGTGACCTTCACTGATTCACTCTTAGATGTGAATGTGTAGTTTACACAAGAGGAGAAGTTTTCAACTACAGTGATCCCATTTAAGGCAATTCTGGGATAGCAAGGCAAGTCTCCTTTATAGCAACAGAACTTGATGTTCTCCGCTCCCTTCTTGTAGCTGCCGCCACACGATTCTGATGTCTCATTAACTTGGATATCATTCAAGAACAATGTCAGATTAACATTCCATAGATATGGCTCTGCTGATGAAATGCTTGGTGCAACAGTTGTATCAATCATACTGGAGGCTCCTGGTCTGTGGTCATTAATATCACAGACGGCACATGATGTTGTTATATTCAGTATTTCTTTCTGGGGTGTAAATATGTGGCACACACATGGAGAGTGGTTTGTGGTCACAGTAATCCCATTAAAGGCAATTCTAGGGTAGCATTGCATAGCTGTTTCAGAACAGCACAATCCTGTGATGTTTTCTGTGTTCGCTATAAAGCTGCTGCTGCTACACAATCCTGACCAATTATAGGTGTGGACATTATTCACTTGCAATGACAAAACTGCTTTGTTTACATCATAAACCTCTGGAAGCGAATCATTTATGGGACTAATAGTACAGTTTATTCTTCCATCGGGGATATCTTCATTGAGTCCCCAAAAAAAAGGTCTTTGGTTAAAAAGCACATATGCTTTTGAGTAAAACACACAATGAGCCCACTTCATAGATTCAAAATGATCCTTGTCAATGCCATCCGTTTGCACAAGTTAGGGTCCTTAGCTACCAACGTCCCAAACGTCTGAAACGAATTAACGACTTTATCTACAGCGAAGGTTAACGAACTGTGAACAAACATTTATGTTCAAACCCTTGAAAACATTTTCAAAAATCTGCCAACTCGCAGCAATATCATATCTCGTGTTGTTCAATGCTTAGTCCATAGAACGTGACAATAGTTGATTCTGCTGGAAGGGAAATATGTGTTGAAATATCCTATCTTGTTACTCAACACTTGAAAAGGTTTATGTGGAAATGAAGAAAATAATACAACTTTTTTAACTTCACTCACATAAACCTTAACGCCATATTGTTTCAGCTCTTCCTCAACCTTTTTAGTGAAATAAAAATGTGTTGAGAAACAATTTACTTGAAAGAAAACCTTAGAGTTCAGAGTTCGGAGTTCGTAGGTCAAGGTTCTTCTAGGTCATTGTTTTTCTACAAGAAGATGGAGGTTCCTATAGGTGTATCTGGAGTGCAGGGAATGATACTAAAGTACCACAACATCACCATCTTCATCAAGTACCAAGCCTGCGGGCATAGGAGATCATGTCTCTCCACAACTTTCGATCTTGTCAGTTATTTATCATTTCTGTTGTTGACCTTCTGCCAAGCCATTCTATTAAGCTTTCTGGTATCCTTTCTCTTCGGTTCCCCCTATCTCTTCGTCCCTCAATTTTCAGAGTTGTTACAATATATTCCAGCTGTTCTCTTCTCATTACATGGCAAAAAAAATGATAATTGTTTCTTCTTAACATTGGAAATTAACTCTCTTTTTACTTTGGCCTCTTTCAGAACTTTTCCTTACTTTTCATAGCTGCCCATTATATTCTCAACATTCTTCTGTAAAATCACATTTCTACATCCTCCCGTGTTTTTCTTGTCTTTTATCCTATTGTCCATGATTCACATCGATATGTTAAGACTGGCTCTACTTAACATTTAAGACATCTTTTTCTTGTTTCTTTTTTTTTTCAAAATTGAATTGCACAGTATCTTCCTCATGTTTTGGAAAGATGCTTTTGCCTGAGCCATTCTGCATCTCACCTCTGTTTTACATCTGTTATCTGAGGTTAACATTGTTCCCAGATATTTAAATTCATTTACCTGTTTTAATATTGCTCCACTTGCCTTTATTGTGCATTAAGAGGATGTCTTTTTCTTTGTTGTTACCATTGCCTCTGTCTTTTTGCTATTAGGACTGAGTCCTTTATTTTTGCTAACTCTCACTATAATGTCTAACATTTCTTGTAACTTTCACTCTTGGAACTGCAATAGCTCAGTGGTTAGTGAGCTGGACTACAAAGAATTAGAGGTAGGCTTCTGGGTTCACCCAGCCTTAAATGGGTACCTGATTTTTTTCTGGGAAAGTAAAGCGGGTGGGCGTAATACCGACCACATTACACAAAAATCATGTGCTGACAAATTTATGGCCACTAACACCATATTCCCTATACGACACTTGGCGTGACGGGTTCTTTACTTTACTTTTATTTTCACTCTTAGCAATTAAGATTCTATCATCATCATACCTTAGATTATTTATATTATGATCTCTGATTGTTATTGCAGGCATGCCCCTTATAAATATTAAAATAATCTTATTCTACATATTAAACAAATCTAGTGACAGCACACAACCTTCTCTAGCACTCTGTTTTATTTGTTGAAACATTCCCAATTGATTTCAAAATAATTTATTTTACACCTGAGACTGTCGACGTAAATGAGCAACGGACAAGGTACACATCACAGTCATGATTATGAAAACATTGTCATGATTGTTCTTCTAACACACACACACCTAATCTTATCACATGCAGACTGTGTATGTGCAGGGAGAACGGCGCAGATATAGCGGGCAGTTGCAAACAACGACGAAGTGTAACAATGTATACCTTAGTTTAGTTAAATTTAGTTAAGTTTAGTTTAGTTTAGTTTAGTTTAGTTTAGTTTAGTTTAGCTGTTTAGTTTAGTTTAGTTTAGTTTAGTTTATTTTAGTTTAGTTTTGTTTAGTTTAGCTGTTTAGTTTAGTTTAGTTTAGTTTAGTTTAATTGTTTAGTTTAGTTAATTTGGTTTAGATCAGTTTAGTTTAATTTAGTTGTTTAGTTCAGTTTAGTTTAGTTTAGTTTAGTTTAGTTTAGTTCGGTTTGGTTTGGTTCGGTTTGGTTTAGTTTAGTTGTTTAGTTTAGTTTGGTTTGTTTTGTTTAGTTTAGTTTAGTTTAGAGTAGTTCAGCTTAGTTGTTTAGTTTAGTTTAGTTTAGTTTTGTTTAGTTTAGTTTTGTTTAGTTTGGTTTAGTTTAGTTTAGTTTAGTTGTTTAATTTAGTTTAGTTTAGTTTAGTTTAGTTGTTTAGTTTATTTTAGTTTAGTTTAGTTTAGTTTAGTTTAGTTTAGTTTAGTTTAGTTTAGTTTAGTTTAGTTTAGTTTTGTTTTGTGTAGTTTGGTTTTGTTTAGTTTTGTTTAGTTTTGTTTAGTTTAGTTATCCCTCAACGTGTAGAGACTAATGACACTGGTGTTGTGTCGGTTGATAAATCTTCGTTGGATTTCTGCGTACCGTTCCCGTCTGGTATCTCCCACCTTGATATGATATTCGAGCTGTCAGTTAATGTTTGTGGATTCATAGTCGTTTTTTTAGTCGTTATTTGCTCGACCAGCGTCCCTGTGATCATTCATAAAGTCAAGGCGGTCAGTTGCCCACCCACTCTCAACATCGACCAAACCAGCAAGTTCATCAGCACGTCGGAGTTACCTTCCAGACTCCAGGTGATCTAGCAAGAGATTGATGCAGTCATTTGTAAGAATATAACTCTTTAGGGATTCTAACAACTGTCCTCTAGCCCAGCCTAGGGACTCTAACAACTGTCGTCTAGTCCAGCCTAGGGACTCTAACAACTGTCGTCTAGTCCAGCCCAGGGACTCTAACAACTGTCGTCTAGCCCAGCCTAGGAACTCTAACAACTGTCGTCTAGCCCAAACTAGGGACTCTAACAACTGTCGTCTAGTCCAGCCCAGGGACTCTAACAACTGTCGTCTAGTCCAGCCCAGGGACTCTAACAACTGTCGTCTACCCCTGCCTAGGGGCACTAACAACTGTCGTCTAGCCCAGACTAGGGATAGCCCAGACTAGGGACACTAACAACTGTCGTCTAGCCCAGACTAGGGACTCTAACAACTGTCGTCTAGCCCAGACTAGGGACTCTAACAACTGTCGTCTAGCCCAAACTAGGGACTCTAACAACTGTCGTCTAGCCCAAACTAGGGACTCTAACAACTGTCGTCTAGCCCAAACTAGGGACTCTAACAACTGTCGTCTAGCCCAAACTAGGGACTCTAACAACTGTCGTCTAGCCCAGACTAGGGACTCTAACAACTGTCGTCTAGCCCAGACTAGGGACTCTAACAACTGTCGTCTAGCCCAAACTAGGGACTCTAACAACTGTCGTCTAGCCCAAACTAGGGACTCTAACAACTGTCGTCTAGTCCAGCCCAGGGACTCTAACAACTGTCGTCTAGCCCACCCTAGGGACTCGAAAAACTGTCGTCTACCCCTGCCTAGGGGCACTAACAACTGTCGTCTAGCCCAGACTAGGGACACTAACAACTGTCGTCTAGCCAAGACTAGGGACTCTAACAACTGTCGTCTAGCCCAGACTAGGGACTCTAACAACTGTCGTCTAGCCCAAACTAGGGACTCTAACAACTGTCGTCTAGCCCAACCTAGGGACTCTAACAACTGTCGTCTAGTCCAACCTAGGGACTCTAACAACTGTCGTCTAGCCCAGCCAGTGCATTGTAACAATTCCGTGGTGGAAGTCGAAGGACAGTGTTCGCAGTAAACAACAAAATAAAAACAAAACCTCACTAAAGAAATAGATCTCACTGCTATAAATCCCGGTCTATAAGAGTTCAGTCCTTCTAAAGAGCGAACGTTACATACACAAAGTAATAGCTAGTGCTATACAGCACGTTATATTCACAAGGTAATAGCTAGTGCTATACAGCACGTTACATACACAAGGTAATAGCTAGTGATATACAGCACGTTACATATACAAGGTAATAGCTAGTGCTATACAGCACGTTACATTCACAAGGTAATAGCTAGTGCTATACAGCACGTTACATACACAAGGTAATAGCTAGTGCTATACAGCACGTTACATACACAAGGTAATAGCTTTTGCTATACTGCACGTTACATACACAAGGTAATAGCTTCTGTTATACTGCACGTTACATACACAAGGTATTAGCTTCTGCTGTACTGCACGTTACATACACAAGGTAATAGCTAGTGCTATACCGCACTCCATTTTGGTTCTCGTAGTCTCATACTCCACATTCACCAACAGCAGTTTCGGTTCTTGTACCTTATATCCCAATAAAGTAAAGGTAAAGTACGAGACTTGAACCTGCGTCTTAGCACGCAAGTTTCCACTCATATGTGCTCGGCCGCCTATCCAGACATGTTCTGAGATTTCTGAATAGTGTCGCTTCAAGCATCGAAACTCACGATGCGAGGCAACATTCCTTACCTTCCTAGGGTAATGCCCTGGTACCCGTTTCTGTCAACGGCTGGCTTGACCGTGGGGGGTATTTTTTTAGTCCAACCACGAGTACAACTCACACTGCATCCAGCTGGAATCGAACACTATCACCAACAATAGTTTCGGTTCTTGTACCTCATACACCACTATCACCAACAACAGCTTCGGTTCTTGTACCTCATACACCACTATCACCAACAACAGCTTCGGTTCTTGTACCTCATATATCACTCTCATCAACAACAGTTTCGATTCTTGTACCTCATACATCACTATCACCAACACAGTTTCGGTTCTTGTACGTCTTACCTCACTATCATCAACAACAGTTTCGATTCTAATACCTCATACCTCACTATAATCAACAACAGTTTGGGTTCTAATATCTCATACCTCACTATAACCAACAACAGTTTCGGTTCTAATACCTCATACCTCACTATCATCAACAACAGTTTCGATTCTTGTACGCCTTTCCTCACTATAACCAACAACAGTTTCGGTTCTAATACCTCATACATCACTATCATCAACAACTGTTTCGATTCTTGTACGTCTTACCTCACTATAACCAACAACAGTTTCGGTTCTAATACCTCATACATCACTATCACCAACAACAGTTTCGGTTCTTGTACGTCTTACCTCACTATCATCAACAACAGTTTCGATTCTAATACCTCATACCTCACTATCATCAACAACAGTTTCGGTTCTAATACCTCATACCTCACTATAACCAACAACAGTTTCGGTTCTAATACCTCATACATCACTATCACCAACAACAGTTTCGATTCTAATACCTCATACCTCACTATCACCAACAACAGTTTCGATTCTAATACCTCATACCTCACTATCACCAACAACAGTATCGGTTCTAATACCTCATACCTCGCTATCATTAACAACAGTTTCGGTTCTAATACCTCATACCTCGCTATCTTTAACAACAGTTTCGATTCTAATACCTCCTACCTCGCTATCACCAACAACAGTTTCTGTTCTAATACCTCATACTCCACTATCACCAACAACAGTTTCGGTTCTAATACCTCATACCTCGCTATCACCAACAACAGTTTCTGTTCTAATACCTCATACTCCACTATCATCAACAGCAGTTTCGGTTCTAATACCTCAAAATCCACTATCACCAACAACAGTTTCTGTTCTAATACCTCATACTCCACTATCATCAACAACGATTTTACATTAAATCAAGTTACATTTTCCTTGAAAGACTTCAGTATATCCTTGTAATGCTCTGAATTTTAACAACGGGAGTTGTTCACACAAACCTGTCAGCTACATCATCGCCATGGCCTAGTAAGTGACTAGGAGAGTAGTCTGTCAAGGAAGAGTGTGGGCGAAATTGTACAGCCCATCGCAATGCCGACTTGCAATTCTATTCTATTCTATTCTATTCTATTCTATTCTATTCTGTTCTATTCTATTCTTCAAATCAATTCCACTGCAGTCGAGGATGCTCATATTCGCTCGACCGTCCGTTATTGCATTCCCCGAAGATACAACTACAGCTGCTTCTACCAGTGAACACTCCGGAGCGACTAGATACCGTTACCACCTTTAGACTCCTTAGTCTCACAATATATATATTTATATCATAACTCTATTCAGTCGGTCGTGTTTGTTCTGGTGAAAAACGCACTGTGAAGCTGGTAAAATACAGTTTGAAAATAGCAGTCACACTCTCGGGTACATGGTGCATTTGGAGAGCCTGCCCAATAATTTAATGTGGGCACTGATCCATTTGCGTTTGCAAGATCCAACCATGTCACGTCTATATTTAGCTTCTCGGTCTTTGCTTTCTGTAAATCGTCCAATGTCATTGTCGCGTGTTCCAAGCATCCTGGGACACGAGAGACTTCTCCCTTCTGAATGGCAGTATCTATGTCCCCGCTTTCCATGAGGCACATCAAGGAATCTCTTTGCAATTATAGAGAAGAATATTTTCCTTTAGACATTCAGTAAGGAGATTGGTCGGAACTGCGTCATCTCTTTAGAGTTCTGATCCTTCTGAATGTACATTCCATTGGCCTTCTTCCACTCCTGGCTCACAAGATGCCTTCTCCAGGTACTCCTGAACAGCATAGTCGCTTCAGTACTTCTGGGCATATTTTTAGACCAGGTAGGAAACGTCGTTTGGACCAGGGGCTGAGTTGTTGAGGGCTCTGTTGACATTATTTTTCACTTCTTGTAGCGTCGGAAGCCTATCATTGAATGGGGTGCCAGGTTCGCTCAGCCACATTAGCCCTGTCATCGACTTAAGCGGTTCGTCTCTCTGGCTGTCCGAGTAGGTCTCTCTTAGATGTTTCGCCAGCTCTTCCTCGCTGACTTTTAATGTTCCAAATCTTGGTGGTTCAAACAGCTTCTTCGCAAACCTGAACGGATCCTCGACGAACCTTTTTCTGGCCCTTTTGGTTCCTTTCCTTTTCCGATATAGCCTTTCTGCTGTACACTGTGCTTCGTGTTTGGGTTATAGGTACTGCCACACTTGATGTAATGCTTACTTATCTGCTTCAGTAGCTCTCTTGAGCTGCCTCCTGGCATGGGTTTTCTACTCCCTGATCGCTTCTATTTGTTTTTGTCGTCTGCTTTTCTGTGGTTTCGTGCTCGTTCTTACGTCCTTCGTTGTTAATTATCATCATCATCAAGTACCGGGCCTGCTGGTGCAGGTGATCATGTCTCTCCACAAATTTCGATCTCGACATATATTTTATCGTTTCTGATGTTGACCTTCTGCCAAGCCATTCTCTTAAGCTGTCTGGTATTTTTTCTCTTGTTTCCCTCTATCTCTTCGTCCCTGAATTTTTCCAGTTGTTACAATATATTCCAGTTGTTTTTGTCTCATTACATGGCCAACAAATAATGATTGTTTCTTCCTAATATTAGAAATTAGCTCTGTTTTTGCTTTGACCTGCTTAATTAACTGAGGCAATAATAATAGATTACTTCACTTATGCTTTCAAGCTTCTGAGACAAGTTCAGCCGTTTATGGTGGTGGTCTATGTCTTTTGCTAACGTCTTGTTCAACTTCTCCCAGGTCATTGTGTCGTAACTTGATCTTCTCTCTCTTCCCGTCAATGAGGTAAGCGAATTCATTATCGGATAGCTTGACTTGAATATTCTCAGTTCTGTTATTTGACTCCTGACTAAGAACTTCTGACGTCTTATCTGACGGGACAGTGCGCCGTTGAGCTACGGATGCTGTACTCCCACACCACTTCTTCGTTCTGTGTATTGTCATGCCCTTCGTTCTTTGTATTGTCATGCTCTTCGTTCTGTGTATTGTCATGCCCTTCGTTCTGTGTATTGTCATGTCCTTCGTTCTTTGTATTGTCATGCTCTTCGTTCTGTGTATTGTCATGCCCTTCGTTCTGTGTATTGTCATGTCCTTCGTTCTTTGTATTGTCATGCCCTTCGTTCTGTGTATTGTCATGCCCTTCTGTGCGGATTTCTATCCACAGCTACGTCAATGTTCAAGCCGCTGTTCTGAAATCGAAATCTGTTGGACGTTTCTGGTCGTCTCTACAAAATTGCTGAGTGATCCATCATTCTTCTAGTGTAATATAGTATGTGTATTCATAAGTTTTTGTTATAGAGTTGAGCTATTGAGAGCTTGCTACCGCTTCTCAAGAGACAGATAGCAGTATCATATAGTGGCGACCAGCAGATTTTAACTATGGTAATTTTCCAGTCAGAAATTAGAAGTTAAGGAGAATAGTTCAGGTAGGGGTAGTGGACACCCACCGAAGTAGAGAGGGTCATGACTTGACCTAGACATAATAGTTGGGGGATTTTCCATGAATCTCCACGAATGTCCATGCAAGTTCATTGTTATTGTGGGTGATCACGCACTTAGCATGTGAAACCCATGACTTTGGCCTGGCTGATAAATAAGTTGTTATTGTCAAAGTCATGGAACGGTCAAGTGGTCATCCAGCTACTAGGATGAAGTAATATTATCCCAAATAGGGCGTTGAGATTTCGGGGAAACAGGATGTTTTGTCCAAATTTGGGAAGGTTCAGGTGAGTCACAGATGGTGGACACTGGACACGTAAATGTAGAGTGACAAACACTTGTGATCGTAAGGGTCGCAGGAGCACTCGGCAGCAGCTGATTGGCTGCTGAGCCTCAGGTAGAGAGAGTTGTTGTGAGTACTTAAGGTCTTGCACAACAGTTTAAGTTAAGTTTTAGCCAGAGATTTAGAAGAGACAGTCAGAAGTTAGAAGTAGAAGCAGTTAAATAGTTTGGAAACAGTTAAAGTCAGAACAGTTAGAAGTTAAGATTAGAAGTGAAGCCAGTAGTTCAGAAGTTAGAATCTCCAAGTGTAGTTCACGTCAGTTTAGAAGTTATTCTTGATAGAAACTAGATAAGAATTTGACAAGAATATTATGACAGTAGTGGTGAAGTGATGAGTTCCACTTCAAAATGTTTCAAGAATTGTGTGTGTTCATCTTACATGTCGTAAGTAGATAAATTATAATAAATTGGGTGACATTAATTTAACGTTGCATCCAAGACTATAGATCATGTGGGCCAGCAGAAAATTCAATAAATGTGATTATCATTATATGTTAAAGAAAACGACTCATTCATGATCTTATCTGTTACATGTTACCTCAATGTTGTGATGTGCTGTGATCATTGAAGTACTAGCCACTATACGAGATAAAGAACAAAGAACATTACAACGCTGTAACATTTTCTAGTGTAGTATAGTATGTGTATTCATCATTCTTCTAGTGTAGTATAGTATGTGTATTCATCATTCTTCTAGTGTAGTATAGTATGTGTATTCACCATTCTTCTAGTGTAATATAGTATGTGTATTCATCATTCTTCTAGTGTAATATAGTATGTGTATTCATCATTCTTCTAATGTAGTGTAGTATGTGTATTCATCATTCTTCTAGTGTAGTGTAGTATGTGTATTCATCATTCTTCTAGTGTAGTGTAGTATGTGTATTCATCATTCTTCTAGTGTAGTGTAGTATGTGTATTCATATGTCTTCTAGTGTAGTATAGTATGTGTATTCATATGTCTTCTAGTGTAGTATGTGTATTCATAATTCTTCTAGTGTAGTATGTGTATTCATCATTCTTCTAGTGTAGTGTAGTATGTGTATTCATCATTCTTCTAGTGTACTGTAGTATGTGTATTCATAAGTCTTCTAGTGTAGTATGTGTATTCATAATTCTTCTAGTGTAGTATGTATATTCATCATTCTTCTAGTGTAGTGTAGTATGTGTATTCACCATTCTTCTAGTGTAGTGTAGTATGTATATTTATCATTCTTCTAGTGTAGTGTAGCATGTGTATTCATAAGTCTTCTAGTGTAGTGTAGTATGTGTATTCATAAGTCTTCTAGTGTAGTATGTGTATTCATAATTCTTCTAGTGTAGTATGTATATTCATCATTCTTCTAGTGTAGTGTAGTATATGTATTCATCATTCTTCTAGTGTAGTGTAGTATGTGTATTCACCATTCTTCTAGTGTAGTGTAGTATGTATATTTATCATTCTTCTAGTGTAGTGTAGCATGTGTATTCATAAGTCTTCTAGTGTAGTGTAGTATGTGTATTCACCATTCTTCTAGTGTAGTGTAGTATGTGTATTCATCATTCTTCTAGTGTAGTGTAGTATATGTATTCATCATTTTTCTAGTGTAGTGTAGTATATGTATTCATCATTCTTCTAGTGTAGTGTAGTATATGTATTCACCATTCTTCTAGTGTAGTGTAGTATGTATATTTATCATTCTTCTAGTGTAGTGTAGCATGTGTATTCATAAGTCTTCTAGTGTAGTGTAGTATGTGTATTCACCATTCTTCTGGTGTAGTGTAGTATGTGTATTCATCATTCTTCTAGTGTAGTGTAGTATATGTATTCATCATTTTTCTAGTGTAGTGTAGTATGTGTATTCATCATTCTTCTAGTGTAGTGTAGTATGTGTATTCATCTTTCTTCTAGTTTAGTGTAGTATATGTATTCATCATTCTTCTAGTGTAGTGTGGTATATGTATTCATCATTCTTCTAGTGTAATGTAGTTGTGTATTTATCATTCTTCTAGTTTAGTGTAGTATGTATATTCAGAATTCTTCTAGTGTAGCATAGTATGTGTATTCATCAGTTTTCTAGTGTAGTGTAGCATGTGTATTCATCATTCTTCTAGTGTAGTGTAGTGTAGTGTAGCGTAGAGTAGCGTAGTGTAGTGTAGTGTAGTGTAGTGTAGTGTAGTGTAGTGTAGTGTAGTGTAGTGTAGTGTAGTGTAGTGTAGTGTAGTGTAGTGTAGCGTAGAGTAGTGTAGTGTAGTGTTGTGCAGTTATTTGGTTATTTGGTTTTGGAAGGCCCCGCTATCACTGCAAACGAATTAAAATCCATAATTGCTCAACCGCCCGTGCCAGTAGAATCATCCGAATTACTAACTCATCTCCCAAACAAAGAAAGGTAGCTGTAGTCCCCATTATAGCAGTCTCAGCACACGCCAAAAGACATAAGGCGAAACCGCGCAGAAAGTGAACACGGCCAACTGTTCCCTGTCATACGATATCAGCATTCATCGTAAACAATTGGAATGTCGGAACATGATCAAAACGGATGAAACACACAGTTCACGGTGTGCACAGAGCACTTAACTCAGTAGCTCCTGCAACAAGCCGGACTTGGAATATGAGGAAACTGCAACAGGGAACACTTTTCAGACATAGCCTTCAATGGTTCCTGCCGCCTATCCACCATATTGCCCGGAAGTTCACGTCCTCCTGAAAATGATGATCGTCATAGTATTTAAATGTATAGCGCTTGATGATGTTAGGACATTGTGTTTGATTCCAACTCCGAACATACAAAACACAGTTCGTCGGCAGATTATCCCCGTTGCACACCAAACAACAGATCGCAAGATTATCGCATGGTTGGTCTTGGGACACACGATGAGCCATTATGATGACGTAGCACGAACAAAATGGCTGCGCCCATGGATTCATATTTACTCTAGTGAATGCAGTCTACAACGAACGAAACATGGTGCAAATTCTCCAACGAAATAAAACTTCGGCTGACTTGACGGAGCCCACCACGTTAATGCGTTGGAAATTGTAAATAACTTGCGGCAAACAACACCATCAACGGTCCTTGAACAGCACTCATTGTGACATAAAACGCAGATCAACACTAGACGGTGGAAGGTCGCATTCACAACACTTGATTTGTCAAAACGGAGTATTGCCGTGCGTGCAACACCAATTCATTGGCGTAGATATGATAAGTAGAACATCATTTCGACTTGAATGCAGAAAATTGCAACGGAAAGCCGAAATTGATCAGATTCCAAAGCAATTTCTGCAGCGATCGAGTGAACGTGACTTAGTTCCGCCATCATGGAAACGGAAGTCCGTAGTGTAGTGTAGTGTAGTGTAGTGTAGCGTATTTTAGTGTAGTGTAGTAACATCGAACCATATAAGCTATTATTACAGCCTGATCCCATCTCTGAGGTTTGCCAAGAAGTATTCTAAGGCTGTCAGTGTAGATAATTAAGGTCCAGTGCAGTCGAAAAACAATGTATGCGTGTGTGGTTGGATTTTTCTCAAAATGTAAGATATCGCATTAGTCTACATGTAGTCTAGTAACATTATATAACATAACATATAACATAAAATAAAATAAATCGTTTGAGAAATAACTGAAATCACTTTAGACTAGTGGAACACACATTAAACCTCTTCCCACATATGTTTCTCTCATTTTACTCTACCAAACAAATCTATATTTATTCTAAACTACATCTCTGAAAACATTCTTTCTATCTTTCTCTCCATCCCTCCCTCTCTATCTCTCTCTCTATTTCTCTTTATGTTTCTGCGCGTGTTATCCTTATTCTGCATCTAATTATCTGAGTAATCTCACTGACCTGCCACCAACATTTCAGTTCAACCTGTAGAAATAACATCCGGCCGGATACGAAATCATGACACCACAGACAAATGGCTCTTGAAAATGGAAAACTAAAATTCTTTAACACTCAGATAAAATTGTAAATGAGCAACCAGTCAACAACAAAAGTGATGCTGTCATGTAGGAGATAATGAAAACGCAAAAGTATACACAAATACAAGAAACGCCGAGGAAAACAATAAAAGGGGGAGCAGCATAATTTGACCAACATAATGTTAGAATGTTAGATGACGAATACAAAATAAACATATAGAAAGAAAAACTTATTACAGTAATAATAAGTAGATCCAATTTATAGAAATAAACCCATGGTTCTGGTTCGTTGATCATCATCATCATCATCGCGTGCCTTCTCCGCAACGAAGGTTGGCTACCATGGATCGCCATTCTACTCTGTTTCTTGCTTTGATGGTGCAGGCTGACATAGATTGACTTGTCCATCTTTTGATGTTACTCGTCCATGTTAGTCTTGGTCTGACTCTGCCTCTTTTACCTTGTATCTTTCCTTCCAATATAACTTTTAGTAGGCTGTTGTGTCTTTTAACATGCCCCAAAAATTTCATTTGTCTTGTCTTAATTGTATTTAGTAGTTCTCTTTTTATTTTCAGTTGTTTTAAAACGTCATCGTTTGTTATATTTTCTTTCCATCCAATTCTACCTATTCTTCTATAAATCCACATTTCAAAGGCTTCAATTTTCTGTTCTGTTTTCTTTTCTAATGTCCATGTTTCTGCACCATACAGGAATATTGAGAAGAAATAACATTATCAACGAACTGAAACTAAGAATGGCAAAGAGCAAAGTAATAACAGCTCGGTAGAGTTGAAGTCCACGTCTTTCTCCTCTCAAATACTGAAGGTTGGTAAAGCGATGCTGATACATCTTGCTTTAGGTCGGTGTCATGAACAATGAAAGATAGTACAGTTGATTTTAACTCTTGGCAAGGAACTGGAGCATGGCTTCACATGTGAGTCCCGTAACATCATTTATGTCTTCATATGCCAACGATGCCACATCACTTATATTGGCTAGTCTGGGAGACGATTAGCTGAAAGATTTTGTGAACATCTACGAGATGTTCAACAGAATACTGGTACTCCGGTGTCTTCCCATTTCAACTCCCCAGATCACAAGGGCAAAGACGACATCCGTATCACTGGTATTGTCATTTGTCACTCTGGCGACCGCAGCCGATTTGCTTTGAAGAATCGCCTCATAGTCCAGTATGGTTCGCTGACCCCACGAGGCATGAATGTATCACACTCGTACACATAGTTTCCTTTCGGTTACTTCTTCCCTTTTGCATAGCCTTCTCTACTGCCCATGTTTGGATACTTTAGTCTATCTACTATGCCATGCTATTCATAGTTCAACTCCACTAGTCCCCATTGAGACACTTCGGTGTTCTCCTATACCCCTTTCTTCTGTGCTACTTACCCCTCATATGTTTTTATTGTACTCCACTCTCATCCTTTTGAGTACCTGTTATTCTACTGTTCTATTCTTTCTCCTTTGTGTTTGCACACTGACCCCGGTGTGTACTCTTCTGGTTATGTGTTCGTTATGCGCACATTTCTACACATACATGATTGTCCCCGTATGGGTGTGCACATGCATGTATGTGTTCATATGTATGGGTATTAGTATATACATATATATATATATATATATATATATATGCATGTATGTGTGTGCATGTATGTATGCATATATATGTATATGCATTATATATATATATATATATATGTGTGTGTATGTTGATATACATAAGTATGTGCATATCTGTACGTGTATATATTTTCACACGCATCTGTGTGTGTCTATACATGTATTTATGGGCCCTTAGATACTTTTAGATATTGTCAGTGTCTTTGCAGTCGAGGTAACCTAGACAGAGTTCTCCCACTCGTGTATTTTTAGAATCCTTCACCTAAACCAGAGGGTATAATTACAGCTACACCCGTGTAACTATTTCTTTCCCGTTCTGACCACGGTCCACGACATAGGGATGTCATTTTTCTTTTCTTTAACAAGTTTCGATTATTTAGTTTTGGATGTTTCGTTACTAGTTAGCTATGTAGGATTAGTTTTATTTACTTACATATATGTGTGTGCGTGTTGTTTGTTTGTTCCTGCTGAAGGCCTATTGAGCCGAAACGTCGTTCAAATCTGTTTCGTCTACTAATCACGTAAAACTTTTACCATACCATTTTAAATATTTTTTTTTCAATTCTCCCCCAAGGAGATTCGAGCTGGTCAGGACCGTCCTTCACCTACATGTGGCATCCTGGAAACGTGTCACTCAACCTAACCATGACAATCTGTAGCTTAGAGGGAAAGCAAAACACGCCCTAAAAATATTCTATCAGCAAGTCGGATGGGTCGCTTCGAAGGGCGAAAATAATTATGTTTCTCTGTAAATTGCTACATTTGCGAAACGGACACATTTTTCACGACCAATGAAAAAGATGATATGATACGGGTATATCATTTCTCAAGGAGCTGTGATAGCTCAGTGGTTAGTGAACTGGACTATAAAGAACTATAGGTCGGGTTTGATAAATCCTGACCGACGGCTTCCAGATTCACCCAGCCTTAAATGGGTACCAGATTTTTATGAGAAAATAAAGCGGCACGGGCGTAATACCGACCCCATTACCCCAAAAATCATGTGCTAAAGGTCTGTACAAATTGTGGTCACTAACACCATATTCCCTATACGCCCCTTGGCGTGACGGGCCCGGCTCTTTACTTTTTAAAAATATCATTTCTCACTGTTGTTATCAACGTTTTGTTATAACTATATCAGTAATGTAACATGTAAAGCAACTTATTTACAATAACTTTACTTTATAACTTAATTACAGTTAGATACACAAATGTTCGACATTTAACGAGTTCACTTTCTTTGTTCAATAAAGTCAGTTCAAAATTGTCAATTGAGATCTCCCGTTAAGAAGGCGATTAACTTGTCAAATTTGAAAGTAAAATTAGTGAAGTTGACGAATGCATTGTTTTTCACTCGCTGCGCACTCGGCCTTTCCTCAACAAGAATAGGAAACTCTTTATACAGAGTTTCACAGCAGGAGGCAATCTGATCATCAGAAGCGAGCCCCGTCGAGAAAGTGCTTGGGCCCTTTAGCCTCTTTACACTATAAGGGAGGTGGGCCCGCCTGGGTCATGGTTCCCTGGCGTCGTTGACCTCCTGTTTTTTGGACACTGGAGTCTCTATAGTGACTATAGTCACTTCTAGAATATGTTATGATGTTGTCATAATTCGTACAAAATAAAGTAAGTCCGGTTTTAATTTCATTGCAAATATCCTCATTAGCGGTAAAACCGTTACAGAAATACCAAATTTCGAAACAGTACGACCCCTATACTAAGTGTACCGGTGACAGAGTTGTCAAAGTCTTTATTGACAGGGGAATATTCAATTCCAGACTGACGCTACGCATTTAACTCACCGGAGAGAAAGTCTAATGGACACTAACTCATTAATTTGTTGAAAGTTTTAAGAATGAAGTAGAGTGCTGGCCCCCTCATCTCCAAATACAGAGTCCGAGTACGACGGAAGTTTAACTCTCCACGTACGGGTCATGCTTTACGCTATATTGTTTCATTATTATAGTCCGTTCAGAAATTCGTGCCCACAGAGTTTATTAATTATCTCTGAAACTGTTTGATGAATTTCTGTAATTCTTTTTTTTTTTTTTTTTGTGAAATCTTATTCTTTTTCACCGACCTTCAGTCTGATTTTTTGCCCTAATGTCATGCATTCCGGAAAGACTTTTGCTTATTTGAGGTATATAAAAATATGATTTTCTTGTTTGTCCTAAATTTTAGGAACTTATAATACCCACATTTGTTGTAATCAACTCACCAATTAAAAAGGCAAATTTCACGTGCACACCACACAATCTTAGCACCGTTTCGCACTCTTAATATGTAAGTCTCACCACTCCGTGGTTTTTTTTGGTGGTAATTTCATTTCCGGTTTCTTGTTAAATTGGTCCAGATGCGTACTTTGACAAAATATTTACTATTAATGAATATTCTTGTATGTGTGATAATTTGTAAGCTGTTGTGAAGTGACTACTTGATTTTTGAAACCTTGAAGAGTTTAAAGTGTAAATTCATCACTATGCAAAAGGTAACTGTGTTATTGTACATGCACTTTTGCAGGAATCTAAAAGAGGTCGGTCATATTACGATATCAAAAAACCATAAAACAGAACAAGGGCAGCTCTAAATATAGATAGAAAGTCTTTCAATCGATGGATAGGACAGAACTTTGGATCTGCAGAGGCGACGGTCAAGCAAGGAAGAAAAAAGAAAGTTTACGATTTTGACAAAGATGTTATTAGACGTGAAATTTTGAAAATGTTTGAATAGAATCAACTTTTTACACTGCGCAAACTGAAAGTTCGACTGCAATTAGATTGTGATATTGACATCTCAAAAACGACTATTTGGAAGATCGTAAAGTTGCGTTGGTTTCACTTTTCGAAAATCTGCTAGTGGTAGAAATATTGTTTGTGAAAAACCACACCTGATAGGTGCCCGAAGCAAATACCTCAAGCACATCCGTGAGCTACGAAGGGAAGGCTACGATATAATATATTTGGATGAAACATTGGTCAATACTCATCATACATATGAGAAAGAATGGCAATAGGTTGACAGAGAAAATAAAAGAAGCATTCCCACTAGCAAAGGACAACACATTATATTGGTACATGCTGGCAGTAGAGAGAATGGTCTTGTTAATGACACACAACTTATTGTTCAATCAGTCTACAGACAATAGGGACTTCCACACTGAAATGAATGGACAAATTTTCAGAGACTGGATAGAGAACACTCTACTCCTCATTCTGGATAGACCTTCATGTCTTGTAATGGACAATGTATCCTATCATAATGCGGCAGCAATGGAGGACACAGTTCCTAATTCGTCAAGCACAAAAGATCCAATCATCACGTGGCTTAGAAAAGAAAATGTTTCATCATCGTTTCAACACCCAGTTACAACCAGAGTTGTTGCAACTTGTTAGACAAACTAAGAAGACAAAGTTATATCAAACTGATAAAATAATTGCAAAGTAGGGCCACACATCTCTTTGCATCCCACCTTATCATTCGCACCTCAACCCAATAGAATTTGTGTGGGCTAAAGTAAAAGGACACGTTGCTGCGCAGAACACGATGTTTACAATGTGCGATGTTAAAGAATTGAGTCGTGATGCCCTCTCAACGATAGACATTGAATACTGGAGAAAATGTGACGACCATGTGCTCAGAGAAGAAGAACAATACTGGCAACGAGATGGATTGCAGTTTGTCCAACCGATAACAGTTGTTAACCTCTTAGAGACTTCTGATTCGGAATGACATATGTATGACATGTGCACAATTTTGTTGATGACACTCTTACTATTTGCTGACTATGTGTGTTTGATGTTCTGGTTATTCCATATATTTTGTTGATGACACGCCTGCTATTTGGCGAATATGTGTGTTTGATACTTTGGTCAAAGTTTACCTTCTCTATGACGAAGATATGAAATCAAATGAAAAATGTTGCCCTATTCAATATAATACGGATACGCCTTTGGCTTGCATTGTTACAAAATTAATAATTTACAGTAAAGGCTAATGTTTAGAGCATGCGGTTTGATATTTTCCTAAAATTATATAACAAAAAACGATTTGTGCAAAATTCAGACTACCTTTGTATTTAAATGTTATAAATTCTGAAGGTCGGTGAAAAAATAAGATTTAATGAAAAGGAATTACAGAAATTCATCAAACAGTTTCCGAGATAATTAATCTCTGTGGGCACGAATTTGTGAACGAACTTTTTTTTTAGTAATTATTTGTGCTAAATTTATACAGCCATACATCTTAACAGGCGTTTAGTTGCTGGGTGGTGTTGATCTTAATTATATTTGTCAGCCACTATGTTACCGAGCAGGTTCTCTCATGTCTGATTGTGTCGAGATCGGAACAACTGGTCCGGCAGCAAAAATACAAGGCAGAAATCTCAACGCTTTTAACTTTGTCTTTTCTTCTTGTAACTTTGACTTAACAATTATTGCATCATTATTTAATTATCTAATTTCTAATATTATGAATAAACAATCATCATTTTTTGGCCATGTAATAAGAAGAGAACAGTTGGAATATATTGTAACAACTGGGAAATTTGAGGCGACGAAGAGATAGAGGGAAGCAAATTGAAAAGATACCAGACAGCTTAAGAGAATGGCTTGGCAGAAGGTCAACAACAAAAATGATAAATAAATGTCGTTATCGAAAGTTGTGGAGAGACATGATCACCTACACGAGCAGGCTTGGTACTTGATGATGATGGTGATTTAATTATCGTCTCCATCCACAAATCTCTCCATCCACAAATCTCTCGATCCACAAATCTCTCGATCCACAAATCTCTCCATACACAAATCTCTCCATCCACAAAACTCTCCATCCACAAATCTCTCCATACACAAATCTCTCCATCCACAAATCTCTCGATCCACAAATCTCTCCATCCACAAAACTCTCCATCCACAAATCTCTCCATACACAAATCTCTCGATCCACAAATCTCTCGATCCACAAATCTCTCCATCCACAAAACTCTCCATCCACAAATCTCTCCATCCACAAATCTCTCGATCCACAAATCTCTCCATCCACAAAACTCTCCATCCACAAATCTCTCCATACACAAATCTCTCCATCCACAAATCTCTCGATCCACAAATCTCTCCATACACAAATCTCTCCATCCACAAAACTCTCCACCCACAAAACTCTCCATCTACAAATCTCTCCATCCACAAATCTCTCCATACACAAATCTCTCCATCCACAAATCTCTCCATCCACCAATCTCTCCATCCACAAATCTCTCTATCCACAAATCTCTCCATCCACAAATCTCTCCATACACAAAACTCTCTATCCACAAATCTCTCCATCCACAAATCTCTCCATACACAAATCTCTCCATCCACAAATCTCTCCCTCCACAAAACTCTCCATCCACAAAACTCTCTATCCACAAAACTCTCCATACACAAATCTCTCCATCCACAAATCTCACCATACACAAATCTCTCCATCCACAAAACTCTCCACCCACAAAACTCTCCATCTACAAATCTCTCCATCCAAAAATCTCTCCATCCACAAATCTCTCCATCCACAAATCTCTCCCTCCACAAAACTATCCATCCACAAATCTCTCCATCCACAAATCTCTCCATCCACAAATCTCTCCATCCACAAAACTCTCCATACACAAAACTCTCCATCCACAAAACTCTCCATCCACAAATCTCTCCATCCACAAATCTCTCCATCCACAAAACTCTCCATCCACAAATCTCTCCATCCACAAAACTCTCCATCCACAAATCTCTCCATCCACAAAACTCTCCATCCACAAATCTCTCCATACACAAATCTCTCCATCCACAAAACTCTCCATCCACAAAACTCTCCATCCACAAATCTCTCCATCCACAAAACTCTCCATCCACAAAACTCTCCATCCACAAATCTCTCCATCCACAAAACTCTCCATCCACAAAACTCTCCATCCACAAAACTCTCCATCCACAAATCTCTCCATACACAAATCTCTCCATCCACAAAACTCTCTACCCACAAAACTCTCCATCCACAAATCTCTCCATCCATAAATCTCTCCATCCACAAATCTCTCCATCCACTAATCTCTCCCTCCACAAAACTATCGATCCACAAATCTCTCCATCCACAAAACTCTCCATCCACAAAACTCTCCATCCACAAAACTCTCCATCCACAAATCTCTCCATCCACTAATCTCTCCCTCCACAAAACTATCGATCCACAAATCTCTCCATCCACAAAACTCTCCATCCACAAAACTCTCCATCCACAAAACTCTCCATCCACAAATCTCTCCATCCACTAATCTCTCCCTCCACAAAACTATCGATCCACAAATCTCTCCATCCACAAAACTCTACATCCACAAAACTCTCCATCTACAAATCGTCGCTTTACACAAATAAGTAAAGAAACAAAAAACTGCCACTGACAAAGATCAAGAGTTACTAGTGGGGAATAGAAGAAATGATACATTGGGCTACTTCCCGTGTACTTCAGTGGTAACTAATTCTAACAATGTATTCTACAATGAACGTCAATGAAGACAGCAAAGAAGGGGTTAGAGAGAGATTTAGAGAGAGATTTTGAGAGAGACTCAGAGATTTTTAGCGAGAGACTTAGAGAGAGACTTAAAGAGAGATTTAGAGAGAGATTTAGAGATAGAGACTGAGATTTTAAATTACTGTTTACAGTTATAATTGATTTGTTATGCATCTATACACTTCGATGAACAAATAAGTTTGACTGATTCACTGATATAAATATAACCCGAACGATCCACTTCCAGTGTTGTTGTGCTATTTTCACTTCATAACTTTCATACTGTTCCTCTGATGCTGATATATGAATTCTCTCTTTAATATCTTTATGCTTTAACAAGGTTTAATTATAAAAACAAAAGCCATCAATAAATCGGATCTTCGTAACAAGAAGTTTTTTCCTCTCATTTCAGATATAATTATGTTCAAATTAAAAGAATTATTTCGGAGTTGAAGAGTTAATTCATCAACAAAGTGATTAATGAGATTGTAGGAATGAGAATTCAGGAAGAGATTTAATAAGGCTAGGCATTATCAGATTAGTTAGTTATTTCCCTTTCCTCAGAAGATAGTAGATAACTTTATACTCTCTTGTATTGACGTCATAACTATATATCGATTACAGTTAACAAGGCATTAGTGATAATATAATCAAGACAAATTAATAATAAATGAATATATTATGATCGGTTGAAACTACTATTACTGCTATTTCATTATATTACTGTTTGTCTGCAATGCAACTGTTCAGTTCTGCGCTATCAGGAGATGCCTGTCTTAATAGGAGAATAAGTAATACATTTTTTTCCCGAGTTGTGTTTGTAACTCTTTGATATAACCACCATTGCATATGCGTCAAAGACATCGCGAGAGAAAGCAACTTATTTAGGTTGCTTAGCTGACGGCGTACCGTAATGTAAGTTTTTTTTTTTCGAGGCAAGGCTCTAAGTCGAAGTGTACGTTTTCGATCCTGCTTCAGCCTGTCTTTTGTTCCTCTTTTTCTGTTGTTGACTATTCTAGCATTTACCCGCATGTTGTAAACTTACTTCCTCCCCTGATATGATTCGTCGATATTTGAATCAATGGCCGTATTGATCTCGGAACCATTTCAAACCAGAGGTTTTATATTCACATCTCTCTCGTGTTGGACTTTTTATAGATCGGATCATTCGTGGTAGAATTCGTCTCCAGATGTTGAATAGGTCACATTTATGTTTACTTCGCGTTCGCAAGCTTTCACCTCTGGCGAAGTCCTAGAGAGAAAGAACTGCCTAGAGAGAAAGAACTGCCTAGAGAGAAAGAACTGCCTAGAGAGAAAGAACTGCCTAGAGAGAAAGAACTGCCTAGAGAGAAAGAACTGAATTGTGCATGTTAATCAGATGTTTTCCCTGTCAGCCGTGAGCACAGTGGCCCCTCGCTGTACATGCAGATAACCGCCTTCAGAGATACTGATATTGTTTTCCGTCGATGAGTAATTGACGTTTCAAGTCGGGCCTCACTGTTGAGACCAGGGGTGGTTATCTGAGAGAGAAATCACAAATAAAAATCCCAGCTGGTGTAGCCATGATTTGAACTCACATGCTCTCTGTCTGTCTCGAGACCGGCGTCTTGCCTCGAGACCAACCAGTCCCCAATGTTAGGCCAGATAAGATGTGAGTTCCTACAATTATGGACAACTTTTACACACTGGGTAATGTGAAATACATTGCAGACATGACCGATACAAATTGAACCTTCAATAAAGATATTCTGTAATTCAAAATACTCCCAATACAATGTATTAAATTTAGTTACATATTATTACATATGATTCTATGATCATTTCTCGTTTACAACACCATAGATTACATGAAGATTCTATACTTCATCCTTCCATCCTTGTTGACATTATCAATTTAAACTAAAGTCTGTAGTCCTTCATAGATCTCAGTAACCAGAGTCCATACACCAGGCATCATCTTAACAGATTATTAACGATCAAGGAGGGGGCCTCGGTAGCCTAGTTAGGAAAACCAGGAGACAAATAATAATAAATTAATATTATTATAGAGGGAAACTTCCGAGGCGATAATCAGTGAATCAATTCAGAGGTATGTGTACAGCACTCGGAAAAATGACAAATAATCAACAACAGAAAAAAATATGGACCAAGGCAGGATCGAACCCGTACTCAGTGGCACAGCGCCTTGCCACGAAAAGCCAAACGCTTAGGAACACTGCCACTCAGCTAACTAAAAAATTAGCTTCGTAGGCAATGTCCTTTCGCGAAGGCCTTCCCATGACAATAGCATAAGGCTGCGATCACAGCTCGGAAAATATTTTTCCTGTTAAGACAAGTATCTCCCGGGAGATCCTGCCTTGGTCCATATTTTTTTATGTTGTTGATTATTTGTCATTTTTCCGAGTGCTGTAAACATACCTCTTCCTCTGAATTGATTTTAGGAAAACCACCCGACTGGACTACCGACGTTCTGACAACCCGTGTTCGATTCCCGCTGGGAGCAGTGTGAGTTGTACTTGTGGTTGGAAAAAAAAATACCCGCACGGTCGACCCAGCCGTTGGCAGAATGGATACTAGGGTATTTATTACCCTGGGAAGGTGAGGAATGTCGCCACCCATAGTGAGTCTCGATGCTTGAAGCGACACTATCCAAAAATCTCCGAACACTTCTGGATAGACGGCGAGCACATGTGGGTGGCAAATCGAGTGCTAAGACGCCGGTTCAAGTCTCGTACTTGACCTTTACCTTTAACGGTCAAGGCTGGAGAAATAAATTCTATCTTTATAGACATTGTTCAGCAGAAAGAAAAAAACTTATAATTAGACAATACACGACTTTCTGAATTTGCCTCGACTAGAATACTCATATCACAGTCCATCTCCTATAATGTACATATTTAACTCTAGCAATCTCCCAAATCTCATCACATATTTCTATTCTTATTACTGCCATGATTTCTCCAGTATCATTTAAGTCTAAGAACACTCTCATTCTGATTCTATCTTTCACTAATCACATGTCGGTCCGTTAATCACATGCCGGTCCTTCCATCACATGCCTGACCTTCCATCACACACCGGTCCTTCCATCATACATCATATACCGGTCCTTCCTTCACACGCCGATCCTTCCATCATGGCGGTCCTTCCATCACACGGCGGTCCTTCCATCATATGGCAGTCCTTCCATCACATGCCGGTCCTTTCATCACACGCCGGTCCTTCCATCACATGCCGGTCCTTTCATCACATGCCGGTCCTTCCATCACATGCCGGTCCTTCCATAACATGCTCAGGTCATTAAAATCAAAGTATACCCAACTTTGTCTTTATCACCTCCCCGTCCGACCTCACCTTCACCCCCGCTTCCAATATACTTGTCCTGTGTCTCTGTTCAACCAATCACCTCTATCTATGTGAGTCATGTGTTCTTCCCTTGTTAATTACTTTCCACTTAATCTCCACTATGACCCGTCTAAGCAGTTCTTTCTCTCTAGGCAGTTCTTTCTCTCTAAGCAGTTCTTTCTCTCTAGGCAGTTCTTTCTCTCTAAGCAGTTCTTTCTCTCTAGGCAGTTCTTTCTCTCTACACTCCCATTGTGTACTCTGTTCGTACTACTTGTATTGTAAGCGTCCAATTCTCTCATTATATTACTGTTATTATTCGCACCCTCTAACAACAGTCTTCTCACTATTTCTATATGGTGCAGAAACATGGACATTAGAAGAGAAAACAGAACAGAAAATTGAAGCCTTCGAAATGTGGATCTATAGAAGAATAGGTAGAAATGGATGGAAAGAAAAAAAAACTATGAAATTTTAAGTAAAAAAAAGTAAAGTACCCCCGTCACGCCAAGTGGCGTATAGGGAAATACGGTGTTAGTGACCCTATATTTTACAGACCTTTAGCACATGATTTTTGGGGTAATGTGGTCAGTATTACGCCCGTGCTGCTTTACTTTCCCAGAAAAAAATCCGGTACCCATTTAAGGCTGGGTGAACCCGGAAGCCGTCTGTTGGGATCGAACCCTACCCCTTGTCCGTGGTAGTCCAGTTCACTAACCACTGAGCTATCGCGGCTATGAAATTTTAAAACAACTAAAAATGAAAAGAGAACTTACTAAGAGAGTTACTAAACACAATTAGAGCAAGAGAAATGACATTTTTTTTGGGCATGTTAAAAGACACAACAGCCTACTAAAATTAATATTGGAAGGGAAAATACAAGGGAAAAGAGGCAGAGGCAGACCAAGACAAACATGGACGAGTAACAACAAAAGATGGACAAGTCAACCTATGACAGTCTGCACCATCAAAGCAAGAGGCAGAGCGGAATGGTGCTCCATAGTAGCCAACCTTCGATGCGGAGACGGCACTCAATGATGATGATGATAATGATGATGATGAACAAGGTACACTTAAAGTCACAACTGTCCATGTCTGACAATTCACTGATAGGTATTGACAGCAGATTGGGGTCACATAAAAGACAGGTTAGAATTGTGTTTAACCAGCGAGGAGCAGGAACTATATTTTGCACGATCTTTTGTGCAGATACTGAGTACTTATGGGTCCGCCTAGAGTGCAGGGAAGTCGACAACAGAAATCAGGAATGTAATAGTTTATGTCTGGGTATTGTAGTTCACACTCATTTGGTGTTGCAGTGTTGCGATGTGTTCTTGCTGTTCCTGTACCTGCTGGAGACGGTGAGCTTGATCGTCTTAGCAAGTAATGCAGTGCTGGCCCCAGGGAGACACTAAATGAGATCTGTATGTAGATACCCGATGGTCACCGGGTAATTGATATCCAACATTGTTGAAACTCAATTTACTATTTAGATAAATGCATGGGAAATAACCCTATAAAAACCTTCTAAACAAATATAGGACTGAAGTTATGTCCCGTTTCCACGACAAGAACTATTAAAAAACTATCTTTACGACACATAGTACCATTGCTGGTGTATGTCGGGGGGCAACGATAGAACCCGAGGGATAAAGGCCGCTTGGTCAAGCAGTCACCACGACGTGTGAGACTCAGGATTTTTATTTCACAAAGAAGTATGTGTTAGCACTCGGAAAAATTGACAGACAAACAACAATAGAAAAAAACGAAGAACAATATATAGTCCGAAGTGGGATCGAACCCGTACTCAGTGGCACCGCGCCTTGCCACGAGAAGCCGAACGCTTGGCACACTACCACGCAGCCAACTTGCTAGTTTCGGAAGTTCCCCATATAATAATATTTATGTATTATTATTTGTACCCATTTTTATTTCACCCCCGATAGAAAAATTCCTTTCTGTCTACCGCGGGCTTCGAACATCGTACGTCAGCTTTTCAGCCAGCGGAACAGTGGTTTTAGCCGCACGGCCACGCGTACCTCCTCAAGAAGTTGCGTGTATATATAGCTCTTAACTTTTACGTCTTGTCGGACGGTTGGTAATAATGAATCAAGATTTGCCAGTAATTTGGGTTATATTGATGGTTTTTACTGAGAAGCTTCTCTCGCGGCTGACACAGACAGATCCGACCGAAGAATGAACAAGATGTATTTATTCAAATGTGTGCTGCTGTTTCATCTCCTTTCTCCTACACCTTTTGTCATCTTATTGTGACATCATATCTTTCCTGACAAATCTATGTCAATAGAAATGAGAAAGAGAGTTCATCGGTGCTATATAAAACCAATTCTGACCTATGGTAGCGAATCGTGGACAGTAGACAAACAAATGAAAAGACGATTAGAGGCCACAGAGATGGGATTTCTCAGAAGTACGTTAAAAGTTCCCTGGACAGCTAAAAAGACCAATGAGGAAGTTCTCAAAGAGACCAACACAAAAAGGGAGCTCATAAAAAAACACCAGAAAGAAACAATCAACATTTTTCGGGCACATCATAAGAAGAGAAAAGTCGGAATACTTGGTTACAACCGGCAAAATAAAAGGAAAGAGAGATCGCGGACGACAAAGAGAGAAACCACTGGATAGCTTGGTGTCATGGCATTGAAAACAGTCAACAACAGAACTCATACGATGCACTGTAGATAGAAGATTGTGGAAGGACATGATCGCCTACGCCAACCAGTATGGCACATGATGATGATTTTCCATGAATGTTGCTCAGCTGTTTCTTATTTTTTTTTTTTAATTCTTGTTTTCTATGTGCTACGATCAGATGCCAGACCTTCCCAGTTACTTTCGCTGATAGATAATTCACTGAAGGAAGCCCTGCAACATCCTTAAATCTCAACACTGCTCTGTCCTTTGATTGCTTGCCGCCCTTAAGTTCACTATACAATATTTGTTTGGGAATACGATTGTTGTTGTTTTTTTTCAAGGGAAATAACCACCGAAGTCTCCGACTCTCTTAAGTGTTGCGGTGATGGACGGGAGTTTGCCTCCTTGCGAGACGTTAGAATTGGTCACTTTGTCCTGTTATTTATGTTCATTAACCTTGGAAAGCAAAACACAGGAAAAGTGTGTAAAAAGTAAAGAAAAGTAAAGAAAAAAGTAATGAAAAGTAAAGAAAAGTATAGAGCCCCCGTCACGCCAAGTGGCGTATAGGGAATATGGTGACCATAAATTTTACAGACCATCGGCACATGATTTTTGGGGTAATGTGGTCGGTATTACGCCCGTGCCGCTTTATTTTCCCGGAAGAAAGTCCGGTACCCATTAAAGGCTGGGTGAACCCGGAAGCCGTCGGTTGGGATCGAACTTTACCTCTTGTCCTTTGTAGTCCAGTTCACTAAACCACTGAGCTATCGCGTCTCAATTGTCAATAAATGTGTCTGCTACATTGTGAAGTATGTACTTGATCAAAGAAATATGTCTGATGATGGTACCAGTAGATTTCGTTATGAATGGTTGAATACAATTAACATCTAGTAATGTTAATATTCCACAATACGTTTAACAAGAAACATAACCATACAACAATTCATTATTTAAATGCTGTATAAACATATATATATATATATATATATATATATATATATATATATATACGGGATATGCATTTGCATGTATGTATATATGTCATCATCAAGTGCCACATTCACTGGTGATAGCGATCCCTTCCGTATGCCGCTATTTGATATTAAATGCAGAGTTGATATCTTTCTGCACACCATTGTTAAACTGTCTCCTGTTTTCTCTCACTGCCTTTCTATTTATTTTCCCTTCAATTTTCATGTTGTTACAATATTATAAGTTTTGCATTCACATTACATGCCCCACCAGAAAGTGAGTTATCTTTCTGTATTATAATTTTACAATTTTATTTGTGCTCTGGCTTCTCTCGTGACCTTTACTTTACTCCAGGATATTCTCAATATTCTTCTGTAAAACAAACTTTTCTGTGGCATCAAAATACCTTCTTATTTGTGTACTGATTGTCCATGATTCACTTTCATATAAAAAGGAAATGCTCTATGTAACATTGGGTAGATGGGGCTCGTTAGTCTAGGTCGACAGCTCGCACAGAAGACGAAAAACTGTAAAAACACCTGCGGCCTTGTAGGTTAGACCTTGTAGGTTTGACTTGTAGGTTAGACCTTGTAGGTTAGACCTTGTAGGTTAGACCTTGTAGGTTTGACTTGTAGGTTAGACCTTATAGGTTTGACTTGTAGGTTACACCTTGTAGGTTAGACCCTGTAGGTTAGACCCTGTAGGTTAGACCTTGTAGGTTTAACTAGTAGGTTAGACCGTGCAGGTCGGATCTTTTAGGTTTGACTTTGTATGTTAGACCTTTGAGGTTAGATCTTATAGGCTAGACCTTATAAATTAGACCTTGTCGATTATAACTCTCCCTGGTCAGACCTTGTAGGTTCAAAACCTACCAATCTATAGTAGTATTGACAGCTGGCAGTAAAGAATTACCTCAATTTAGTGACGTTTTTAGCTTTGCTTGCAGGGAAACGCTTGTAGATTGACGTCATCCGTCTGTAGGTCGCATAACTTAAAACATCACGATTGTGGGGATTTCTGGGATGTCCCTCGCTGTCCGCCGACCCTACCGCTATAGATGACTATGGTAAAACAAAAACTAATGTAGTGAAAATAGGATGCACTGGGCCACTGGCGCAGAACACAGTGCAACGTTTTAACGGGTATGTGGTCCACACATCTCAACCACACTACCATTGCTGCTTACTGCCAGTTCTGGAAGTTAGAGCCTAGCACTGAGAAGACAGTCTACAGTATATTTACCCTAAGCAACAAAGTCAAAGGGGAAGAAATAGATGTCCGGATGAACGGAGAGAAACTAAACTATGACAAATATCCGAGATAACTGGGAGTTGACTTAGACCGAAGGCTATCTCTGAAACAACACATAAACGAGCTGATAGAGAAAACCACAACTAGACTCTGGATCATCAAACACCTCGCCAGTTGTGAATGGGGGGCAGATCAACTAACACTACGTCAACTCTATATTGGTTATGTGCGATCAGTAATAGACTATTCACTACCTCTGCAATCTATTGCTAGCAAGACCACTACCTCTGCAATCTATTGCTAGCAAGACTCTACTCCAAAGTTTAGGTAAAATTCAAAATCAAGCCCTGAGATTTATTAGCGGTGCTATGAAATCAACTCCAAATAATGCTTGCGAAATACACAATAACATCGAACCTCTTGGCATTCGAAGAGAACGTGCTGTAGTGGAAACCTACGAGAGATATTTGCGGACAGAACCAGCAGGGGTAAATCACATTATGGTAGAAAAGTGGCGGCAGAAACCCCGGATTAAGAAATCATCCCTTTTATACCATGCAACTAACTACAGCTCCAAACATCACCTTCCAGCAGACAGAGTTCAAGATATGCCCATCCGCCCTGAAGCACTTTGCCACCAAATAGTTGTCCCCGATGTCTACACTGAGCTCTCCGACCCCCTAGGAGATAGAAATACTCTACCTCCCATACTCAAAGCCATAGCACTGGAAACCATTGACCAGTATCCACGCAATGCCGTCCACGTTTATACTGATGGATCTGCATTCAAGGCCATCCTAAATGCTGGATACGGTGCTGTTGTCAAGTATCCCTACTCTCAACCAGACGACTACCACCAAATTTACGGTCCATGTGGAGAATACTGCTCCAATTACTCTGCAGAAATTATAGCAATAGAGAGAGCACTCAGAAGGATATTTGCAGACTTTGAATGTGACACCATCGCACCGGAAGATATATATTTTTTCTCGGATTCAAAATCAGCAATCGAAGCAATTGAAAGCGGACTAACATCCGAGGTTTCCAATATAAGATCTGTATCCAACCAGCTCTCCACTACCTATGGCGTGACTGTAACCCTACAAAGGATCCCTGGTCACATCGGCATTACCGGGAAATGAGAGAGCGGATAGGTTGGCTAAACTGGGAGCATCTCTACCACAGCTTCCTGTTCAAGTTAGCCTCAAAACATGCAAGCAAATTTTGAGAAACAACTATCACGAGGAATGGTTAAATATGTGGGCTTCAGCAAAGACTGGACGCCTACTCTACAGATATCAAACAAAACCAGACCCACTCGACCCTGTGGGGGAGCTCAGACTAAGGGATCAAAGCCCGATATTCCAGGTGAGAACAGGCCATGCTCCTACCAATCAACACCTGAGCAGAATAAAAACACAACATGATCCAATCTTCAGACACTGTCGTCAACAATCTGAGACAGTAGATTACCTGCTACTACACTGTCCCCATTTACAAAACCGACGGAGCATGTTACTCCCACTACCTCCAACCATCAATAGCACACTGTACTCTGCAGCTGTACAATTGAGAAGGACCTGCGCCTTCATGCGAGAGGCATTAAGCTGTAAAGAGCTCATAGCTCACGGCTAACAAGGGGATTAAGTCAAGTCAAGTCGTATTTACCACTCAATAATCGTGTCTCAACAAAACTAATTCAGTGAACGACGCTAATGGGAGTTCGTTCGTTCGCTTTCGTCAGCTTTGACCTCTGACGAAGTCCCACCCACTCAATTTTGTGGGACTGAATTTTGCGTGTAAAGTCTGTTTTATCCCATTACAGGATGCCCCTCGCCATGCAGGCAGATTTACTCCGACTTCAGAGGTACTAATTTTTAGGGAATTAGTAAAACCCAGGTGTCCTCGCCAGGGTACGAACCCCGGCTGTTGCCGTGGTAAGCCAACCGCCTATCGATTGCGCTAACCGGACACCTACTAATGGGAGTAAACAGGCTCTTACTCCCACCGGTCGGAATAATCATACTTTTAAAATTTGGTTAAATTAGAAAATTGAAATGTTCAACTCCAATGCGAAGTCAATTTTATTATATGGCTGTGAAACATGGAGAACCAACAAGAATGACAATCACTAAGATACATCATCATCATCAAGTACCGGGCCTACTGGCGTAGGTGATCATGTCTCTCCACAACTTTCGATTTCGGCAGCTATTTATAATCTCTGTTGTTGACCTTCTGTCAAGCCATTCTCTTAAGCTGTCTGTTATTTTCTCTCTTTGCTTCCCTCTATCTCTTCGTCCCTCAATTTTTCCAGTTGTTACAATATATTCCAGTTGTTCTCTTCTCATTACATGGCCAAAAAATGATGGTTGTTTCTTCCGAATATTCGAAATTAGCTCTCTTTTTGCTTAGGCCTCTTTCAGAACGTTTTCATTACTCTTCTTAGCTGTCCATGGTATTCTCAACATTCTTCTGTAAAACCACATTTCTACAGCCTCCAGTGATTTTCTTGTCTGTTGTCCTATTGTCCATGATTCACATCCATATGTTAAGATTGCTCTACGTAACATTTAAGAACTCTTTTTCTTGTTTCTATTGTCAAAAATGTATTGCATAGTATCTTCCTCATTTTTTGGAAAGCTGCTTTTGCCTGAGCCATTCTGCATCTCACCTCTTTTGTACATCTTCCGTCTGAGGTTAACAAGGTTCCCAAATATTGAAATTCATTTACCTGTTTTAATATTGTTCCACTTGTCTTTATTTTGCACTGAGGTGATGTCTTTTTCTTTGTTGTTACCATTACCTCTGTCTTTTTGCTATTAAGGCTGAGTCCTTTATTTTTGCTTTCTTTCACAATAATGTCTAACATTTCTCGTAACTGATTGTCACTCTTAGCGATTAAGACTGTATCATCGGCATATCTTAGATTATTGATATTATGACCTCCGATCGTAGTTATAGGAAAGGGAAAGAACCCCGTAACGGCTTGAGCGTGTTGTGTATCGTGTTAATGTGCTCCTGTTTGTTTACAACCGACCACCAACACACTTCCTGGAGTAAAATAATGATGGTCGGTGTCGTTTCTCTTTCACATCAAATATTTCCGGTATCTATTTAATTCCCGTTTGTCTTCCTCTTTCCTTCCACTTATGCCGTTAGTCGTTGGCAAGAGCTGTAATTTGCGATCTCTCGCTCTTCTTTTGGCATCTCCTATTGTTGTGTTTCCTAGTATTTCTAATATTACATCAATCCATCATTTTGGGGATTGACTGTTTGACCTGGTATGTTCACAGACCGTTTTTTTTGGCTCGCTTTTGTTGTATTTTGGTCTTCAGACTTATCACGTGGTTAAATCACTTCCTATATTATTTCTTTATGGCAGGAATTATTCCAAGTCGGTTCTCAGTTATCCATTTAATAATCTGATCTCGTAGGCAGTCCCCTGTCAGGCGTCTAACACATTTCTGTAGTGGTTATTTGTCTCATTGTTCTTGAGTCCAGACATTGGTAGCACAACGTTAGAATGAAGATTGTTTGTAGGTGTTCATTTTATCTATAGTATTATTTCCTTGTTGGACAGCGATGACATTTATCCAATGATTTGACAAACTTTGTTGAATCTTGAATCTATTTATGCTACTTCTGAATTATTTTTTGTCATTAGACTTCATAGATATTTAAATTCCTCCACTTGTAATTCTGTATGATGTTCTGTTTTTGTTTTGCGATATTATTCCATGTTGAATATAGAAAATGGTCAGTCGAGGGTTGGAACCCGATCTTCTTGCCCTCATTTGGTTAGTACACTAACCATTCTCTGCTCTGGTTTATTATTATTCTCACCTCTTCGCATGAAACCAACATTTTCGATTTGTCCAGAACGGGAAAGCGTAAAGCTTAATATTTGCTAATCATCTCTAGAGAACCAGAGTTGCACACAAAAATTCCAAACAGAAATGTGTAATGAACGTGACAAAAAATTTCGTTTGGGGAAAATCATGACATTCGGCGTGACATTCTCTAAGACTTCAGCAAGGACAGCCATTTATCGATTCACGAACGTGACGTCACATATCTGAAACAGCTCCAAGATTATTGAGCAAAACAAAAATTGTGGATTAAAAAATAGTTTTGTTTTTTATTTAAAGATGATCACCACTTTCCACTGAGTCTAATTCTCAGCCTTGTGACCATGCAGTGAGCTCTTCCTTGTTGCCGATCAGTCACTAACAGCACAAATAGGCATTGCAACAACAGATGAATGACATCTGTGTACGCCTCTAGAAGTCAATATTAATAATTTAAAAGAAAGCGCTGGTCAGCTCAAAGCTGGTGACGTACACCCTCGTCCATGGTATATGGTGGATAGGCGGCAGGAACCATTGAAGACTATGTCTGAAAAGTGTTCCTTCTTGCAGTTTCCTCATATTCCAAGTCCGGCTTGTTGCAGGAGCTACTGAGTTAAGTGCTCTATGCACACCGTGAGCTGTGTGTCTCATCCGTTTTGATCCTGTTTCGATATCCCGATTGTTTACGATGAATGATGATATCATATGACAGGGAACAGTTGGCTGTGTTCACTTTCTGCGCAATTTCGCCTTATGTCTTTTGGCGTGTGCTGAGACTGCTACGATGGGGACAACGGTTACCTTTCTTTGTTTGGGTTAGTAATTCGGATGATTCCACTGGCACGGGCGGTTGAGCAATTATGGATTTTAATTCGTTTGCAGTGATACCGAAGCCTTCCATAACCAATAACCAATAACCCTCGTCATGGACCAGTGATAGCCGCAAGATTCTACCCTGTTGTGAGTGAATTCAATTGAGCATAACTAAACACAAAATCTAAAAATTAATGCAGATAACGAAACAAAAAAACAATTCATAAACATAGGGGTAGCCAATGTAACGCGGTGGTTAGTGGTATGGTCTATTGAGGACTGGACATTCCGGCTCGAACTCCCGATAACTGAGTTCTAGGTTTATCCAGCCTTTTATTCATTCCTTGGGAAAGGGGACGGTGTAACATACATTACTACTCCCCCACCACGCACAAAAAAGATAACAGTTTTAACACTTAACTCAATATCTCCTACAAGCCTCTCTCAACCTGTTCTTTCTTCCTCTTATGAGCACCAATAAAATCAGCATTTGCTAGACGTTTGTTCATGAAGATAATATCAGCAAAAGGAGAAAAGCTTTTATCTGTTAATCATACCCAGGATTATATATGCTGTTCATAAAAAAAAGTAAAGTACCCCTGTCACGCCAAGTGGCGTATAGGGAAAATGGTGTTAGTGACCATACATTTTTACAGACCTTCGGCACATGATTTTTGGGGTAATGTGGTCGGTATTACGCCCGTGCCGCTTTACTTTCACAGAAAAAAAATCCGGTACCCATTAAAGGCTGGGTGAACCCGGAAGCCGTCGGTTGGGATCGAACCCTACCTCTTGTCTTTTGTAGACCAGTTCTCTAACCACTGAGCTTTCGCGGCTCCTATATGCTGTTCATGCAGACGCAGAAATGACATGTAATGACAGAAACAATTTCTCGATATCTAGAACACTGAGTTGTTATATCCGCAGATCTTGTGAATTGCCTACACCAATGACGCACTTTGGTTTCGGTTAATGTTTCGGTTGTTTCCAAAATGGAGGAATTATTTTTCTCCGGCTTGGTATAGAACCGTTGATCAGAGGTTTAACAAGCCGCTATCGTAAAAACGATGTTGTTAATGAAACGTAGACCTGATACAGAATGTGTAAATTAGCAGTAGATAGTAGTGATAGTTTTTTCGGCCCTAAAACAACAACAAAAATAGGATTCTGGAATGTGCGAACAATGGCCGCTCCGACGAAACATGCACAGGTCGCGAGCGAGATGGACAGATACGATCTAGATATTTTAGGATTAAGCGAAATGCGCTGGCCTGGAACAGGTAGGAGATCTATTGATAATAAAATAGTAGTTTTTTCTGGAAGGGAAGATGGAAAACACCGTGAAGGAGTAGGCATAATGATGACAGACAAAGCTGCAAGAAGTTTATTAGAATGGGAACCGGTAAATAGCCGTCTGATACGAACACGATACAAAACAAAACATGGAAGACTTTCAATTATTCAATGTTATGCGCCTACTAACGAAGCTGATGATGAAGTTAAGGATGATTTTTATAACCAACTGCAACAACTTATAAACAAAATACCAAAACACGATCTTTTAATTGTAATGGGAGACTTCAACGCCAAAGTAGGACAAGATAACGCAGGAGTGGAACATGTGATGGGGAGAGAAGGCTGTAATACAACAAGTCAGAATGGAGAAAGATTAATAGAATTATGTTTAATAGAAAATTTAGTTATAGGTGGGACATTATTTCCACATAAAATTATCCACAAAACAACATGGATATCTCCTGATGATAGAACATCAAATCAAATTGACCACCTATGTATTAAACAACAATTCAGATCATCATTAATAGATGTAAGAGCATACAGAGGTGCTGATGTTAATAGTGACCACAACCTGTGCATTGGGAAAATAAGATTAAAATTTAGAAACCAACAGAAGAGGTCAATTACACATAAAATTGATAGTCATAAACTGAAAGATGAAGCAAGAAAGGAAAAGTTTAACATAGAGCTAAGTAATTGTTATTCAGCACTTGGTGAAATAGACTTAGATATCAATGAAATGTGGGACTCACAGAGCAAAATACTAATGACAGCAGCAGAAGCAAGTGCTGGACTGAAGAAAATGGAAAAACGAGCTTGGATCTCAGACACCACATGGAAATACATCAAAGAAAGAAGAGAAGCGAAGAGAGCCATGACTAATGTAAAGACAGATCTTGGAAAGGTTCTGGCAAAAGCAACATACAAAGAATTAGACAACAAAGTGAAAAGTTCGGCAAGAAGAGATACAAGAGCTTATATAGACAACTTGGCAGAGAAAGCAGAGACAGCTGCAATTACAGGAGACAGCAGAACTCTTTATACTGTACAAAAGATGCTGACAAACACCTATACATCCAGTGGAACACCAATTCTAGACAAATCTGGATTAATGCTAACAACAAGCGCAGACATAAAAGCCCGTTGGGCGGAACACTTCAAAGAAATTCTTAACCGTCCACTACCTCACAGTTTAATAGATTTTGAAGCTGAAACACCAGCAGCAGAATTAGATGTAAATTTAGATGACTTCACCTTGAGTGAAATAGAAACCACCTTAAAGCTAATGACCAATAACAAGGCTGCTGGAGAGGATAAGTTAACAGCTGAGATCCTCAAGGCAATTGATAGCCATAATTTAATACATCTCCAAAAAATGTTCAACATCATTTGGAAAACAGAGAATACGCCTCGTAAATGGAAAAAAAGGAATCATTGTTAAGATCCCAAAAAAGGGCAATCTTAGAGATTGTAACAATTGGAGAGGCGTGACACTTTTGTCAGTTGCCTCAAATTATTCTGTAAAATCATCCTAAATAGAATAAAGGATTCAATAGATACAGTAATGCGTGAAGAACAGGCTGGGTTTAGAAAAGGGAGAAGCTGTCTTGACCACATTTTCACTCTACGACTTATATTGGAGGAACACATTGAAAAGCAAAAACCTTTTGTACTTAACTTCATCGACTTCAAAAAAGCATTTGATAGTATTCATAGAGATTCTTTGTGGAAAATTCTGAAGCAATATGGCTTACCATCAAAAATCATAAATATTATCAAAGACATGTATGATGGTTACACATGTGCAGTTCGAACAGAGGAAGGACTGAGCGAATGTTTCCCAATAGAAACTGGGGTTAAACAAGGATGTATTTTATCGCCCTTGTTATTTGGAATTGTTATGGACTTCATAATGAAGAAATGCTGCACTGGTAATAAAGGCATCGAATGGATACAAGGAGACCATTTGGAGGACCTGGACTTTGCTGATGACATAGTTCTCATCAGCAATCAGATAAAAACGATGCAGGAAAACACAAATGAACTATCATCAATAGCCAGCAAAATTGGGCTTGAAGTCAATCATGAAAAGACTAAAGTCATGAAAAGTTTAATTCCAACAAGTGACAAAATATACATGGAAAACAAACCAGTAGAAGAGATCGATCACTTCATCTATCTTGGAAGTCACATTGATCGAGAAGGGGATACGAGCAAAGAAATTAGAATCAGACTGGCTAAAGCAGCAATGTCTTTCAGAAGCCTTGAAAAGTTGTGGAAATCAAAACTCATTAGCACAAACACAAAACTTAGGCTATTCAAATCAAATGTACTATCAACCCTTACGTATGCGTGTGAAAGCTGGAAAACAACAAGAGATATAGAAACAAAGTTGAACGCATTCGAAAATAAATGTCTAAGGAAAATACTTGGTATAGAATGGAACGAATTCAAAACAAACGAGGAAATTAGAGAAATCGCCAATCAACCACTAATATCTTCAGTAATAAAGAAAAGACGATGGTCATACGTTGGACATGTGATGAGAAGAGATAATAATCGAATAGCAAAGCAAGCCCTCATATGGGAAACAACAGGTAAAAGAAAAAGAGGAAGACCCAGGGAGACACTGAGAAGAACATTGATGAGAGAGGCAAGAGCAGCAGGAATCGGCTCCCTCAATGAGATAGAACTGCTTGCACAGAACAGAGACAGATGGCGAGATTTGATAAAATATCTCTAAAAGAAAACTGCTAGAACAAAAATTCATATAGGAGAAGGTGTATCTTGGTCTACGCCCTATGGGCCGGTTACGGCTCGAAAGGTCAATAGATAGATAGATAGATAGAATGACGCACTTTACCTTTTCTCTATCGATACACATGTCCCAGTTTCTCTTGCTCTTCCTCTATTTCCACTTATTTTCTGGAGATGAATTTTGTTTTCTCTTATTCTAAGTGTTTATCTATGGCAAGACCTTAACCTTTACCAAGTGAGCGTTAAAATAACGAATTCTTCACATTTGCTTCACATACTGAACTTATTTGTTATAACATTTACTTAACTTCGCTACAAGAACAGATTACACTTGAATTAGAAATTAAAAGTACTACTAATCAGCATTTCCAGTCATTACCGAAAGTTGGCTACCTTTGAGCGTCATTTCGCAAGGACTCCGCCTTTATGGTTTATAACTGTGTCACCGCTTCTCCTTTTAATCTCTTCGTGCTATCAGTCCATGTTACTCTTTGTCTGCCTTTACCTTGTTTGCTCCTATTTTCCCATCAAAGACGATTTTCAGTAGGTTATTGTGTCATTTGTTCATTAAAAAAATTGTCATGTTCGAAATGTGCTCTTACTACTTTCTCAGCAGTTTCAATACTTCATTTGTTTGTTGTTTTTTGTGTGTGTTTTTTTTTTTTTTTTTGTATATGAAGAATGTGACTGGTCGCCATGAAGAAGATGTGATTGGGAGCGTCACTATGTACCAGACCAAAGTAGCTCAAGGGGAGCAATTCAAATGAAACAACAGATCCAAGCTTAGCTAGAGCCCTCCCACATACAGAAAGAATATGTACATCCCATCAAAAATATTGATACCTTGTATTTATTGTTTCATCAAGAAACACATTGTTCGTGATTGAAAAACCATTTTTGTTATTTATAACCATAAACATTGTTTTCATTTACACGCGGCTGTTGTTGTTTTAGGGGTTACTTTCTGGCTATCCTACTTTTGTTCAATTAATGATTAAAGAGCGAGTAAATAATTACTCATGATGGACACATAGAGTAAACAATAACAAATGAGGGAAACATAGAGTAAACAATAACAAATGATTGACACAAACAGTAAACAACAACAAATGATATACACACAGAGTAAATAATAACTAACGATTGACATCATCATCATCAAGTACCGGGCCTACTGGCGTAGGTGATCATGTGTCTCCACAACCTTCGATCTCGGCAGCTATTTATCATTTCTGTTGTTGACCTTCTGCCAAGCATTCTCTTAAGCTGTCTGTTATTTTTTCTCTTTGCTTCCCTCTATCTTTTCGTCCCTCAATTTTTCCAGTTGTTACAATATACTCCAGTTGTTTTATTCTCATTACATGGCCAAAAACTGATGATTACCTGCCATGCAGCTAAGCTCGGGAGAGTAAAAGGCTAAGTGAGGGTACCCTGAAGAAAAAACAACCCCACTGCCTTGTGGGTGAGATTGTTTAGTCAAAGGCTAGCGGAGCCAACCGTAAACAAACCGACGGAAGGCAACAGAAAACCACCGTCGTATTTTATTTGTACAATCATGAATCGTACAATCATGAACGATGGACACTCAGAGTAAATAATAACTAATGGTGGATACTCAGAGTAAATAATAACTAATTGTGGATACTCAGAATAAATAATAACTAAAGTTACGATGGACACTCAGAGTAAATAATACATAACGGTGGACACACCGAGTAAGAAATAAATACAATTTTAGCAGATACAGTTAGCAGTAAATAGTGATCAACACACACAGTAAAGAATAATTAATGATGATCACAGTAATCAAGCAGGGGGTTAGAAACAAATGCAATAAAATATAACTTTTGGGAAACAAATAATTTCGAAGACATGAGAAAATATTCCATCAGAATTTCTTTCAGCAATTTTGAATTGTTTTCCTTTCTAGTCAGTTAATGACGTTGTTTACTCTTTGTTTAATATTGTTCTCGTGAGGGAGAAGAAGTTTTATAGTGAGGGAGATTGAGAGCTGTTTGTACTGTGAAGCATCGTACTTCAAACTATACTGACTTCGAACGTTCAAGAGTTCCAAAGTTACATTCTAGATTTCCAGAGTTCGAACAATGCAGAGAGAGGGGGACAGAGAGGGGGAGAAAGACAGAGAGACGGGGACAGAGAGAGGGGGACAGAGAGGGGGAGAAAGACAGAGAGAGGGGGTCAGAGAGAGGGGGACAGAGAGGGGGAGAAAGACAGAGAGAGGGGGTCAGAGAGAGGGGACAGAGAGGGGGAGAAAGACAGAAAGAGGGGGGCAGAGAGAGGGGGACAGAGAGGGGGAGAAAGACAGAGAGAGGGGTCAGAGAGAGGGGGACAGAGAGGGGGAGAAAGACAGAGAGACGGGGGCAGAGAGGGGGAGAAAGACAGAGAGAGGGGGACAGAGAGGGGAGAAAGACAGAGAGAGGGGGACAGAGAGGGGGAGAAGACAGAGAGAGAGGGGGACAGAGAGGGGAGAAAGACAGAGAGAGGGGGACAGAGAGGGGAGAAAGACAGAGAGAGGGGACAGAGAGGGGGAGAAAGACAGAGAGAGGGGGACAGAGAGGGGGAGAAAGACAGAGAGAGGGGGCAGAGAGGGGGTCAGTGAGAAGGGGACAGAGAGGGGGAGAAAGACAGAGAGAGGGGACAGAGAGGGGGAGAAAGACAGAGAGAGGGGGCAGAGAGGGGGAGAAAGACAGAGAGAGGGGGACAGAGAGGGGGAGAAAGACAGAGAGAGGGGGTCAGTGAGAAGGGGATAGAGAGGGGGAGAAAGACAGAGAGAGAACGACAGAGAGGGGGTCAGAGAGAGGGGGACAGAGAGGGGGAGAAAGACAGAGAGAGAGAGAGTGGGACAAAGACAGAAGGGTGGGACAGAGAGGAGGAGAGAGACAGAGAGGTTGAGAGATCCAGAGAAGGGGAACAGAGAGGAGGCGAGAGACAGAGAGAGGGGAGAGAGAGAGAGTGAAAGAGACAGACGGGGGGACAGAGACAGAGATAGGGGGACAGAAAGAGGAGAGGGGGCAGAGAAAGGGAGAGAGATAGAAAGGAGAAGAGAGACAGAGAGTGGAAGAGAGACAGAGAGTGGAAGAGAGACAGAAAGGAGAAGAGAGACAGAAAGGAGAAGAGAGACACAGAGAGTGCACCATACGAAGTGTAGCTGTTTGGTTAATTTATAGAAAGAAGGGGATTCCCTGTTCTTTCTCTCTCCCCACCAATCACGAGAGACATCATCTCTCCTCACTAAGTTATAGTTGCTGTGCTTTTCATTCTATTATACAATATGATTAAACATTGATGGCAAGGATCTGCGAATCATTAAAAACATGTACTGGCAACAGACAGCAGCTATACGAATTAACAACCAAACAGAACAATTCCAATATATTAAACAAGGAGTCAGACAAGGCTGTGTTCTGTCGCCGGGTTTGTTTTCACTTTACAGCGAATATATTATGAGATCAATAGTAGACAAAAAAGGAATTGAAGTCAACGGTCACAACATAAATAATTTGCAATATGCGGATGACACAGTCTTAATAGCAGAGACAGAGAATGAACTACAAGAAATGATAGACTTAATAGTAAAAGAAAGCAACAAGAAAGGTCTCAGTCTGAATAGTAAGAAAACAGAAGTAATGGTTATATCGAAGAAACAATCATCACCATCATGCAGCATAAAAATAAACGAGACAAATCTGAAACAAGTGCAACGTTTCAAATACCTGGGCACAATAATTACATCAGATGGGAGATGTACCACAGAAATAAAAAGCAGAATAGCTCAGGCCAAAAAAGCATTTCAGAAAATGAAATATATATTATGCAACAAATCTATGTCAATAAAAATGAGAAAGAGAGTTCATCGGTGCTATATAGAACCAATTCTGACCTATGGAAGCGAATCATGGACAATAGACAAACAAATGAAAAGACGATTAGAGGCCACAGAGATGGGATTTCTCAGAAGAATGTTGAAAGTTCCCTGGACAGCTAAAAAGACAATGAGGAAGTTCTCAAAGAGACCAACACAAAAAGGGAGCTCTTAAAAAACATCAGAAAGAAGCAATCAACATTTTTCGGGCACATCATGAGAAGAGGAAAGTTGGAATACTTGGTTACAACTGGCAAAATAAAAGGAAAGAGAGATCGCTGCCAAAAAGGAGAGAAACTACTGGATAGCATAGTGTCATGGCATGGAAAACAGTCAACAACAGAACTGATACGATGGACTGTAGATAGAAGATTGTGGAGAGACATGATCACCTACGCCAACGGGTATGGCACATGATGATGATGATATAATATGTTTATATTTGTTATTGTTTCCATGATTTAAAATGTAATATAGGTCAATTAATTGTGTTACGCCCGTGCGCTGCCGGGGCCCGAAAGGGGAGTAAAGAATAGCGGCGCTGTACCCTACCAGGCATGTTCGTAAGAGGCGAGAAAGGAGGGTTAGGCATGGGACTGGCTATCCCATACTGTAAAAAAAAATAAGCCGAAAAAACTTCACAAACATGGACAAGTCAAAGAGAGGGGAAAAGACAAAGAGGAAGACCAAGGAATTCTCGGAGAAGACAGATCGAAGCAGAGATGAAGATGATGGGGAAGACATGGAATGATCGTAAAAGAATTGCAAAAAACAGAACGACTTGGAAAGTGTTTGTTGAAGACCTATGCTCCACTGGGAGCTAAAAGGTAGAAGAAGAAGAAGAATAAGAATTGCATGTTTTTTTTTTTTGCTTTAGATAGCGTGGAGCAGTTTTAGTTTATCGAAGTTGATATTGTTTAGTGTTCGGAAACGATCAATTCATTTTCCGCTGTCACTAAAGTGGAGACAATTCGGTCATATAGATATTCAGAGTTGGAATGTGCTCCTGAAACTAATTAAGCTCAAAGTACGAGGCACAAGTAAGAATATATTATAATAGTTGTATGGGTGAGAGAGAGAGAGAGAGAGAGAGAGAGAGAGAGAGAGAGAAGAAGAAGAAGTTGGTGAAGAGTGGTTTAGGTTTAAAGCATATGGAAAATGGAAAGAAGTATGTACATAGAAGAATTAAATGAACAAAAGAGATACAGAAATTAAAAAGAGAAACGAGATATCACACAATTCTGTGAATCATCGGAACAAAGCAACACACCCGCCTTTATTTCTTCACTTCCCCTGGTACCCGTTCGTGTCTCGAGGAACGCACGAGCACTGATGAGAATTGTGAGTTTTTGTCCGGTCATCTTAATAGAAGAAGAAGAAACAAAAAAAGATAGACAAATATGAAGAGAAGGAGAGAGGGACAGAAAAAACACCAACGGAAAGGCAGTAAGAGAAATAGAAAGTTGGGGAGAAAGTAAGAATGATTTCCTAATGCAGTCCAAAGCAAACACTCAAAAATAAAAGTAACGTTCCCTTCTTCTTATTAATTTACTTTACGGCCTCAAAAAACATTGAAAAAACTCAAAAACGGAATCGAGCTCTGACATAAATTATCATTAATCTTTCAAAATTGACATTTGAGCATAAGTAATTACGTGGTCATTTGTCAAGGGTTCTCATTTCATTCTAGACGGCTCCTCCGATATATAATTATCTTTGTTAAAGGTACGTTGTCATCAAATAATAATCTAGGTATGGAATGTAAAACTGCGATAAATAAACAATTAATCGGATTTATTTTTAAAAATCACAATAAGAAATGCTCGTCCTCAATGACGCAGCCATGGCCATTTCTCCATACAGGCAGGATGGACACTTCAAATCAAATACTTGTAATTGATATTTTAACAGAGAGACAAAGGCAGCAGGAATCGGCTCCCTCAATGAGATCGAGATGCTTGCACAGAATAGAGATAAATGGCGGGATTTGATAAATCTATTACTATTATTTATTTTTGCAAGGATTGAGACTGCTAGAAAGAACATTTAGAAAAAAAGAGAAACAGGCTATGCCCTATGGGCCGGCCAGGGGTCGAAAGGTCAATAGATATAGAATAGATATTAGTGTCTAGAAGTGACTGTTAATTTAGTCTGTCACGGTACACGCCACGACAGAGTGCATTTCTTATCCAAATATCAGATAAACATCCACCAGCATGTGCCATTGTGAATTATAAATGAAGACACATCATATTTTAAATTATTGTCACGTGAGCACGAGGTAAGCCACATATAATAATTGCATGGTTAGCGACTCATACCTGATGAAGCCCTATCCTCATCTCAAAATTTGACGCCCTGGTTACAATAATCAAAATAGGTACTTGACACCGAGTCAAGGATCGGCTGGTTTAATGGAGAGTGTTGATATAGAAGACATAGTATTACTGCATTTTTAGGGTGGACATGATCTAACGTCTCCAGCATAACCCTGGAATTAAACAAAGCCATTCCGACTCGAAAAAAACAACATCCAGTCTAAAATCTAACGTCCTTTATCGATCCTACAGAACTAGATCAAGATAGATAAGATTGTCTCCTGATTGCAAGATTTATGAGAAGAACGTGCTAGAAATTCATAAGCTTATAAGAGAAGATCGTTGTAGAAATTCACCAGCGTGGAAGAGAAGAACGTGCTAGAAATTCACCAGCGTGGAAGAGAAGAACGTGTTAGAGATTCACCAGCTTAGAGGAGAAAAACGTGCTAGAAATTCACCGGATTGGAAAAGAAGAAAGTGCTAGAAATTCACCAGATTGATGAAAAGAATGTGGAAGAAATTCACCAGCTTGGAAGAGAAGAACGTTGTAGAAATTCACCAGCTTGGAAGAGAAGAATGTGCTAGAAATTCACCAGCTTGATGAGAAGAAAGTTGCAGAAATTCACCAGCTTGATGAGAAGAAACGTTGTAGAAATTCACCAGCTTGGAAGAGAAGAACGTGGTAGAAATTCACCAGCTCGGAGGAGAAAAACGTGCTAGAAATTCACCAGCTTGGAAGGGAAGAACGTTGTAGAAATTCACCAGCTTTGAAGGGAAGAACGTTGTAGAAATTCACCAGCGTGGAGAGAAGAACGTGCTAGAAATTCAGCAGCGTGGATGAGAAGAACGATGTAGAAATTCACCAGCTTGATGAGAAGAACGTTGTAGAAATTCACGAGCTTGGAAGAGAAGAACGTTGTAGAAATTCACCAGCTTGGAAGAGAAGAACGTTGTAGAATTCCACCGTCTTGATGAGAAGAACGTGGAAGAAATTCACCAGCTTGGAAGAAAAGAACGTTGTAGAATTACAGCAGCTTGGAAGAGAAGAACGTTGTAGAAATTCACCAGCGTGGAAGAGAAGAACGTGCTAGAAATTCACCAGCGTGGAAGAGAAGAACGTGCTAGAAATTCACCAGCTTGGAATAGAAGAACGTGCTAGAAATTCTCCAGCTTGGAAGAGAAGAACGTGCTAGAAATTAACCAGCTTGGAAGAGAAGAACGTGCTAGAAATTAAACCCGCTTGATGAGAAGAACGTTGCAGAAATTCACCAGCTTGATGAGAAGAACGTTGTAGAAATTCACCAGCTTGGAAGAGAAGAACGTGCTAGAAATTCACCAGCTTGATGAGAAGAAAGTGGAAGAAATTCACCAGCTTGGAAGAGAAGAACGTGCTAGAAATTCACCGGATTGGAAAAAAAGAAAGTGCTAGAAATTCACCAGATTGATGAAAGAATGTGGAAGAAATTCACCAGCTTGGAAGAGAAGAACGTTGTAGAAATTCACCAGCGTGGAAGAGAAGAACGTGCTAGAAATTCACCAGCTTGGAATAGAAGAACGTGCTAGAAATTCTCCAGCTTGGAAGAGAAGAACGTGCTAGAAATTAACCAGCTTGGAAGAGAAGAACGTGCTAGAAATTAAACCAGCTTGATGAGAAGAACGTTGCAGAAATTCACCAGCTTGATGAGAAGAACGTTGTAGAAATTCACCAGCTTGGAAGAGAAGAAAGTGGAAGAAATTCACCAGCTTGATGAGAAGAAAGTGGAAGAAATTCACCAGCTTGGAAGAGAAAAAACGTTGTAGAATTTCACCAGCTTGGAAGAGAAGAACGTTGTAGAAATTCACCAGTTGGAAGAGAAGAACGTGCTAGAAATTCAGCAGCGTGGATGAGAAGAACTATGTAGAAATTCCCCAGCTTGATGAGAAGAACGTTGTAGAAATTCACCAGCTTGGTAGAGAAGATCGTTTTAGAAATGCACCACCTTGGAAGAGAAGAACATGCTAGAAATTCACCCGCTTGATGAGAAGAAAGTGGAAGAAATTCACCAGCTTGGAAGAGAAGAACGTTGTAGAAATTCACCAGCTTGGAAGAGAAGAACGGGCTAGAAATTCAGCAGCGTGGATGAGAAGAACGATGTAGAAATTCACAAGCTTGATGAGAAGAACGTTGTAGAAATTCACCAGCTTGGAAGAGAAGAACGTTTTAGAAATTCACCAGCTTGGAAGAGAAGAATGTGCTAGAAATTCACCCGCTTGATGAGAAGAAAGTGGAAGAAATTCACCAGCTTGGAAGAGAAGAACGTTTTAGAAATTCACCAGCTTGGAAGAGAAGAACGTTTTAGAAATTCACCAGCTTGGAAGAGAAGAAGGTGCTAGAAATTCACCTGCTTTATGAGAAGAAAGTGGAAGAAATTCACCAGCTTGGAAGAGAAGAACGTTGTAGAATTTCACCAGCTTGGAAGAGAAGAACGTAGAAATTCACTAGCGTGGAAGAAAAGAACGTTGTAGAATTTCAGCAGCTTGAAAGAGAAGAACGTTGTAGAAATTCACCAGCGTGGAAGAGAAGAACGTGCTAGAAATTCACCAGAGTGGAAGAGAAGAACGTGCTATAAATTCACCAGCTTGGAATAGAAGAACGTGCTAGAAATTCACCAGCTTGGAAGAGAAGAACATGCTAGAAATTTCACCCGCTTGATGAGAAGAAAGTGGAAATAAATTCACCAGCTTGGAAGAAAAGAACGTTGTAGAAATTCACCAGCGTGGAAGAGAAGAACGTTGTAGAAATTCACCAGCGTGGAAGAGAAGAACGTGCTACGTGCTAGAAATTCACCAGAGTGGAAGAGAAGAACGTGCTAGAAATTCACCAGCGTGAAGCCCAGCCTGGAAGAGAAGAACGTGCTAGAAATTCACCAGCGTGGAAGAGAAGAACGTGCTAGAAATTCACCAGCTTGGAAGAGAAGAACGTGCTAGAAATTCACCAGCTTGGAAGAGAAGAACGTGCTAGAAATTAAACCAGCTTGATGAGAAGAACGTTGCAGAAATTCACCAGCTTGTGATGAGAAGAACGTTGTAGAAGATAGAATTCACCAGCTTGATGAGAAGAACGTTGTAGAAATTCACCTGCTTGGAAGAGAAGAACGTGCTAGTAGAAATTAAACCAGCTTGATGAGAAGAACGTTGCAGAAATTCACCAGCTTGATGAGAAGAACGTTGCAGAAATTCACCAGCTTGATGAGAAGAACGTTTGGCAGAAATTCACCAGCTTGATGAGAAGAACGTTGTAGAAATTCACCAGCTTGATGAGAAGAACGTGCTAGAAATTAAACCAGCTTGATGATGAGAAGAACGTTGCAGAAATTCACCAGCTTGATGAGAAGAACGTTGCAGAAATTCACCCAGCTTGATGAGAAGAACGTGTGTAGAAATTCACCAGCTTGGAAAAGAAGAGAAGAACGTTTTAGAAATTCACCAGCTTGGAAGAGAAGAACGTTTTAGAAATTCACCAGCTTGGAATTGGAAGAGAAGAAGGTGCTAGAAATTCACACCGCTTTATGAGAAGAAAGTGGAAGAAAATTCACCAGCTTGGAAGAGAAGAAGTGTTGTAGAATTTCACCAGCTTGGAAGAGAAGAACGTAGAAATTCACAGCTAGCGTGGAAGAAAAGAACGTTGTAGAATTTCAGCAGCTTGAAAGAGAAGAACGTTGTAGAAATTCACCAGCGTGGAAGAGAAGAAAACGTGCTAGAAATTCACCAGAGTGAGACACCAGTGGAGAAGAACGTGCTATAAATTCACCAGCTTGGAATAGAAGAACGTGCTAGAAATTCACCAGCTTGGAAGAGAAGAACGTGCTAGAAATTCACCCGCTTGATGAGAAGAAAGTGGAATAAATTCATTCCAGCTTGGAAGAAAAGAACGTTGTAGAAATTCACCAGCGTGGAAGAGAAGAACGTTTAGAAATTCACCAGCAGCGTAGAAGAGAAGAACGTGCTAGAAATTCACCAGAGTGGAAGAGAAGAACGTGCTAAAAATTCACCAGCGTGGAAGAGAAGAACGTGCTAGAAATTCACCAGCGTGGAGAGAGAAGAAAGTGCGCTAGAAATTCACCAGCTTGGAAGAGAAGAACGTGCTAGAAATTCACCAGCTTGGAAGAGAAGAACGTGCTAGAAATTAAACCAGCTGATGATGAGAAGAACGTTGCAGAAATTCACCAGCTGATGATGAGAGAAGAACGTTGTAGAAATTCACCAGCTTGATGAGAAGAACGTGTAGAAATTCACCTGCTTGGAGAAGAAGAACGTGCTATAGAAATTAAACCAGCTGATGAAGAGAAGAACGTTGCAGAAATTCACCAGCTTGATGAGAAGAACGTGCAGAAATTCACCAGCTTGATGAGAAGAACGTTGCAGAAATTCACCAGCTTGATGAGAAGAACGTTGTAGAATTCACCAGCTTGATGAGAAGAACGTGCTAGAAATTAAACCAGCTTGATGAGAAGAACGTTGCAGAAATTCACCAGCTTGATGAGAAGAACGTTGCAGAAATTCACCAGCTTGATGAGAAGAACGTTGTAGAAATTCACCTGCTTGGAAGAGAAGAACGTGCTAGAAATTCGCCAGCTTGAAGAGAGGAACCTGCCTAAATTCACCAGCTTGGAAAAGAGAGAGAACGGGGTAGAAATTCACCAGCTTGAAGAGAGGAACGTGCTAGAAATACACCAGCTTGGATAAGAAGAAACTGTTTGTCGGAATATAATCTGTAAAAAAATCCAACTTCGCAACCAAATTTGGATTCTGGTCGAATGACGTAATTTTTTTTTGGAAAAGTAACATCATTCTTTCTTTCCTTATCTGTCTTTTATCTTGAAGGGAAAATATTATAGTCTCCATTCTTTTGATATTCTGGTAGCATGTACTGCACTTTATTTGACTACTGTCAATTAAACGATCAAGAAACAAGGAAAACCCTAGAAGAAAAACTCAGAGAGGAATTCAAGAAACTCCCTAACGAAGTAGGCACAGTAGAAGAAGAGTGGAAACAATTTAAGGAAACAGTAACTAACATCTCTAAAACAGTTTGTGGAACGAAGCTAAGAACAAGAGAAGGGAAAAAGAGCACCCCGTGGTGGAACGAAACAATCAGAGAAGCAATTAAAGAAAAGAAGAAACTGCTTAAAAATTGAGGGAGAACAAGAACCAAGAAAAAAGGAAGATATGCCTTAGTTCGAAAAAAGAGTTAAAATGCTGATCAAAGAAGCTAAGCAAAGGAATTGGACAGAATTCGGACAAAACATGAGCAGGGACTTCAAGACAGCCACAAGAGATTTCTACAAAGCAGTAAAAGCCACAAAAGCGAGAAAAGAAAACCATGATCCTACTAAGCTGATAAATGACAAAGACGGACAACCAATATCAAACAACCAATGTATGCAACAGAGATGGAAAGAATATTTTGAAGACCTGTTAAACATACCAACTACCAACAAGACAACAAAAACCACGCAAGAACTCACAAATACTGAACCCAACATCATGAAAGAGGAAATAGAAGAAGTAATCAAATATGCACCAAGAAACAAAGCACCAGGGATAGATAACATTCCAATAGAAATAATAGCAGCAGCGGGAGAAACAGGAGTGCAATGGCTGCACAGAATATTTAATGCAGCATGGCACCAACAACAAGCCCCAGAAGACTGGCAACAGGCAATCATCATACCAATATGGAAAAGAAAGGTAGCAAAAGAGACTGCAATCAATATAGAGGTATATCTCTGCTCAGCCATGTAGGAAAGCTATACGCCAAAATCTTGGAAAAAAGGCTGAGACCAATAATAGAACTACAGTTAAGCGATTCTCAAATGGGGTTCCGAAAAAACAGAGGATGTACCGACGCACTATTCACGCTAAAACAGCTTGCAGAAAAACGACAGAACACAACCAAAACTTATACATAGCCTTCATTGACCAGGAAAAAGCATTCGACAGAGTAAACAGAGAACAACTGTGGGAGATACTAACAACATACGGAGTAAGCCAACATCTAACCAACATTATTAAAAATCTCTACGCCAACAGCAGCTGCAGGGTCAGAACAGCAACAGGCTACACAGACCACTTCGAAGTTAGATCAGGTGTAAGACAGGGGTGCGTACTATCCCCCCTACTGTTTATTACATACATGGACCAAATATGCAAGCTAGCCAACTCATCAGAGACAGAGGAGATCAACGAGCTTCTATTTGCAGACGACCAGGCACTAATACATGAAACAATAGAAGACCTACAAGAACACTTTAAACAAACTCAACATCTTAGGAACAAAATACAACATGAAAATCAACATCAACAAAACAGAAGTCATGAATGTCGCCAAAAATAAACAGAACATCAACATAACTATAGAAGGCAGACAACTAAAACAAGTAGAGGAATTCAAATACCTAGGAAGTCTAATGACAAACGACAATTCCCAAACAGCAGAGATAGAATCAAGATGCAACAAAACTTGTCAAATCATCGGACAGTTATCACCACTACTGTCCAACAAGGAAATAACTCTGGAGGCAAAACGAGCACTATACAATACAATCTTCATTCCAACGTTGTGCTACCAATGCCAGACCTGGACTCTAGATGCAAGAACAATCAGAAAAATAACCTCTACAGAGATGAAATGTGTTACGACCACGAAAAAGATGGATCGATGGAATATTAGAAGCACTAGGAAACATAACAGCAGCAGAGGCGAACAGAAGAGCAAAAGACCGCAAATTATATCTCCCCTCGACGCTGAAAGGCAGATGAGGAAGGAAAGAAGATGAAGAAGAAGAAGAAGAAGATGTACTGCACTTCCGTTTCTTACACTCCTAGTGTCTCTAGTAATCCATCAGCAATAGTTTACGTGATCGGCCGTTTGGTCTACCATTCTCATGGCGCTTGTTGATAAATCGTTGTTTCCCATCTAATTATTTTGTCTTATTGTGCAGACCGTTCTTCTTGCTCTTGATGCATTCAGTTGCTGCCATTGTGGCTACCGCGGTTCTGATCACGGTCAGTGGCGAGAAGAACAGAGCCAATGTGACCTGCCTCGCATGTCATAAATGATGATTAATTAAGGCGGTCAGTGGCGAGAAGAACAGAGCCAATGTGACCTGCTCGCATGTCATAAATGATGATTAATTAAGGCGGTCAGTGGCGAGAAGAACAGAGCCAATGTGACCTGCCTCGCATGTCATAAATGATGATTAATTAAGGTGGTCAGTGGCGAGAAGAACAGAGCCAATGTGACCTGCCTCGCATGTCATAAATGATGATTAATTAAGGTGGTCAGTGGCGAGAAGAACAGAGCCAATGTGACCTGCCTCGCATGTCATAAATGATGATTAATTAAGGCGGTCAGTGGAGAGAAGAACAAAGCCAATCTGACCTGCCTCGCATGTCATAAATGATGATTAATTAAGGTGGTCAGTGGCGAGAAGAACAGAGCCAATGTGACCTGCCTCGCATGTCATAAATGATGATTAATTAAGGTGGTCAGTGGCGAGAAGAACAGAGCCAATGTGACCTGCCTCGCATGTCATAAATGATGATTAATTAAGGCGGTCAGTGGAGAGAAGAACAAAGCCAATGTGACCTGCCTCGCTTGTCATAAATGATGATTAATTAAGGCGGTCAGTGGAGAGAAGAACAAAGACAATGTGACCTGCCTCAAATGTCATAAATGATGATTAATTAAGGCGGTCAGTGGAGAGAAGAACAGAGCTAATGTGATCTGCCTCGCATGTCATAAATGATGATTAATTAAGGTGGTCAGTGGAGAGAAGAACAGAGCCAATGTGACCTGCCTCAAATGCCATAAATGATGATTAATTAAGGCGGTCAGTGGAGAGAAGAACAGAGCTAATGTGATCTGCCTCGCATGTCATAAATGATGATTAATTAAGGTGGTCAGTGGAGAGAAGAACAGAGCCAATGTGACCTGCCTCGCATGTCATAAATGATGATTAATTAAGGCGGTCAGTGAGAGAGAAGAACAGAGCCAATGTGACCTGCCTCGCATGTCATAAATGATGATTAATTAAGGCGGTCAGTGGCGAGAAGAACAGAGCCAATGTGACCTGCCTCGCATGTCATAAATGATGATTATTTAAGGCGGTCAGTGGAGAGAAGAACAGAGCCAATGTGACCTGCCTCGCATGTCATAAATGATGATTATTTAAGGCGGTCAGTGGAGAGAAGAACAAAGACAATGTGACCTGCCTCGCATGTCATAAATGATGATTAATTAAGGCGGTCAGAGTCAAAGTCTTCGCTGGTGCTATGGAGTTCGTGCACTTAAGATGAAGCCATTTTCAGTGCTCTCGTTTGTGTGTAACCAGCAGGCGTGCTTCATTATGGGAAACGTGCTGGGGAGGGCATCTGATACTATGGAGTTGCCCATTGTGCAATGAAGATATCTTCTTGTTTCTTTCTACATTTGCCTGTCAGCGTCGATGGGAGATATAATTTGCGGTCTTTAGCTCTTCTGTTTGCCTCTGCTGCTGTTTCCTATTGTTTCTAATATTTCGTCAATCTAACTTTTTGTGGTCGGCTCTTTGGTCTGATGTTCTCCCAATGTTTATTGAGGTCTCGTTGTATTGTGTTTTGATCTTTCTGCCTTATCACGTGGCAAAACCATTTTATTTTTTGTCTCTTTACATATTCTATGACGGGGGTTATTCCTAGCTTTTTTTCTTCTTTCTTCATTTCTGATTTTGTCTCTCGGCTGTTTCCTGTCATTCGTCCTGCATATTTCAACTCGGTATTGATTATTGTTCTTGTATCTAGAGTCCAGGACTGACATTGGTAGAACAACGTTGGGATGAACATTGTATTGTAGAGTGCCAGTTTTACCTCTAGAGTTATTTCCATGTTGGACAATAGTGGTGATAGCTGTCCAATGATTTGACAAGCTTTGTTGCATCTTGAGTTTATTGATGGTGTTTGTGAATTGTCGTTTGTCACTAGACTTCCTAGGTATTTAAATTCTTCTACTTGTTTTAGTTGTCTGCCGTCTATAGTTACGTTGATGTTCTGTTTCTCTTTTGCGATATTCATGACTTCTTTTTTTTATGTGATTTTTCATGTTGTATTTTGTGCCTGTGCTATTGAGTTTAAGTGTTTCTTGTAATTCTTCTATTTGTCCATGTATTGGTGCCTGATCGTCTGCAAATAGAAGCTCGTTGCCCACCTCTGTTTCCGATGGGTGGCTAACTTGCATATATAGTCCATGTATGTAATGAACAATAGGGGAGATAGTACGCACCCCTGTCTTACACCTGATCTAACTTCGAAGTAGTCAGCTGCTGTTCTGACTGCGCAGGCGCTGTAGATGTAATGACTTTTAATTAGGTGGGTTAGATGTTGGCTTACCCCGTATGTTGTTAGTATCTCCCATAGTTGTTCTCTGTTTTCTCGATTGAATGCTTTTTCTGGTCAATGAAAGCTATGTGTACATTTGATCGTGTTATGTCGTCTGTTCTGCTACCTGTTTTAAAGTGAATAGAGCGTCAGTACAACGAGGACATGACTAATCAAGTGTATTGAGTAGCGACCCGAGATTACTTTCTTAACCCTTTATTCGAAAAAAGAATTGTTTCATTAATCGATGAGACTCGAAAACTCTAGCAGTACCAGAGCCGCGTTAGCTCAGTGGTTAGTGAATTGGACTACAAAGGACAAGAGATCGGGTTCGATCCTGATCGACGGCTTCCGGGTTCACCCAGCCTTAAATGGGTACCGGATGGATTTTTTCTGGAAATTAAAGCGGCACGGGCGTAATACCGACCACATTACCCCAAAAACCATGTGTCGAAGGTCTATACAATTTATGGTCACTAACACCATATTCCCTATACGCCACTTGGTGTGACGGGGGCTCTTTACTTTACTTACCACAGCGGCCATAGACTCACTGACTCCTTGTACTAGGATCAGGTGGTCACATAATACCAAGATTCTATTACAACAATCTGTGATGGGCCTAGAAAGCTTAAACAATGTGGCCAAAAAAGATAGAGTTGACTATTTGGACCGAAACAGTGTACACATGTCTGGACTGAAACAATGTACACATATCTTGACTGAAACAGTGTACACATATCTGGACTGAAACAATATACACATATCTTGACTGAAACAGTGTACACATATCTGGACTGAAACAATGTACACATATCTTGACTGAAACAGTGTACACATATCTGGACTAAAATAATGTACATATATCCGGACTAAAACAATGTACACATATCTTGACTGAAACAGTGTACACATATCTGGACTAAAATAATGTACATATATCCGGACTAAAACAATGTACGCATATCTTGACTGAAACAGTGTACACATATCTGGACTAAAATAATGTACATATATCCGGACTAAAACAATGTACACATATCTTGACTGAAACAGTGTACACATATCTGGACTAAAATAATGTACATATATCCGGACTAAAACAATGTACACAAATCTTGACTGAAACAGTGTACACATATCTGGACTAAAATAATGTACATATATCGGACTAAACAATGTACACATATCACTGTTAGCTGTAAAATAACAAGTTAACGCGATTCCATGGCTGGCAATGAAAAGACACAGCATCTTCTTTTAATTTAAAGTGACATTTTAGTTCAAACTGTAGAAGTGTTGCAGCGTTTTCAGGTGAGGTTGACCGCGTCTAGTACATTCCACATGTTCTTAAACTCGGAGAAGTGGTTGAAGTGGTTTCCATGTGTGATCCACAAAAACACGAGAAATGTGGGAACTCAAATATTATTGATGAATGATATCTTAGTAGAATAATGTTCGTTACAAAAAGATCAAAGTTTGTCAAATTGGAAACATTCTGCTGTGCAATATTACATTTTTGAACAATGCAAATGTTTATGTTGTTTTAAGATACCACTTCTTCTGACCTCTACAGAGATGAAATGTGTTAGACGAATGACAGGAAACAGTCTGAGAGATAAGATCAGAAAGAAGAACTGAGAAAAAAGCTTGGAATAGCCCCCGCTATAGAATATATAAGGAACAACAGATAAAATGATTTGGCCACGTGACAAGGCAGAAAGAATTATTGACGGGGCGTTCACTGACAGTGTAGTACATGACTAATGTATATTGTACAATAACAAAAGCATTGAATATACAGCTGGCAACATTGAAATAGGAAGTTTGAACAGATCACTGTCTACATCACTGTCTCCCTTGAAAGACATGACTTCAGGCAGAACACGAGCATTTCTCTTAAACATTCGGCATTCTCTAGCCTTCAAACATATTATTTTTACCACTTCAGTTCCTTACAATTCCAATGCTCTCATGTTTGTTTGTTACAACAGCAAATAATTGATCAGTTTATTGGGGAAGCTTGTTTTGTCAACCCAAAGGTGTGTAGAATGTTGTATAATGGGAGGTAATGAGAGTATTTATGTTCTTTTGTGAGACGACTCAGTGAGACGACTCATTAAATTATGACAAGCTTGTTTTGTCAACCCAAGGTGTGTAGAATGTTGTATAATGGGAGGTAATGAGAGTATTTATGTTCTTTTGAATCAGTGAGACTCATTAAATTATGACAAGCTTGTTTCCTTACGAAAATATATCGTTATTAGTTTGTTATTTTGTTTGCGATGCTCACTGTTCCTGACGGTTGTTTTTGTTGTAATGATCACTTTTCCTGATGACAATCTTATTTAGGCTTGGTAAGTTGCTATCCATATATAAAATTAACTGTCTGAAATGATTACAGGATCAAATGTTCGTGTTATAGAGTTATTGCACTTTGTTGAGAAGTTTTCGTGTTGTCAGGATAAAGACTGTTGTACTAATAAACACTGTCCGATTACAGTAATGGTTCCATACACACGAATGAGACGAGCAAAGCTGTTGTCAGTGTAATAATATATCGTGTGCTATTTGCTGTCTGTAAGTATTCTGTTCTGTTGATTTGAGACGACGCGAAACTCATTTTGATTAAGGTTAAGTTTTGTCCCAGGTGCAGGCGATCACGGTCAAACTTCCAACAAGAACTGGGCCGGACATAAAGCCTCTCTGTTGTTTGCGGCCTTGACATGGACTACTGTAGCATTATCGTCAACGTCTCCAATCGCTAAAACAATCTGTGGAAGGGAAGATAGTTGCATCATTAAACGTTGCATATACAATTCAATGTCATGGAAGAACAGATCTGGAAATGAAGGCACCTGCCAGCGTACGAGTTGAAAGTGGTCAGCGACCCGTAGCTGATTGGTGCCTTCGTGAAATAAATTATCCATATTCTATGCCACATCTTATTTGGATTATATTAATAAGACCAGTCGCTTTGAAAGCATATTTGCAATAGGGTAGGGGGTCTCAAAAATGGCATTTAAGATTACTAGTCAAAGATTTGAACATATCTTATTAAGTTCATTGTCACCTTGTTTGATTTAATGCTTAAATAACAAACTCCATTATTTCATTGAAATATCACGACAAAGAGAGAAAATACAGGATAGCTTGGTATCATGGCATTGAAAACAATCAACAACAGAACTGATACGATGTACTGTAGATAGAAGATTGTTGAAGGACATGATCGCCTACGCAAACCGGCATGGCACATGATATTATTTCATTGAGATGAAAACAAAAATAATGAAGCAAATGTGACTGTACAGCTCCATAAGAAAGACGTGAGGAACAGTCATGTAGGACGGTACTACCTGCGTGTAACGTCGTTACCACCATATTCCGAGAGAAGAGTGTAAGGGACATGTAATACGGTACTACCTGCGTGTAACGTCGTTACCACCATATTCCGAGAGAAGAGTGTAAGGGACATGTAATACGGTACTACCTGCGTGTAACGTCGTTACCACCATATCCCGAGAGAAGTATAAGGGACATGTAATACGGTACTACCTGCATGTAACGTCGGTACCACCATATCCCGACAGAAGAGTGTAAGGGACATGTAGACGGTACTACCTGCATGTAACGTCGGTACCACCATATCCCGAGAGAAGAGTGTAAGGGACATGTAGGACGGCACTATCTGCATGTAACGTCGTTACCAAACCATATCCCGAGAGAAGAGTGTAAGGGACATGTAGGACGGTACTACCTGCATGTAACGTCAGTACCACCATATCCCGACAGAAGAGTGTGAGGGACATGTAGGACGGTACTACCTGCATGTAACGTCGGTACCACCATATATCCCGAGAGAAGAGTGTAAGGGACATGTAGGACGGCACTACCTGCATGTAACGTCGGTACCACCATATCCCGAGAGAAGAGTGTAAGGGACATGTAGGACGGTACTACCTGCATGTAACGTCGTTACCACCATATCCCGAGAGAAGAGTGTGAGGGACATGTAGGACGGTACTACCTGCATGTAACGTCGGTACCACCATATCCCGAGAGAAGAGTGTAAGGGACATGTAATACGCTACTACCTGCATGTAACGTCGTTACCACCATATCCCGAGAGAAGAGTGTAAGGGACATGTAATACGGTACTACCTGCATGTAACGTCGTTACCACCATATCCCGAGAGAAGAGTGTAAGGGACATGTAATACGGTACTACCTGCATGTAACGTCGGTACCACCCATATTCCGAGAGAAGAGTGTAAGGGACATGTAATACGGTACTACCTGCATGTAACGTCGGTACCACCATATTCCGAGAGAAGAGTGTAAGGGACATGTAATACGGTACTACCTGCATGTAACGTCAGTACCACCATATTCCGAGAGAAGAGCGTAAGGGACATGTAATACGGTACTACCTGCATGTAACGTCGGTACCACCATATCCCGAGAGAAGAGTGTAAGGGACATGTAATACGGTACTACCTGCATGTAACGTCGTTACCACCATATCCCGAGAGAAGAGTGTAAGGGACATGTAGGACGGTACTACCTGCATGTAACGTCGTACCACCATATCCCGAGAGAAGAGTATAAGGGACATGTAATACGGTACTACCTGCATGTAACGTCGGTACCACCATATCCCGAGAGAAGAGTGTGAGGGATATGTAGGACGGTACTTCCTGCATGTAACGTCGGTGCCACCATATCCCGAGAGAAGAGTGTAAGGGACATGTAATACGGTACTACCTGCATGTAACGTCGGTACCCCCATATCCCGAGAGAAGAGTGTAAGGGACATGTAGGACGGTACTACCTGCATGTAACGTCGGTACCACCATATCCCGAGAGAAGAGTGTAATGGACATGTAATACGGTACTACCTGCATGTAACGTCGGTACCACCATATCCCGAGAGAAGAGTGTAAGGGACATGTAATACGGTACTACCTGCATGTAACGTCGTTACCACCATATCCCGAGAGAAGAGTGTAAGGGACATGTAATACGGTACTACCTGCATGTAACGTCGGTACCACCATATTCCGAGAGAAGAGTGTAAGGGACATGTAATACGGTACTACCTGCATGTAACGTCGGTACCACCATATTCCGAGAGAAGAGTGTAAGGGACATGTAATACGGTACTACCTGCATGTAACGTCAGTACCACCATATTCCGAGAGAAGAGTGTAACGGACATGTAATACGGTACTACCTGCATGTAACGTCGTTACCACCATATCCCGAGAGAAGAGTGTAAGGGACATGTAATACGGTACTACCTGCATGTAACGTCGTTACCACCATATCCCGAGAGAAGAGTGTAAGGGACATGTAGGACGGTACTACCTGCATGTAACGTCGTTACCACCATATCCCGAGAGAAGAGTGTAAGGGACATGTAATACGGTACTACCTGCATGTAACGTCGTTACCACCATATCCCGAAGAAGAGTGTAAGGGACATGTAATACGGTACTACCTGCATGTAACGTCGGTACCACCATATCCCGAGAGAAGAGTGTGAGGGACATGTAGGACGGTACTACCTGCATGTAACGTCGGTACCACCATATCCCGACAGAAGAGTGTAAGGGACATGTAGGACGGTACTACCTGCATGTAACGTCGTTACCACCATATCCCGACAGAAGAGTGTGAGGGACATGTAGAACGGTACTACCTGCATGTAACGTCGGTACCACCATATCCCGAGAGAAGAGTGTAAGGGACATGGCCACATCACATGGCCCTCAACTTGCCTTTTTCTTCAAAACCCATTCTCTCCCCCCCCCCCCCCCCCCAAACTTCTCTACGGACTACGTTCCAGTGCACCACTTCCCTATTATTTCACTACACTTCTTTTGATCTACGTCTTATTCTTCCGCTCTATATCTCCTCCTCTGCTGTATATTCCTTCCCTCTCCCTACCCTCTCCCCCCCCCCCTCTTTGGACCTAATTCTCTATCCATCCACTTCCAGTGAGTTGCACTCTCTCTCTCTTATTTTTCTCCCAGTCACTACATGGCCTTTTGAGTCAATTCTTGTTTTGTCCTTTTCTTGGGACCTCACTAGTTTTCCCTCCCTGGTTACCCCTCTTTATTATCCGTATCTTTTTATGAGGCTACTTAACTCCCAATTCACCTTCCTCCCGTTCCTTGTTTGCCCAGTCATGTCCCACCCGGGCCATTGGTTTGGGCGTCTGCATATTCCGTGTCCTTTGGCCAGTGTTTACGTAATCGGTCTGGCTGGCTCGTCACCCCATCCAACCTTTTTACAGTTGTAATCCAAAGATTCCTGTTCTTTGTTTGGCATGACCACGCTTGTTTCTACCCCGTGAATCCTAGAGTACCAGTCCAGTCATTCCGAATAATTCCGATGATTTCTATCACGCAGGACAGACCAGTCGTTCAGCTAAGTCATTTTTAAAAATACTTTTATAGATTTATTTACTTTTTTCTATTTACGTTTTACTCTTTAGTTACGAGCTCCTCATCTTTTTTAATCTTATGATTTTATATATCTCTACATTCATCCTACCTCCCCTCATGTAGAACATCTCTCTCTCTCTCTTTTCTTATCTTACCATCTGACTTCTCCTCTCTCTGCCCACCTTTCCCTATACTTGATCATCAGATATGTAGATATAGATACGTGTACTTCATCGTTTGTTGTCGTTGTCCCTGTATTCTGAAGAAGGCCACAGGCCGAAACGTCAGTATTGTGTTGTGTTCCTTCCTAGTAAAGCTGCCACCATATCTTGGAGTGTTTATCACACCCCACTACTTCTCACGCAGGTACGCGTTCCAGATCATTTCATATCTCAGGGGGAGTTCGTTCGCTGACGGGCTATTACTGCAGGTAGAAAGGTGGGGGGTGGAGGAAAGTCTGCGCGAGAATGCATATTAGATACCGTATGCTCAGATTTGAGGCTTCCTGAAAACACTGATGGCAATAGGAATAAGGAAGGCACGTGAGACGGACCGAAAGTTGTGATCATTAGATCAAACCTTGATATGTACGTAAATAATGGCCAAAGGATAAGCATTACAAATGTAGCCTTTACTTTTAAATTACTTCATTCCTTGACATTGTTACTGCTGTTTCTGAGGTAAAGCGATAAACGCAGTTTTAGACACCAGTCGAAGATAGAGCAATTAAGATACCCTCGAGTGCCACCTATCAAAGATTGAGCATGATTGGTAGAAATGCCTTAGAGAGACACCGGTTAAATACTGAGCACGATTGGTAGAGATGCCTTAGAGAGACACCGGTTAAATATTGAGCACGATTGGTAGAGATGCCTTAGAGAGACACCGGTTAAATATTGAGCACGATTGGTAGAGATGCCTTAGAGAGACACCGGTTAAATATTGAGCACGATTGGTAGAGATGCCTTAGAGAGACACCGGTTAAATACTGAGCATGCTTGGTAGAGATGCCTTAGAGAGACACCGGTTAAATATTGAGCACGATTGGTAGAGATGCCTTAGAGAGACACCGGTTAAATATTGAGCACGATTGGTAGAGATGCCTTAGAGAGACACCGGTTAAATACTGAGCATGATTGGTAGAGATGCCTTAGAGAGACACCGGTTAAATACTGAGCATGCTTGGTAGAGATGCCTTAGAGAGACACCGGTTAAATATTGAGCACGATTGGTAGAGATGCCTTAGAGAGACACCGGTTAAATATTGAGCACGATTGGTAGAGATGCCTTAGAGAGACACCGGTTAAATACTGAGCACGATTGGAAGAGATGCCTTAGAGAGACACCGGTTAAATACTGAGCACGATTGGTAGAGATGCCTTAGAGAGACACCGGTTAAATACTGAGCACGATTGGTAGAGATGCCTTAGAGAGACACCGGTTAAATATTGAGCACGATTGGTAGAGATACCTTAGAGAGACACCGGTTAAATATTGAGCACGATTGGTAGAGATGCCTTAGAGAGACACCGGTTAAATATTGAGCACGATTGGTAGAGATACCTTAGAGAGACACCGGTTAAATATTGAGCACGATTGGTAGAGATAACTTAGAGAGACACCGGTTAAATACTGAGCACGATTGGTAGAGATACCTTAGAGAGACACCGGTTAAATACTGAGCACGATTGGTAGAGATAACTTAGAGAGACACCGTTAAATACTGAGCACGATTGGTAGAAATGCCTTAGAGAGACACCGGTTAAATACTGAGCACTATTGGTAGAGATACCTTAGAGAGACACCGGTTAAATATTGAGCATGATTGGTAGAGATACCTTAGAGAGACACCGGTTAAATACTGAGCACTATTGGTAGAGATGTCTTAGAGAGACACCGGTTAAATATTGAGCATGATTGGTAGAGATACCTTAGAGAGACACCGGTTAAATACTGAGCACTATTGGTAGAGATACCTTAGAGAGACACCGGTTAAATACTGAGCACTATTGGTAGAGATACCCTGGAGAGACACCGGTTAAATGCTGAGCACTATTGGTAGAATTACCTTAGAGAGATACCGGTTAAATATTGAGCACTATTGGTAGAGATACCTTAGAGAGGCACTGGTTAAATGCTGAGCACTATTGGTAGAGTTACCTTAGAGAGATACCGGTTAAATACTGAGCACTATTGGTAGAGTTACCTTAGAGAGATACCGGTTAAATACTGAGCACTATTGATAGAGATACCCTGGAGAGACACCAGTCATATATTGAGCACTTTTGTTAGAAACTGTATAAATAAAACTACTGAGGGCATGTGTCTTTTCGGAAGCAGCATATGGCTGTGATCATGTACAATCTCTCAAACCGAAAGGATGAAAATCGATCCATTCGAAACAAAATGCTATATAAAAATGTATTAAACCTTCGGGACATTTTGGTCAGGAGCCGTCACCTGTCTTTCTGTTAGTTTTGCTGCTCCATACCATTTCGTGTTTATTTTACTTGTGCTCTACAACTCTACTTGTGGCCCCGCATTATATTTAATATTTTGTATATTTAATATTTGCCCTTATGTCTTTAAGATACCTTGAATAATGAAAACAAGAGCAATGAAGACATTGAAAGACTACAATTTAATAAAAAAGAATTGTCTTATAAACATAATTCCGCAGAGGAAATTAAAATATTATGGCCAAGTCACATGGTACAGCGGGCTGGAAATAACAATAATGTAAAGCATGGTTCCTGGGCAAACCAGTTTGAAGGTGGCCTCAAGGCATTAAGGAGACCTTGAACATGGCAACAGAAGAAGTGGGAGATCTGGCTAAAGACAGATTCTTTCAAACATTCTGCAAAGGACACGTGACTTGATGACTGGGTAGATTTATCTGTAAACTATGTGTAGATTTATTTGTAAACTATGTGTAGATTTATCTGTAAACTATGAGTAGATTTATCTGTAAACTATGTGTAGATTTATCTATAAACTATGTGTAGATTTATCTGTAAACTATGTGTAGATTTATCTGTAAACTATGTGTAGATTTATCTGTAAACTATGTGTAGATTTTATTGCAAATATTACGTCATAATTCTCTGTGCAGTTGCTAAATAATGCAGACGCTAATTCTGGAAGTTTATTTCCCTTTCACTATTTTTTTATGTTACCATCTCATTGTTCTAGTGATTGAACGAAAGCCATGATAAGACGAGATTGTGGTAATCTTACTTCCACCACCTTCTCTACCCCTACCCCCATATAAAGTTTACTAAAAAAAAAACACATCGCTGACTACGTAGCAAATTTCACCCCCCCCCCCCTCCTTTTCTTCCCGTTATTTTATCTTCACTCTACGCTCTTGCGTAAATGGATGACATCTTTCGTCAGTTATTGCCGATAATTTGTCTTGAAATGTCGCTCAGAGTTGCATTGTTTCTCCTCTAGAGTCACACCTCCATGGCACAATAAACACACACTTTCGTTAATTAGTTGCCGTAGATTTCAACTTCGTCTGCCCATTTCAGTTATGATAAATTTCCTGAAATATTGTTGTTGATGATTAAGGCGACGGAAGGGCAACGGAAACAAAATTGTAGACTATTGAAAACAAAGAGAAGACAGGAAACAATTTGTGAAGTAAACCGCTTTGCGAGTGTATATTTATAGAAAGTCATGCGCTCAAGCTTACACATGAACAAAGGAAGATGGTTCAGATCGTGAATGTATTTATGTTGATCATTTTGGTGAATTTTCCGGCATTTGAATTGTGGTGGTGTTTTTTGGTGAGCCAGCGCAACGCTTAACCCTTGGCACAACCCTTCTATTTTCTCGGTGATAGAGTGGCAAAACACGGTACATCGTCTACTGGAGTAGGAGTAGAGTGTCTCCACTCTCGCAGACTGCGGCTATCCTACAGAGTGCCCCAAGCAGTCTCTCTCTCTCTCTCTCTCTCTCTCTCTCTCTCTCTGCGATCAAGGCTCAATCAGAGGAGGATTCCAGACTCTCTCATGAAGTCAGCTGTCTGTTTCTCTCTCTCTCTCTCTCTCTCTCTCTCTCTCTCTCTCGCGCTCTCTCTCTCTGCGATCAAGACTCAATCAGAGTAGGATTCCAGACTCTCTCATGAAGTCAGCTGTCTGTTTCTCCCTCTCTCTGCGATCAAGACTCAATCAGAGTAGGGTTCCAGACTCTCACATGAGACAGCTGTCTGTTTAAGTGAATTGATCGACCCCACAGACAGAACATCATAATTCGACTCTGTTAGATCCACCCTGATTGAATACCTGTTAAAACGTTGCACTGTGTTCTGCGCCAATGGTCCAGTGCATCCGATTTCAGCCAGCATTTTATTCAGGTTTGCTTTCTTTAGCCTTTGATTGTCCCCAATCTTCCTGCAAGGCAGCAGATTGTCTTTTCTGTAGGGGGATTCTGCCCTTAGATGATCGGCCCTTCCAGGTTTACGAGCACCATCTGCCCGAGTCACTAGAGGTGACTAACACAGACATGCACACACAAAGATATGAGATGTGACTAACACTGACATGCACACCACGATATGAGGCATGACTAACATTGACACACACCAAGATATGAGATATTACTAACACAGACACACTCTAAAATATGAGATATGACTAACACAGACACACACACTAAGATATGAGATATGACTAAACACAGTCATGCACACACAAAGATATGAGACATGACTAACATAAACATGCACTCACAAAGATAGGAGATGTGACTAACATAGACATGCACACACAAAGATATGATATATTACTAAATACAGACACACAAATATATGAGACATGACTAACATAGACAGGCACACATTAAGATATGAGATGTGACTAGCATGGACATACACACAAATATATGAGACATGATTAATATAGACATGCACACAAGGATATGCAATGTGACTTACATAGACATGCACACAGAGATATGATATATGACTAACATAGACATGCACACAAAGATATGAGATATGACTAACACAGACATGCACGCACAAAGGTATGAGATGTGACTAACATAGATAGACACTAAGATAGGAGATATGACTAAACACAGACACACACAAAGATATGAGACATGATTAACACGGACACACACCAAGATATGAGATATGACTAACATGACACACACCAAGATATGAGCCATGGCTAGCACACACACAGGCTAAGATATGAGCCATGGCTAGCACGGAAATACACCAATAAATGAAGCATGGCCAGCACAGACACACACCAAGATATGAGCCATGACTAGCACGGATATACACCAAGATATGAACCATGGCCAGCCCAGACACACACTAAGATATGAACCATGGCCAGCACAGACATACACTAAGTTATGAACCATGGCCAGCCCAGACACACACCAAGATATGAGCCATGGCCAGTACGTACTCCCACCAAGATATCAGCCATGGCTATCACAGACTCCCACTTAAATATGAGCTAAGACTAGCACGGATATAGACCGAGAATTGAGCCATGGCTATCACAGACACCCACCAAGATAGGAACCATGGCTATCACATACACACACAAAGATATGAGCCGTGGTTAGCACAGACAACCACCAAGATATAAGCCACGACTAACACATACACTTGGTAACGTCCACCAAAGTTTGTCTGAGGTTCTTGGTAAAGTTTCTACTGACGACCATGAAGATCCAAAACTTGCAGGCATGGTGGGCGTGGCTGACGTGCTGGAAGATCAGCCGGATAAGACCTTCAGAGAATGTCAATTTCATGTCCCCTGAGTTTTGAGTCCGCATCAGATAGTACAGTCTGGCCACGTGGCTGGGTGCGTGCATGATGATGTGAGACAGAGACAAGACAAGGCAAAGAGCACCCTAGCCACATGAACCTGGGCGCTAGCTCGCACTGAGCTCCACCTAGGATCTTTGATCGGTTTCAGCTCGGAAACTTCCAGCATCGGCAGGCCACTGAGCTTCTTCCACCGGGACTTGTGTATGATGGACAGAACGATCGTGAAGAGCATGACAGTAATGGCGATCAGCGGTAGTAGCAACGTTACTACCGAGTCAATGTAGGTTATTATGTGCAAGAACATCAGCCTTGGACTTGGCAAGCATTTCTCAAGACCTATCTCGTTTGGCGTCACCTCAGCAGCAACAGCAGTGGCCGTATACAGCAACAATGACAAGACCAGAATGCACATAAACACGATACTGGCGCGTCGCCTTATGTACATAACCACAAAGCTTGTTGGATGACATATGGTGATGTAACTCTCCACTGTTACGCACACAGCGTATCATACGGACAGAAAGCTAAATACGTAGGTGGCGAAAACGAACTCTGCAAATTCTGATCTTAGCCGTTGGGCTTTGTTCAAACGCAAACAAGCGTCCATATTGGTGCGCCCATCTTGGTGTGTCCACCTTGGTGTGTCCATCTTGGTGTGTCCACCTTGGTGTGTCCATCTTGGTGTGTCCACCTTGGTGTGTCCATCTTGGTGTGTCCATCTTGGTGCGTCCATCTTGGTGCCAAGCAGTCTCACACAATACATCAATGTTTTTAATGTTCTGCACAGGTTGACTTTATCGTTTATATTTTTTGTTTTTCCTTCGGAGTCCACTGCATTTCTCACAGCTGTTTGTCGCTGATTGATTGTTTTGATCACGTGTGTCTGTCCAGAAATATTAAAACGCACATACATCTTCTATTGTACATTTTAGTTGATTAGATGAGGTGTGACGTAACTCTTTCAGTAAGGGGAGGTTATTATCAATTCAGCGGTACAGATTTCAGAGACAGCATTTTTCATGTTTATATTTATGGCCCTTAACATAAAAACGAAATTTTAAAGAAAAAGACATCACCTCAGTGCAAAATAAAGACAAGTGGAACAATATTAAAACAGGTAAATGAATTTAAATATTTGGGAACTTCGTTAACCTCAGACGGAAGATGTACAAAAGAGGTGAGATGCAGAATGGCTCAGGCAAAAGCAGCTTTCCAAAAATGAGGAAGATACTATGCAATCCATTTTTGACAATAGAAACAAGAAAAAGAGTTCTTAAATGTTATGTAGAGCCAGTCTTAACATATGGATGTGAATCATGGACAATAGGACAACAGAAAAGAAAATCACTGGAGTCTGTAGAAATGTGGTTTTACAGAAGAATGTTGAGAATACCATGGACAGCTAAGAAGAGTAATGAAGACGTTCTGAAAGAGGTCAAAGCAAAAAGAGAGCTAATTTCCAATATTAGGAAGAAACAGTCAACATTTTTTGGCCATGTAATGAGAAGACAACAGCTGGAATATATTGTAACAACTGGAACAATTGAGGGACGAAGAGATAGAGGGAAGCAAAGAGAGAAAATACCAGACAGCTTAAGAGAATGGCTTGGCAGAAGGTCAACAACAGAAATGATAAAGAACTGTCGAGATCGAAAGTTGTGGAGAGACATGATCACCTACGCCTGAGGGCCGGTACTTGACGATGATGATGAACCTTAACATATTATATATGAATGTTTAGATAACTAAACAAGGAATTATAGTTCGCTAACACCAAGATGATACAAGACAAGATAAAAAAAAAAAGAATACGGTTTGATGACAGTTTACACTTATCAAATTGAGAGTGACGCACTGTGGTACATGATCGACATTGGCACGGTGTATGGTGCGTCGAAACGTATGGAAAGTATTAATAAAAAAAACATCATTCGGGTAAACATTGAGTATTGCACGCCAGAAAGTCTGAAATTTGAGAAACTTTGATGTGATGAGCATTATTCTTCTCAAAACTAACATAAGTTCTGTGCTGTGTCACAAATTAAAACCACGCACATAAAGTATCGAATTTAAGAATGAGTGGAATGTGTTAGAGTGGACATGTCTACACCTAAAAATGCTGCAACAATTCTACAGTTATAACTAAAAACAAATGCTAACTTTTAGATTAAAACAAGCAAACGAGGTCTATTCTTGTGATTATTTCTGGATCTCTCCTAATCAGATGGTCTATCCTGAATCATCGTCAGCCTCCTATCATTGCATGTATCCCCTATGGTCACATAATCCGAGCAGTTCTTGCGTCTTTATTTTGTTTCAACAAAATAATTTGAGAAAATGTTGGGTGAAATGATGCCACTTCTTGATGTTTCCATACATTTCTAACACAAATCTCTAATACATAACTCTAATAAGGATTAGATAGTTTGAATTTTGTGCTACACTATGCAGATGTAATAAACGTTGTTGCGATTGGAAACAAGATATACTTGTCAATTATTATTTTGTTCATCTTGCCTTGTTCCCCATCTGATGTTATCATCATCATCAAGTACCGGGCCTGCTGGCGTAGGTGATCATATCTCTCCACAACTTTCGATCACGACAGTTATTTATCATTTCTGTTGTTGATCTTCTGCCTAGCCATTCTCTTAAGCTGTCTGGTATTTTCTCTCTTTGCTTCCCTCTATCTCTTCGTTCCTCAATTTTTCCAGTTGTTACAATATATTCTAGTTGTTCTCTTCTCATTACATGGCCAAAAATGTTGATTGTTTTTTCCTAATATTGGAAATTAGCTCTCTTTTTGCTTTGACCTCTTTCAGAACGTTTTCATTACTCTTTTTAGCTGTCCATGGTATTCTCAACATTCTTCTGTAAACCACATTTCTACAGACTCCAGTGATTTTCTTGTCTGTTGTCATATTGTCCATGATTCACATCCATATGTTAAGACTGGCTCTACATAATATTTAAGAACTCTTTTTCTTGTTTCTATTGTCACAAATGGATTGCATAGTATCTTCCTTATTTTCTGGAAAGCTGCTTTTGCCTGAGCCAGCCAATCTGCATCTCACCTCTTTTGTACATCTTCCGTCTGAAATTAACAAAGTTCCCAAATATCTGATGTTATAATGTTTACCAAATATGTGAATGCCATTCCTACTGCAAGATCCTTTCCTTCTCTTTTTTTTCTGTCCTCATTCCTTTTTCAGTGTCGAGGGGAGTTATAGTTTGCTGTCATTTGCTTTTAGTTGGCCTGTCCTGCTGTTATGTTTTCTAATGTTATTAATTTTCCATCACTCCATTTTTATCGTGGTCGGCTTTTGGATCTGGTGCTCTCATTTCGTTTGTTGATGGCTCGTTTGATTGTGTTTTGATCTTTCTGTCATTTCACGTTGGCCAAACCATTTTTATCTGTTTCTTTATGTGTTCAAAGGCGAAAATATTTTTAGCTTTTTTTTTTTTTGGGTCAGTTCTTTATTTCCGACCGTATCTCTCAGGCTGTTCCTGTCATGCGTCTAACACATCTCATTTTATTCAACCAATTTTTACATTTTTACTCGAGCTGAAGAAGACATAGACTGCGGATGTCAAAGTTCTCCACGACAGACTATTTGCTGTTAGTTCTCCACGACAGGCTATTTGCTGTTAGTTCTCCACGACAGACTATTTGCTGTTAGTTCTCCACGACAGACTATTTGCTGTTAGTTCTCCACGACAGACTATTTGCTGTTAGTTCTCCACGACAGACTATTTGCTGTTAGTTCTCCACGACAGACTATTTGCTGTCAGTTCTCCACGACAGACTATTTGCTGTTAGTTCTCCACGACAGACTATTTGCTGTTAGTTCTCCACGACAGACTATTTGCTGTTAGTTCTCTTAGACTTTGGTTGTTTCTTAGTCCCATGTTTGAGGCCTTCCATAGTAAATGTTCTGCTTAGCGATTCTCTGAATCTTCCTCGTTTTCTTTTACCAGTTGGTTTCCACATTAATGCCTGATGGGGAAGTCCTTTAGTATTGTATTTTCTTATTGTTTCTGAATCTAGCGACCAGTCTGATTTTGGCAGCACAACATTGGAATGAAGATTGTGGATTGTGTTGCATGCCTATAGTTTTCCATTTTGGATGATATTCGATTTTGTGGGGTTGAATTTAGTGCCATGATGGCTCTCTGTTTGATGTTTATATTCAATTCAAAATGTCGAATGCGTTTTGCAGTCAGTCTGAGTCTGTCTGTTTTATCTTGAATGTTTTAGTTTGAAATCAGATGTGAAGTCGTTATCATACTCATTACCTGTCCAGAGAACATTGTCTATCTTATTCTTTTGTAAATATCTTCTGTTGTCTGTTTTATCACTCGATCATTAGTAGTCAAATGAAAATTAGAATAGATGATAGGAGTCAGTCTTGTCACAAACGCGTTTTCACTTGAAATGAACGACGTCATCACCACAATTCTGACATCTAATTTGAGTTAATGGCGGCAGCGATACATATCTTGCGGTGAACTCAAAAACAAATTAACCAACAAATAGAGAATCGAAGAGGGAAGACAACTAGTACCCAATATACCACGATGAAGTCAGATCTTTGGGTCAAAAGGGACAGATGTGGCAGCTTAAAGTTGTAAACTACGAGGTGTGTCAAATGAAACCCGCTTGAGCTGCGCCAAGTAGACATATATAGGAGACAAGATGATATTATACCTGACATGATATGCACCTACCAGTGTGCAGTTACGTGTTCATTCTCCACGCATTATTGATTGGCTTTGCTGCAGATAGTTGGCAAAAGGGGTCAGTGTGATTCGGAATCTGTCAGGATTTTTGTTTACCATGAAGGGCTTCTATTGGCTGACTTTAAAGAGCCTGGTGTGTACATTAATGTCATCAATTACAAAAACATACTAGACAAACTGCATTCAGCCATCAGGAATAAGAGACCCGGCATGCTTTCACGTGGCGTGATTCTGTTGCATGACAATGCTCATCAACATGTACAAAATATGCAGGAAGCGTTACCAAGGAAACGGTGGGAAGTTCTGCAACACACAGCCTAAAATTAAAAACATCTCTAAATGGATAACGATTCGACTTCTGACGTCATGGTCTGGGTGACAAAATGCTTAAATGATCAACCAATCATTTTTATCGGACGGCATCCGCTGTCTGTCCAAGCAATAATATTCGTGTCTAAATGCACATGGCATCTTTTTCTAAAGACACCTAGTCAGCAATTGCTTAATATAATTCTGCTAATATACAGGGTGTTTATAAAGTCTCACTACACTTGGTATCTAGGTCAATTTGAAAAAAAAATGTTTATGACGTCATCACAATATGTGCTCCCACTGTCAATGAAATTTGTTGAATAAGTTTATTGCTACTGGAAATGTGGAAGATGCTCCACGATCTGGTAGGCCTGCTGTGAATGATGAAATATGTTTAGATATCCAAGACAGAATCCTTAAAAGTCCAGACAAGTCATTAAGAAAACTGTCGCAACAAGTGAACTTACCATTGAGCACATATTGTGATGACGTCATAAACATTTTTTTCAAATTGACCTAGATACCAAGTGTAGTGAGACTTTATAAACACCCTATACATGACATTTGTTTATAAGAAAACCACTGGACAGGTTCCATTTGAACTCGCCTCGTATCACATCTACGTCCAGTTACCGACTTTGACAACGCAATGGAATGTCGTGAGCGAGCTCAGGAAGAGAGATCACTAACAATGAGAAGTTCACATGAAGAGTACAGCTCATTACACAAATTAGTGAGTTATTCTATGTTCATATTTCGATCATGAACTAAAAAACGTGAGCAATTCTACATCAACCAAATATTTCAGACATGAATTGCTAGACGCATTCGCAGGTTAATGAGCTAAGTACTACTCTCAGTACAGTGCCCATTTTCAGTCAGCTATTTGGGAGATGGACGTAACAAGAGAAATTACAAATAATTGAAAACAGCATGATCAAACCAAGAAAAAATGTCAGACAGAAAAACAAAAGAACAAGAATGGCAAAAAGCCATGAAAAATGAAGTATATTTTTATATCGAAGCAAGCAGAACTACAATTAAAAATTATAAAGTGCTGGATTACAACGCTCCAGTACAGTGAGAAACATGGATACTTTCTCTAAGAAATCAGAAGAAAAAAAACGGCAACCAATAAAATGTAGATTTATAGAAGAATAGAAAGAACTGGACGACCAGAGAATACAAAAAATGTTGGAGTTTTTGGGTCAGTTAAAAAGGAAGAAAGAACTATTTAACAAAAATCGATCAAGACAAATTAAATTTTAGGACACACACACACGCACACACACGCACGCACATGCACACACACACACGCACACACACGCACACACACGCACACACACGCACGCACATGCACACACACACACACACACGCGCACACGCACACACACACAGACAGAGAGAGAGACGGTGACTTATTGAAAGTCATCTTTGAGAAGACAATGCAAGATAAACGAGGCAGACAAAAACTACATGATCATCATCAAGTATCATCCCTGCTGGCGTTGGTGATCATGTCTCCCCACAACTTTCGATCTTGACAGTTATTTATCATTTCTGTTGTTGACCTTCTGTCAAGCCATTCTCTTAAGCTGTCTGGTATTTTTTCTCTTTGCTTCCCTCTATCTTTTCGTTCCTCAGTTTTCCCAGTTGTTACAATATATTCCAGTTGTTCTCTTCTCATATCATGGCCAAAAAATGATGATTGTTTCTGACTAATATTGGATATTAACTCTCTTTTTGCTTTAGCCTCTTTCAGAACGTTTTCATTACTTTTTTTTTAGCTGTCCATGGTGTTCTCAACATTCTTCTGTAAAACCACATTTCTACAACCTCCAGTGATTTTCTTGTCTGTTGTCCATGATTCACATCCATATGTTAAGACTGGCTCTACATAACATTTAAGAACTCTTTTTCTTATTTCTATTGTCAAAATGGATTACATAGTATCTTCCTAATTTTTGGAAAGTTGCTTTTGCCTGAGCCATTCTGCATTTCACATATGTTGTACATCTACCATCTGAGGTTAACATTGGTCCCATATATTTAAATTCATTTACCTGTTTTAATATTGTTCCATTTGTATTTATTGTGCATTGCAGTGATGTCTTTTTCTTTGTTGTTACCATTACTTCTGTTTTTTTTTCCTATTAAGGCTGAGTCCTTTATTTTTGCTTTTTTACACTATAATATCTAACATTTCTTGTAACTCATTTTCACTCTTAGCAATAAAGTCTGTATCATCAGTATACCTTAGATTATTTATATTATGATCTCCGACTGTTATTCCAGGCATGCCCTTGTGCATCTTAAAATAATCTCACTATACATATTAAATAAATCTAGTGACACACACGCTTGTCTAACATACTGTTTTATTTGATGAAGCCTTCCTAATTGATTTCCAGTTCTTATAGCCGCTGTTTGTTGCCAGTACATGTTCTTTATTATTCTTAGATCTTTTTTGTCTACGTTTATGCCTTCTAAAATGTTTATTATTTCTTGGTGCTTTACGTTGTCAAATGCTTTGGTGTAATCTATGAAACATAGGTATCGATCTGTTTTCACTTGTATGGCTCTTTCTACTAAAGATCTTATGATATAAATGGCATAGCTTGTTCCTTTATCTCTAACAAAACCACACTGTTCATCGCTAATTTCTGGACTGATTTCGTTTCGCACTCTCCGCATGATGATTCTTAGCAATATCTTAGTCATATGACTCATAAGGCTTATTGTGCGATGATCATAGCATTCAATCGCACCCGATTTCATTGGTAGGGCTATGAATATTGGTTTTCGTAGGTCATCTAGTAAAATTATCCGCTGTTGTAGATATCATTCAATATTTTTGTTATTATTTCTATTTCAAAAATCACACATGGCTTCAATCTTTCCTTTATTTATATTATCTGGTCCAGGAGCTTTTCTTGCTTTCATATTGCGCAAAGGGTCTTCCATTTCTTCTTTGAGTATTTGTGATCCTTTTCCAATATCCTGAATAACTTTTCCTTTTCGTTTCTTCTTTATTTAATTTCGTATACTCATCTGTGTTATTTTTATTTCCTCTTCTTGTATCCATTAGCTGTAAAATGCCTTCCGTCATCCATTTTTTTTCTTAATTGTTTTTCCATAATGGTGGTATGGACTCTTTTGATGTTTGCTGCATCACTAAATGTACAGCGCTGAAAACGTGCTTGTTCTCAGTCGTTAATCTGTTGGAAAAACAGGAGAGTATTTGGAAGCTTCGAACAAGGAAGAGAGGGGGAAAAGAAAAAAGAAGGAAAAAAAGAAAGAAGGGGAAAAACGAAGGAACGGAAAAAGGAGGAAGAGGGAAAAGAAGGAAGAGGGAAAAAGAATGAATAGGAAAAAAAGAAGGAAGAAGGGAAAAAGGAGGAAGAGGAAAAATGAAGAGAGAAAAAGAAAAAGATAAAAAAAAAACTGAATAAAGAGGTAAACAAGAAGAAAAAGAAGCAGAAGAAGATATAGAAGTAGGGATAAAACAATAACAAGAAAGAAAAAAAAATAAAGAACTGACTGAGGAAAAGAACACAACAAAGGTAGAAAGTGAGGAAGAATAAAGGAAGGAAGGGAATAAAAAAAAGGAAAGAAAAGAGAAAAAAAAATAAGAGGAAAAATAAGGAAGAAGAGAAGATGAAGAAAAATAATTAGGAAAAAATGAACGAGAAAACAAGAAAAAAAGATTAAGAAAAAAATAGAGAATATAGAAAAGATGTGGGAGAAAAATAAAGAAGAAGAAGAAGGTAATGAAAGGGAAAGAGAAAATAAAGAAGTAGAATTGAGAATATAAAAAAAGAATAAAATACAATAGGAGACAAAAATGAAGAATGAGACAGGGAAAACAAAAGAAAAAGAAAGAGTTGGTGAAGAACAAAAGACAAAATGAATGGAGAGAAGAAAAATGAAAAATTATGGAGGAGAAAACAATAAGAAGAAACAATATAAACGGAATAAGAAGCAGTGAATAATAGTAATGCACGCTGAATTCAGCAAATATGTTCAAGAGTACTCATAAAAATGTACACGAGAAGAAGAAAGAAATGGAAGAACGATCTATAAAAGACATAACATGTAGAAGATTTTATGTAGAAAACGATTCACGTAGATTAACATGTCATAAATAACGAAGTGAAAGAGAAATACACAGATGAATCTACCTGGTCTTTATGAAGCCTCATACCACCAAGACCATCAATCTCTGTGAGATTCATAGTGTGTGTGACTTGGTACACGCGCTGGAATTTCTGTAGTTTAAGAAGGTACTTAGCCGGAAAGTAGCCAGACTTTCCACAGCACTTTCCCTGGAAAAAAGAAACACGAAAAGCCCCAAAATTGTTATTCAGTTATTAGCATAAGAGTTGCACAGTTTCATAGGAGGCAATTACATCTTTATCAAGATAGGCACATAGACAGAGTGTTTTAATCGCAGACAAGGTGTCTTAAACGCAGTCAGGGTGTTTTAAACGCAGACAGGGTGTTTTAAACGCAGACAGGGTGTCTTAAACGCAGTCAGGGTGTCTTAAACGCAGACAGGGTGTTTTAAACGCAGACAGGGTGTCTTAAACGCAGTCAGGGTGTCTTAAACGCAGTCAGGGTGTCTTAAACGCAGTCAGGGTGTCTTAAATGCAGTCAGGGCGTCTTCAACGCAGCGGAAGCCGACATTTCCTCAATGTTTCTTGAGCCTTCCCGTGCTGTTAAACGTCACACAGGGCTTGTAGTGTTTTTCGCCACCATCTCTGTTCGACGAGATATTCGATCTTAACTAAGAAGTCTATGCCTGTCAACTTTGCTTCTCTTTTAAGTGTTCTTTTTAGTGTATATTTAGGCCTTTCTCTTTTTCTGTATCGTGATGTTTCAAAAAGAAGAGCCTGTTTTGGGTCTCTCTTGCTTTTCCTTCTCAGCACATATCCGACCTCTTCTTTCCTTAATTCATTTCTCTTTTTCAATATAGGTCTTGACTTCATTCCATTGTACACAGAGTATTTTACCTAGGCATTTGTCTTCAAAAGCGTTTAGTTTTCTTTCTCAATCTCTTTTGTTGTTTTCCAGCTTTCACGTGCATAGGTAAGTGTTGATAATACGTTTGAGTTGAATATTCTAGATTTGGTATTCTTACATAGCATTTTTTATTTCCACACAACTCACAATGTTAACTCTACCATATCAACACACACAACTCACAATGTTAACTCTACCATACCAACACACACAACTCACAATGTTAACTCTACCATACCAACACAAACAACTCACAATGTTAACTCTACCATACCAACACACAGACAACTCACAATGATAACTCTCCCATACCAACACACACAACTCACAATGTTAACTCTCCGATGCCAACACACACAACTCACAATGATAACTCTTCGTTACCAACACACACACACAACTCACAATGGTAACTCTCCCATACCAATACACACACAACTAACATTGATAACTCTCCCATACCAACACACACAACTCACAATGTTAACTCTCCGATGCCAACACACACAACTCACAATGATAACTCTTCGTTACCAACACACACACACACAACTCACAATGTAACTCTCCCATACCAATATACACAACTCACAATGATAACACTTCATTACCAACACACACACACAACTCACAATGGTAACTCTCCCATAATAATACACACACAACTAACAATGATAACTCTCCCATACCAACACACACACAACTCACAATGATAACTCTCCCATACCAACACACACACAACTCACAATGATAACTCTCCCATACCAACACACTTACATCTCACAATGATAAATCTCCCATACCAACACACACACAACTCACAATGATAACTCTCCAATACCAACACACTCACAATGATAAATCTCCCATACCAACACACACAACTCACAATGATAACTCTCCCATACCAACACACACAACTCACAATGATAACTCTCCCACACCAACACACACAACTCATAATGTTAACTCTCCGATACCAACACACACACAACTCACAATGTTAACTCTCCCATACCAACACACACAACTCACCTTCCACCAATCTTGATCTGAGCTGCTAGTTACTGTGACACGTGACCCAGGTCTGTGGAAAGTTAAAAATAAAAATAAACAAACCTCCACTTGTCGCAATAAAACATGCACCAGACATCTGTTACATCCCTATGTCAACAAAGTAGTAAGCTACTTAAAAACACAGAACAATTTAAAAATAAATATTAACAGGAAAAGGCCAAATTGTGTCCAAAATTGATTTATCACTTGAAGCACATGCTATTGGTCGTTTCAAATCTAAATGTTCACGATTAACATGAAATATCTCCTCTTTCCCTGCACTTACAAACTTGATTTTTTGCATCTGGTCTTGTTTTTCCAAGGTCCCACCGATTTCACAAAATTTAATGATGTAGGAAGTATGCTTCATCATGAAGCAGCACTTTCCTTTGATCTCAGTGAATTTACGGATCTTTTTGCTCCTGGAGAAAATAATTTACCGTACATTAATGGAAATCAGCTTCTCGACATAGGCGTCTCTACACAACTTGAAAGTTGGAGGCGTTTATCAACTGTTTACTTTCTATTGTTTACTTTCTTTAAAATACTATGAGAATGTCAATGTTATAGCCTTTACAGACGGTCTAAAACAAATCAGCGTATAAACAGTTCCATTAATGAAAACTATTTAAACAATATACAACAAAGAATACATTTTAAAAAATTAATTATCCGTTGCGAGCGATAACGAGCATGACATATCAAGCAAAGTTATTGTTTATGGGTACGCATGTGACTAAAGAGTCCGATGTAAGCACGGGATCCTCTTCACTGTAAAGAGCTACATTGTCCGTTTTATGTCTTTCCATGTGACTTTCATTATTTTACGTAAACAAGACATATGAAAGTGATTTAGTTTCTTTGCATGCCTGCAGTACACATATCAAGAATCTTTACATTTTCAAAACGTTATCAACTTTAGCTAAAGATTGATCATGCGGACATATAAAAACGTCCATTATTATTTCATTTATTCTGAATCAGAGGAGTCTAACATATTGATTACTAATCTGGGCTGAACGAACGATAGTCCATCTTTTTTCCAATAGTCATTTTCTTCTTTTAAGACATGATCTTCACATTTGCACCAAAAATCTTTGTCAATCTGTGATAGAGCAGCATATGTCAGTCCTTTTATATCGCATAGTTTAAAACTTGTATTCTCAGCTGCCACCTGCCCTTTAATTTTTGCCCAAACGAGTTCAATGGGGTTTAATTGTGGATGATAAGGGGCAGTCTCAAGCACGTATGACCATGCTGTTGAATGATTTTGTCTATTTGGAATACTTTGGTCTTTTGCGATTTCTTAACAAGTGACAGTAATTCAGGTTTCAAAAATCCCTCGTTAAATGGAATTCCTTCCTTTCTTAGCCAAATCTTTATAACATCTTTTGTACTGGTAGATGTAGGAATTTTGTCTTCTTCTGCCACAGCGTTGTGGTACGACGCGTTGTCCATTACCAGACAGGATGGTCTGTCTAGAATTGGAAGAAGAGTATTTTCAATCCACTCTCTAAATATATGGCCATTCATCTCGGTGTGATAGTCCCTGTTGTCAGTATAATTAGAGATGAATATAAGTTCTGCATTTTTCACCAACCCTTCTTTTCGGCTGCCTGCATGTGCCATTATAATACGCTGTCCTTTTCCAGTGGGTACACATCTTTTAATACTTCCATCTGATAACTGCCATTCCTTGGCACTTGTGTGGTGAGAATTTATCCAAGATTCATCTAGAAATACAATATCATAACCTTGGTTACGCATTTCCCGTACTTCACGTAAATATTTACTCCTCATAGAAACTAAGTGCGGCTTCTCGCAGATGACATTTCTACCACTATCGTACTTTCTAAACGTAAAACCGATGCTTCTAACAGTTCTCCATAATGTTGTTTTCGACACAACAATGTCATTTTCTGCTCTCAGTCGAATTTTCAGTTTTCTTAAAGTCACAGTTTCTTTGGAATCGAACATTTTACAAATTGCTCTTCTAATCACTTCCTTGTCAAAACTATCTACTACTTTCTTTCTTCCTAGCGTCCTAGTCTTGATTGAACTGGACACTCCGTTAGCTTTAAGCACTTGTTTGAAAAAGCGTTTGCTTATACCCAATGCGTGAATAGTTCTCTTTTCTGGCTTTGAGATGCTTCGATACAGTTTTCCACGCTTAGCTTCTATGCAAAAATATTTATACACCTTTATTGCCACTGATTGCAATGTAAGGAACTTTACTTTTATACCCATTGACTAACAGATCACAAATTTAACGAAATTACCCAATAATTAGGATACGCCGTTGCACATAAATCACAACAAAACGACAGGAAATGGGATGCACCGGATATACAATTATAACTATGACGCGTTTTATGTGTTTTTTAGTGCTTAAAACAGGGAAATTGGCGCGCATTACGTTCAAGATGACAAGTCCGTGGTGCTCACTCATATGAAGCGGTAATTCCTCCAAATATATGGTTTGACCAAATGCCTTGAATTTGTATACTTCAAATAAAGAATATTTAAAACTATACGTTTGTTGGTGAGGAAATGAATGTACTTCTTGGGACCAAAAAATCACAAGACCATATGCAAAATTTCAGCATTATCAATCAATTGGTTGCAGAGATATGGAATTTTAAACACCTTCAAAATATTTTGAAACGACCAATAGAAGTTATTGGTCGTTTCAAATCTAAATGTTCACGATTAACATGAAATATCTCCTCTTTCCCTGCACTTACAAACTTGATTTTTAGCATCTGGCCTTGTTTTTCCAAGGTCCCACCGATTTCACAAAATTTAATGATGTAGGAAGTATGCTTCATCATGAAGCAGCACTTTCCTTTGATCTCAGTGAATTTACGGATCTTTTTGCTCCTGGAGAAATAATTTACCGTACATTAATGGAAATCAGCTTCTCGACATAGGCGTCTCTACACAACTTGAAAGTTGGAGGCGTTTATCAACTGTTTACTTTCTATTGTTTACTTTCTTTAAAATACTATGAGAATGTCAATGTTATAGCCTTTACAGACGGTCTAAAACAAATCAGCGTATAAACAGTTCCATTAATGAAAACTATTTAAACAATATACAACAAAGAATACATTTTAAAAATTAATTATCCGTTGCGAGCGATAACGAGCATGACATATCAAGCAAAGTTATTGTTTATGGTACGCATGTGACTAAAGAGTCCGATGTAAGCACGGGATCCTCTTCACTGTAAAGAGCTACATTTTTCGTTTTATGTCTTTCCATGTGACTTTCATTATTTTACGTAAACAAGACATATGAAAGTGATTTAGTTTCTTTGCATGCCTGCAGTACACATATCAAGAATCTTTACATTTTCAAAACGTTATCAACTTTAGCTAAAGATTGATCATGCGGACATATAAAAACGTCCATTATTATTTCATTTATTCTGATCAGAGGAGTCTAACATATTGATTACTAATCTGGGCTGAACGAACGATAGTCCATCTTTTTTCCAATAGTCATTTTCTTCTTTTAAGACATGATCTTCACATTTGCACCAAAAATCTTTGTCAATCTGTGATAGAGCAGCATATGTCAGTCCTTTTATATCGCATAGTTTAAAGCTTGTATTCTCAGCTGCCACCTGCCCTTTAATTTTTGCCCAAACGAGTTCAATGGGGTTTAATTGTGGATGATAAGGGGGCAGTCTCAAGCACGTATGACCATGCTGTTGAATGATTTTGTCTATTTGGAATACTTTGGTCTTTTGCGATTTCTTAACAAGTGACAGTAATTCAGGTTTCAAAAATCCCTCGTTAAATGGAATTCCTTCCTTTCTTAGCCAAATCTTTATAACATCTTTTGTACTGGTAGATGTAGGAATTTTGTCTTCTTCTGCCACAGCGTTGTGGTACGACGCGTTGTCCATTACCAGACAGGATGGTCTGTCTAGAATTGGAAGAAGAGTATTTTCAATCCACTCTCTAAATATATGGCCATTCATCTCGGTGTGATAGTCCCTGTTGTCAGTATAATTAGAGGTGAATATAAGTTCTGCATTTTTCACCAACCCTTCTTTTCGGCTGCCTGCATGTGCCATTATAATACGCTGTCCTTTTCCAGTGGGTACACATCTTTTAATACTTCCATCTGATAACTGCCATTCCTTGGCACTTGTGTGGTGAGAATTTATCCAAGATTCATCTAGAAATACAATATCATAACCTTGGTTACGCATTTCCCGTACTTCACGTAAATATTTACTCCTCATAGAAACTAAGTGCGGCTTCTCGCAGATGACATTTCTACCACTATCGTACTTTCTAAACGTAAAACCGATGCTTCTAACAGTTCTCCATAATGTTGTTTTCGACACAACAATGTCATTTTCTGCTCTCAGTCGAATTTTCAGTTTTCTTAAAGTCACAGTTTCTTTGGAATCGAACATTTTACAAATTGCTCTTCTAATCACTTCCTTGTCAAAACTATCTACTACTTTCTTTCTTCCTAGCGTCCTAGTCTTGATTGAACTGGACACTCCGTTAGCTTTAAGCACTTGTTTGAAAAAGCGTTTGCTTATACCCAATGCGTGAATAGTTCTCTTTTCTGGCTTTGAGATGCTTCGATACAGTTTTCCACGCTTAGCTTCTATGCAAAAATATTTATACACCTTTATTGCCACTGATTGCAATGTAAGGAACTTTACTTTTATACCCATTGACTAACAGATCACAAATTTAACGAAATTACCCAATAATTAGGATACGCCGTTGCACATAAATCACAACAAAACGACAGGAAATGGGATGCACCGGATATACAATTATAACTATGACGCGTTTTATGTGTTTTTTAGTGCTTAAAACAGGGAAATTGGCGCGCATTACGTTCAAGATGACAAGTCCGTGGTGCTCACTCATATGAAGCGGTAATTCCTCCAAATATATGGTTTGACCAAATGCCTTAAATTTGTATACTTCAAATAAAGAATATTTAAAACTATACGTTTGTTGATGAGGAAATGAATGTACTTCTTGGACCAAAAAATCACAAGACCATATGCAAAATTTCAGTATTATCAATCAATTGGTTGCAGAGATATGGAATTTTAAACACCTTCAAAATATTTTGAAACGACCAATACATCTCCTGCGTGCACATTTATACTGTAACGTTAATACTGTACAAACAAAGAAAGCAGAGGTCAGCTTACAGTTGGTATCATTTCTAAACAACCTGTCCAGGTATGGCATTGATTCATGTCACGTGAGCCTTGTTTGTTCAGCAAACGTTGGACGCGTTTGTGGCAGTGTACGGCAGTCATTGTACCAGTGTCACTGATACATTCATTAAAGGTTTCAATCTATATGGTAACAACAAGGTACCGACCTGGTCAGGCTCTTAATGGTACTTGTTTTCATCTGCAGCGATGCAACATCATTTAAAAAAGAAAGTAATTTTAGTGTTTTGGATTCCATGTTATCATCACGTTTCTGTTCCTGGCAAACTTCAGGGAATCCTCATTGTGTTTGGCTGAGATAGTTGTCTACCCAGCTGTGCCAACTTTGTTAATCTTTGGCTGAGATAGTTGTCTACCCAGTTGTGCCAACTTTGCTAAACTTTGGCTGAGATAGTTGTCTACCCAGTTGTGCCAACTTTGCTAAACTTTGGCTGAGATAGTTGTCTACCCAGTTGTGCCAACTTTGCTAAACTTTGGCTGAGATAGTTGTCTACCCAGTTGTGCCAACTTTGCTAAACTTTGGCTGAGAAAGTTGTCTACCCAGTTGTGCCAACTTTGCTAAACTTTGGCTGAGAAAGTTGTCTACCCAGTTGTGCCAACTTTGCTAAACTTTGGCTAAGAAAGTTGTCTACCCAGTTGTGCCAACTTTGCTAAACTTTGGCTGAGATAGTTGTCTACCCGGTTGTACCAACTTTGCTAACCTTTGACTGAGATAGTTGTCTACCCAGTTGTGCCAACTTTGCTAATCTTTGGCTGAGAAAGTTGTCTACCCAGTTGTGCCTACTTTGCTAATCTTTGCCTAAGATAGTTGTCTACCCGGTTGTACCAACTTTGTTAATCTTTGCCTGAGATAGTTGTCTACCCGGCTGTGCCATTTGTGTTAATCTTTGCCTGAAATAGTTGTCTACCCGGTTGTGCCAATTGTGTTAATCTTTGCCTGAGATAGTTGTCTACCCGGTTGTGCTAACTTTGCTAATCTTTGTCTGAGATAGATGTCTATCCGGTTGTGCTAACTTTGCTAATCTTTGACAGAGATAGTTGTCTACCCGGTTGTTCCTACTTTGCTAATCTTTGACTGAGAAAGTTGTCTACCCAGTTGTTCCTACTTTGCTAATCTTTGACTGAGATAGTTGTCTGCCCGGTTGTTCCTACTTTGCTAATCTTTGACTGAGAAAGTTGTCTACCCAGTTGTTCCTACTGTGCTAATCTTTGACTGAGATAGTTGTCTACCCGGTTGTGCTAACTTTGCTAATCTATTCTATTGTCGATGGGATGGAAGTCACTTAACCACAGCGCAACTGGAGAGTTTGTAGAGTATTGCTCTTACACACGAACAAAAGAACATGAAATATTTGAATTAAAAATGTCATTCACCATTAGTCCGTCAACCCTGACGGTCGTTTGAGAACCCTCTACAATATTTATTCAACCTGCACGATTGAGAGCTACTTTGAGATGCGACGAAAGTTAATCTTGTCCATTCTCCCATGTATAGGACACACACTGGGGAAGCCTACTGAGAGTATTATATAACAGGCCAATTTTTTGGAATCCCCAGGGAAAAATACAAAGATAAATACCAAAATATTTTTGGAGAAGACAGATGGAAGCAGAGATGAAGATGATAGGGAAGACATGGAATGATCTTAATAGAATGGCAAGAACAGAACGGCTTGGAAAGTGTTTGTTGACGACCTATGCTTCCACAGTGTAATGAAAGTTAAAGAAGATTCTCTGATGTCTTTCCACAAATAAAAAAAAAAACATTTGCGTAACGATCGAAATAAAATAATGAAAGCACGTTCTAGAAATACAACTAATGTAAACGTTTAAGAGAAACATTCATTTGATGAGCTTTACACACAAATGATACTGAAAGTTACAGGATTATGTCTACAATGAACAGCTTCTAAGGCTAAATAAGATACTTCTAAAACAGCAGTCATGAAACTTTCTCAAAGGAGCCCTAACTGATAACCAACGGGTAGCACCATATGTCAATAATTAAAAACAAACAACAAGAACAACCATATTTTAACAGCATGTTAACGGCATATTTAACATGTTATATTGATTGCAAATAAAGTAACTATTTGGGTATAAATTAAATAGATCTGTGTCATTTTTATAAAGGAAATAAAAAAATAAATAACTGTTTCAACTGACATTTGTGGTATTTTTATTCAGTAAGAAAGTCACTTCGAAAATGAACTTGTTTCATCCTCATTAGGTCCTCAAATTTGGCGACAAGTTTGGAAATTCTAATCTCTTTCACAGCGTCGAAATGTGATCTGTATTTGCTTATGATCGCTGCCAATGCTGAAAACTCAGTCTCACATAAGTAGGTCGTCGCAAAATGAATTAAAACTCGTAGATCTTCTTGCCTACTTCTGGGTATTCTTATTTGACAAAGCTCCAATGAAAAGAGGGAAAGAGAGATGTCAGGCGACATACAGAAATAATATTACACATCTTAACGTTGTGGTACAACAGTGGTAAAGTTGATGAGTTGTACTGTGGGTAGAGGTTTATAGAGAAACATCACTTACGAGTCTCAAGCAGGCGCTTGCGGAGCACCTGGGCTCCACAGAGCATAGTTTGACGACCACTTTTCTAAAGAATACATTTAACAATATCAATGAAGCTAAGACAGGGCTATCAAACGAATGTAGGTTTTATTTTATGCATTTAACATTGTTGTAGTTAATTTAAGAGGAGTACGGGGGACTGGTTGGTCTAGAGGCAAGACGTCGGCCTCGAGACAGAGAGGTGGTGGGTTCAAATCCCGGCTTCACCGGTTGGGATTTTTAATTATGATCTCGAGGCCCGGCTTGAAACGTCAATTACTCATCGACGGAAAAAAATATTAGTACCTCCGAAGTCGGAGTTATCTGCCTGTGCGGCAAAGGACCCATGTGCACACGGCTGCCAGGGAAAAATGGATTAACACGCAAAATCAAGTTCCTAGTCTCTAGGGACTTCGTCAGAGGTAAATGCTGGCGAACGAAAAAAAAAATTAAGAGGAGTATGAAGATCTTGTCAAGCTGATGACGTAAACAAGTTGATGGTATTTGTTCGTGAGTGTTTTTACGTCCAATATTTCCAGCTGGTGCGGTTATTCAGGGAAACTTTCCGAGGCGACAGATCAACGAATCGTTTCAGCGGAAGAGATATGTCCACGTCTCTTGGGAAAAAAATGTAGAGATAATCAACAACAGAATATAACAAAGAACAATAGACAGCACTAAGAAGGATCGAACCCATTCTCTTCGACAGAGTCCTGCCACGAGAGATATTACAGCACACTGCCAGCTAAGCAAACTAAAACAGTTGCTATCACTTGCTATGTCTCTCGCGCATGTGTACTCGTGACTATAGCATAGGGTTACGAACACAACTCGGGAATAAATTGTATATATATATATATATATATATATATCTGCATTTTCCTATTAAGACAAGTATTTCACTGATGGAGTAAGGCTGACTGTTTGCGTTGTAGACAAACAGTTATAGGACGAACCAGCACGAATAGAAGTTTCTAGTGGTTAGACTTGAGATCAATAATAAGTGAATATTTTTATTGAGGGAAATTTCCTAGGCCACAGATCAAGGAATTGTTTCATACAAAGAGCTATGTTAACAACACTCAGAAAAAAAACTATAAATAATCAACAACAAAAAAGAAACAAAGAACAATACACAGCGAAAAACAACATTGAATCTGTATTGTTCGACACCGCGCCTTGCCACTACAGTTGTGGACACACATCTTCCTTTCAAATGAATCGTGGTTATTCATAAATACAAGTATGAGGCAGTATTTTTACCAATGACAGAAAATTAGATAAACAGATAAAAATCAGAATTCAGAAAGAAACCATGTAAGCTACCAAACCAAATTTGAAATATCTGAATGTGGCTGGGTAAATACAACATAAATTAATAGAAATAATGTTTATGGTCACAGTATGCTATTAGTGTCAAACACGGACAATTGTTGAAATATACAGAAGTAAAATAGCAACTTGTAAAACTAAATGTATAAGAAAAGCTGTTAACAAAAGTAGAAGAGATCATATTAGAAATGAGGCCTAAAGAAAAATGGTGCAAGTCCAGCTATTGACTATAACCATTGACATCAAAGAATCGAATGTCTTGACCATCTGTCGTGCGTGTTATATGAAAACATCTGACTACAGTGTAACAGTGAAACCCAGAATGAGATGAATATATAGAATCAAAGAGACATGAAGTGCATCTAATATAACAACAACACAAGCTATAAAACTAGCGAAAAGCAGAAAATGACACATCTTTCATCTATGCGAAGATACTGCATAAACGGGGGCCTCGGTAGCCTAGTTGGGAAAACCACCCGACTAGACTACCGACGTTCGGACAACCCGTGTTCGATTCCCGCTGGGAGCAGTGTGAGTTGTACTCGTGGTTGGAAAAAAAAAATACCCCCACGGTCGACCCAGCCGTTGGCAGAAATGGGTACCAGGGTATATTATCCTGGGAAGGTGAGGAATGTCGCTTCGCATCTGAGTTTCGATGCTTGAGGCTACACTATACAGAAATATCCGAACATTTCTGAATAGGCGGCCGAGCACATATGGGTGTATACTCGCGTGCTAAGACGCCGGTTCATGTCTCGTACTTTATCTTTACCTTTACTGCATAAACAATAGAATGAAAGAAAAAAGGAAAGAAAGAAAGACAGAAATAAAAAAGAATAGATAGCAATCCAAAGAATCATCTCATTATATAACAGAAGAGTTAGTTACCTGAGGTCCATATCATCTTTCTCCTTCCCCCGGAAGTGATACAGGGACACATACACGTCTATTTCTTTCTTTTTAGTTCTCTGAAAGGTAATTTTAATCAATCATTTTTCATTCATTTATTTAAAATTCAGTTTAAATTTATCGAGCAATCACAATCAATTTTATTAAAAATTTTATAGCAGGAAATATTTGCTCTCTAAATTTCTTTCTATTTTTATTTTCCGAAATTAAATACAATTTTAAAATTAATTTGTGATGAAGTTTTTGTTTTTCTTTACCTAAAATTGCTTAATTTTGAAGTTGTTTATTTCTTTAACTTATTCTACGAAACAATAAAATGTTTGTTTCTTTTCATTTTCAATTGACGGAAACAATATTTTCAATAAACTGGAATATATTGTTTCCGTCTCGTTTGTTGCTGAAAAATATTTGTTTTCCCATTTTCATACAAAAAATGACGAACTGAGTTAATTAAAATGTTATCCATAAAAAAATAATAGACATTCTATTTCTGTTCAACTTTTATGCTCTTGATTAGAGCTTGTTAGATTTGTTCTACATTCGTGCCATTAGTATTGTTATTTACTTGATTCATGCAGCTCTATTATTTTAAGTTGCCCGTTTCTGTTCTGTAAACACTTCCATTATCATCCTCAAATATCTTTATGATCGTTAATATCATCGTTTAATATCATTCTCTGTTTCCTTTCTTATAATAAATATCATGCTAATGTAACATTAACATTCATATTCTATTCATGTTTATCACACTCCTCACTATCATCAACATACTCATAATAATATATTTCCCTTCCCACTATATCATCACCATTAATATCCTCACAATAACCATACACCTAACCCACCTTATTATCTCATTTCTTCTCATTACATTCTCCATTACCATTGTAATTATCTTTCACATCATACTGACCATCGTCTTCCTCAGTTTTGATTTCACAATCATTAACGCTCCTCCCCTACCATAACAATTACACGCGGTCATCATAACTCAACAACTTAATGAATGTACTTAATGAATTCAGAAAGTAATGTACCACATCGGCTTTCTCGACAACCGCTAATTCAAAAAGTATACATTTTTTACACAGTATAAAGGTATATGTCATGTAAACATTGGTATAATTCAACATAATCCTCATCCACTTGTACAGCTTTACGCCAGCGCGCAACAAATGTATTCCTAGCCTGTACCAGTCTTTGTCTTGATCGTGTAGCCATTTCTTCGCTGCATGAATCACTCCTTCATCTCGCCAAACCTTGTTCCACGGAAGGCATCTTTAAGTGGACCAAAGAGATGGAAATCAGAGAGTGCCAAAATAGGACTGTATGGTTGATGGGGGAGTACAGTCCAGCCTAATCTGGTGATTGCTTCCCGTGTTGCCAGACTTGAGTGAGGGCACACATTGTCTGAAGGAGAACACAGCGAAAAGGTTGAATTTTTTTTCAATGTCTTAATATATGCTTGCAAATTGTTCTCTCCTTTTGGCATAACATCCACAAGAATCACACCTTCAATGTCACAAAAGACAGTGACCATGACCTTTCCAGCTGATGGCGATGTCTTGAATTTCTATCTTCGTGGTGAATGCAGATGATACCACTCCATTGACCGTATTTTTGTCTCAGGTTCAAGATGATGTGCCCAGGTTTCGTCACCTGTAACAGTCTTAGCCAAAAAGTTCTCTCCAGCAACATTGAAACGCTCCAAAAGTTCAGAAGAAATTGATTTTATTCTTTGCAATCGGTGCTCATTTGTGAGATTTCGTGGAACCCATCTTGCACAAACCTTGAACAATCCGAGATGTTTTATAATTGCATTTGCACTACCAATGCTGATTGACGACAATTTTAAGACCAATTGTTGAGCAGTGATACGCCTATCACATAATGTCCTCAGTGCACTTCAACATCTCTGCACACAATTGTAAGAAACCCAAGGATAATACCGACGGGGTAAGGGCATCAAAATACTTCAAGATGAATGTAAATGAGAATCTGCTGTAAAGATGATAAGAATGACAATTTAAAAAAATAAGAATTAGAGGAATAAAACGAAAGTTATACATTATATACCAAATACCGTACCTGGTGCCGTTGATATAAAGTAAAGTAAGTAAAGAGCCCCGTCAACTATTTGTTTTCTTGTTGTGCAATATTTTCTCTTATGTTTTTTTAAATATTTGTACACGTTTATTATAAACATGATTCTCCAATTTGTGACGACAATTTATTCCTCACTATTTCTAGACAAATATTTGAATTCAAACCAGTTCAAGAGTTTAATAATTATCGACTTTAATGGGAGCTTCGTATTTCACTTTTCGCGATATCTCCTTTTTTTGTTATAGATGAGAACAACGTTTGTCGTCATCACAGAGGGGTGGCTATAATATTTGAAAGATATGGAACAAACGCAAGACCTCTGTACGAGAATGTTTATCTAAATGAAAGTTAGTTTATAAATGAGCTATACCTCCCATGCCAGTTAGTTTAAAAAATGTATATGCAACTGCCTGTTAGTTTCTAAATGTACATATAACTGCCTGTTAGTTTCTAAATGTACACATATCTGCCTGTTAGTTTCTAAATGTACACATAACTGCCTGTTAGTTTCTAAATGTACATATAACTCTGTTAATTTCTAAATGTATATATAACTGCCTGTTAGTTTCTAAATGTACACATACCTGTCTGTTAGTTTTTAAATGTACACATAATTGCCTGTTAGTTTCTAAATGTACACATATCTGCCTGTTAGTTTCTAAATGTACACATATCTGCCTGTTAGTTTCTAAATGTACACATATCTGCCTGTTAGTTTCTAAATGTACACATATCTGCCTGTTAGTTTCTAAATGTACACATATCTGCCTGTTAGTTTCTACATGTACATATAAATGCCTGTTAGTTTCTACAAATAATAACATACCGGAGACAAGTTTGGCGATGAACTTCTACTTCTTCGCTTCGTCGTGTCATCGATCTCTAGCGACGTGGATCTAGTGCCGAAACCAAACCTTTTCTTGCTGGCAGATGTTGAGGCATTCGTTTGGCCTGCTGTAGACATTAACAAATTAACATTTAGGCTGCACCCACATTAGCTTTGAAGATGGAATATTATCGTACGGCTTTGGGCATACCTTATTTAGATCGTATGACGAATGAAAAAGTTCGATAAAGGATAAAGGTAATTGGAGTACATGATGATCGTCTGGATATTATGAGAAACCGCAAAATAAAATGGTTCGGCCAGGCGTCTCGATCCTCTCATTTGGCGAGGCATCTCGATCATTTCATTTGGCCAGACATTTCGATCATCTCATTTGGCCAGACATCTCGATCATCTCATCTGGCCAGACATTTCGATCATTTCATTTGGCCAGACATTTCAATCATTTCATCTGGCCAGACATTTCGATCATTTCATTTGGCCAGACAATCATTTCATCTGGCCAGATATTTCGATCATTTCATTTGGCCAGACATTTCAATCATCTCATTTGGCCAGGCATCTCAATCATCTCATTTGGCCAGACATCTCGCTCACCTCATTTGGCCAGGCATCTCAATCATCTCATTTGGCCAGACATTTCAATCATTTCATTTGGCCAGGCATCTCAGTCACCTCATTTGGCCAGACATCTCGGTCATCTCATTTGGCCAGGCATCTCAATCATCTCATTTGGCCAGACATTTCAATCATCTCATTTGGCCAGACATCTCGCTCACCTCATTTGGCCAGGCATCTCAATCATCTCATTTGGCCAGACATTTCAATCATCTCATTTGGCCAGGCATCTCAGTCACCTCATTTGGCCAGACATCTCGCTCACCTCATTTGGCCAGGCATCTCAATCATCTCATTTGGCCAGACATTTCAATCATCTCATTTGGCCAGGCATCTCAGTCACCTCATTTGGCCAGACATCTCGGTCATCTCATTTCGCCAGGCATCTCAATCGCCTCATTTGGCCAGACATCTCGATCATCTCATTTGGCCAGGCATCTCAATCGCCTCATTTGGCCAGACATCTCGCTCACCTCATTTGGCCAGGCATCTCAATCATCTCATTTGGCGAGGCATCTCAATCATCTCATTTGGCCAGGCATCTCAATCATCTCATTTGGCCAGGCATCTCAATCGCCTCATTTGGCCAGACATCTCGCTCACCTCATTTGGCCAGGCATCTCAATCGCCTCATTTGGCCAGGCATCTCAATCATCTCATTTGGCGAGGCATCTCAATCATCTCATTTGGTCAGGCATCTTAGTCATCTCATTTGGCCAGATATCTCAGTCATCTCATTTGACCAGGCATCTCAATCATCTCATTTGGTCAGGCATCTTAGTCATCTCATTTGGCCAGGCAACTCAGTCATCTCATTTGAACAGGCATCTCAGTCATCTCATTTGAACAGGCATCTCAGTCATCTCATTTGAACAGGCATCTCAGTCATCTCATTTGGCCAGACATCTCAATCATCTCATTTGGCCAGGCATCTCAATCATCTCATTTGGCCAAGCATCTCAATTATCTCATTTGGCAATGCATCTCAATCATCTCATTTGGCCAGGCATCTCAGTCATCTCCTTTGGCCAGACATCTCAATCTTCTCATTTGGCCAGACACCTCAATCATCTCATTTGGACAGGCATCTTAGTCATCTCATTTGGCCAGACATCTCAATCATCTCATTTGGCCAGGCATCTCAATCATCTCATTTGGCCAAGCATCTCAATTATCTCATTTGGCAATGCATCTCAATCATCTCATTTGGCCAGGCATCTCAATTATCTCATTTGGCAATGCATCTCAATCATCTCATTTGGCCAGGCATCTCAGTCATCTCATTTGGCCAGGCATCTCAATCATCTCATTTGGCCAGGCATCTCAATCATCTCTATTGGCCAAGCATGTCAATAATCTCATTTGGCCAGGCATCTCAATCATCTCATTTGGCCAGGCATCTCAATCATCTCTATTGGCCAAGCATCTCAATCATCTCATTTGGTCAGGCATCTCAATCATCTCTATTGGCCAAGCATGTCAATAATCTCATTTGGCCAGGCATCTCAATAATCTCATTTGGCCAGGCATCTCAATCATCTCTTTTGGTCAGGCACCTTAATCGTCTCTTTGGCCCGGCAAAGACCATTCTGCAAGGAACTGTGAAAGAAGTAAGAATGAGAGGTAGACATAAAGATATGGGAAGATAACATTAAATAATGAACAGGCCTTGACCTCGCAGTCCCAATGAAAGACTGAAGACTGATAAATGGAGAAAGTTGATAGTAGTTCTCTAACGATCCCCAGGGCTATGGGAAAAGGAAGAGATATATAAACATATACATATATGACATGTATACTTCTTCACAAACAGGCACACCAATAACATAATTCTTGCAGCATGCACGTACATCGGTTCCTGCGTCAGTCCCATTATAGGCAAGAATTCTCAAAGCACCGTAAAACTATCACTATAAAATATTAGTTCCTTTAACAATAATAGAAATAAATAAATGAGATATTTGTTAATGACGTTACTACATCAGAACATGCATTCAGTTGTTATGGTTTGTATATATTTTATCAATATATAATTTATACTTTATTTTCGATTTCAGTACGTTTAATAAACGAAATAAATATAATGGATAATAATGCTTAAAGAAAACATCACATGGGAAATAATTCTCTCAAGTGAAAGATACTAGAATGTATATAAATGTCTATATGTTTCCTTTTTAGTGCTTGCCGACTATGAAAGTAGAAGAGGGGAGTGATTCTCTCACACCATAAGTAAAAAAAAAAAGTAAAGTACCCCCGTCACGCCAAGTGGCGTATAGGGAATATAGTGTTAGTGACCACAAATTTTACAGATCTTCAGCACATAATTTTTTGGGGTAATGTGGTCGGTATTACGCCCGTGCCACTTTAATTTCCCAGAAAAAAATCCAGTACCCACTAAAGGCTGGGTGAAACCGGTGGCCGTCGGTCGGGATCGAACCCTACCTCTTGTCCTCTGTAGTCCAGTTCACTAACCCCTGAGCTATCGCGGCTCCCTAGTCTTCATTATACTAACTGTTTATTGCTAGTAAAATAATAGGAATAATTCATTCTTTCATTTTCCTCTCGGTCCGAAGAACGGGACGGTAGTCACAGATATAGCTCCACGACTGACGATTTGCTGCTAGTTCTGGTAGGTCTTGTTTATTTCATAGTCCACGGTTGTACTTTCACTCCAATGTTAAGTCGGTCCTATTATATGGCTGTGAAACATGGAGAATAACAAAATTGACAATCACGAAGGTACAGACTTTCATTAATGGATGCTTGCGCAGAATAAAGGGATGGAAATGGCAGGACAAAGTGGAATTATGGAAATGTACCGGTCAAATACCGGTGGATAAAGAGATACAGCGAAGACGATGGCGATGGATAGGACACACACTACGGAAGCCAACTGAGAGTATTACACAACAGGCCCTTTTTTGGAATCCCCAGGGGAAAAGACAAAGAGGAAGACCAAGGAATTCTTGGAGAAGACAGATCGAAGCAGAGATGAAGATGATAGGGAAGACATTGAATGATCTTAAAAGAATTGCAAAAAAACAGAACGACCTGGAAAGTGTTTGTTGAAGACCTATGCTCCACTGGGAGCTAAAAGGTAGAAGAAGGTAGAAGACGGTTGTACTTTCCCTAGTAATTGTTCTGTGTAGCGATTCTATTGGTTCTTTGTTTACTTTAAGCAGTCTTCATAAGAGTAGTAATAATAACAACAGGATATATATATCAATAAATAAATGAATCGAAGTATCACAGGTCATCCAAAAGCGAATACAGGGATTGTTTTGTCTAACTGGTCCAATGATAGAAGTCACGCTAACATACAGAACAAAGTAGTTGCATGTTGAGGCTAGCGTTAATTCATTGTGTGTCCCCATTCTTGCGTCTTCTTTTTTCTTAATATATCTCTTCTCGTCCTTGATCTCCATAACAAAAGTTACGAACACTCATCAGTTTTATCAATCAGTGACACGTCCTAGTATACATAACTTATGTCTGTTGATTAACGTAAAAACAATATTATGTATTGAACAAAGCAATGAGTCATTTCTTTAACTGAACATGTAACAATGGAATCATCATAACAACAATCTGCACTCACCAAAACAATTGTTTGTGAATGATGAGCTTTTCTTCTTTGGCATTTCGTCAATGCCCAGTAACTGTTTGGGAGGGTCTGGCGTGTCGAGGGAGAAGCTCTTCATTCTAGAGTTGAGCTTCTTTCTTCTTGTCTTGGGGCTGTGTGATGCTGTAAGAAGAGAAGTGCATGTGAGTCGGGGAGAAAGATAAATTGTAGAACAATTAAGAGTAGCATATTTGTAACAGAAAAGTGTAATGTGTGGTAGGAATATAATACATGCTTTAGGGTTTGGGCTATATGTAATAGAAGAAGCGTGTGTGAAAGGCGTATCGAAAATAATAATAAATATAATAAACAAACAAACAAATAAATATAATAAATAAGCATAAGTATCAATGTAAATAATTATAATAATAAATAAATATAATAAATAAAAATAAATAATAAGAAATACAATTAATAAATACAATAAATAAATAAATAATATTAATAAAAGTAGCGTGTCCGCTTGCGGCACCGCATAATATATCATATTTTATATGTTGTATGATTGTGCTTGTGATTAAATTAGGAGTGTCCGTAGTGGAGTTTCAAATATTTATAATAGAATTAAAATTATTTATAATAGAATTTTGCGATATGCGGATGACACAGTCTTAATAGCAGAGACAGAGAACGCACTACAAGAAATGATAGACATAATAGTGGAAGAAAGCAATAAGAAAGGTCTCAGTCTGAATAGTAAGAAAAAGAAGTAATGGTTATATCGAAGAAACAATCATCACCATCATGCAGCATAAAAATAAACAAGACAAATCTGAAACAAGTACAACGTTTCAAATACTTGGGCACAATAATTACATCAGATGGGAGATGCACCATAGAAATAAAAAGTAGGCCAAAATAGCATTTCAGAAAATGAAAAAATTCTTATGTAACAAATCTATGTCAATAAAAATGAGAAAGAGAGTTCATCGGTGCTATATAAAACCAATTCTGACCTATGGAAGCGAATCATGGACAGTAGACAAACAAATGAAAAGACGATTAGAGGCCACAGAGATGGGATTTCTCAGAAGAATGTTGAAAGTTCCCTGGACAGATAAAAAGACCAATGAGGAAGTTCTCAAAGAGGCCAACACAAAAAGTGAGCTCTTAAAAAACACCAGAAAGAAGCAATCAACGTTTTTCGGGCACATCATGAGAAGAGGAAAGTTGGAATACTTAGTTACAACTGGCAAAATAAAAGGAAAGAGAGATCGCGGAGGGCAAAGAGAGAAAATACTGGATAGCATGGTGTCATGGCATGGAAAACAGTCAACAACAGAACTGATACGATGCACTGTAGATAGAAGATTGTGGAGGGATATGATCGCCTACGCCAACCGGCAGGGTACATGATGATGATAATAGAATTAATTAAAAGTATTTGTAACAGAGTTAAAAGTATTTATAGTAAAAAGTGAAGTACCCCCGTCACACCAAGTGGCGTATAGGGAATATGGTGTTAGTGACCCTATATTTTACAGACCTTCAGCACATGATTTTTGGGGTAATGTGGTCGGTATTACGCCCGTGCTGCTTTACTTTCCCAGAAAAAAATCCGGTACCCATTTAAGGCTGGGTGAACCCGGGAGCCGTCGGTTGAGATCGAACCCTACCCCTTGTCCTTTGTAGTCCATTTCACTAACCACTGAGCTATCGCGGCTCCACAAAAGTATTTATAATAGAATTAAAAGTATTTATAACAAAATTAAAAGTATTTTTAATAGAATTAATTAAAAGTATTTATAATAGAATTTTTTTTCGTTCGCCAGCCTTGACCTCTGACGAAGTCCCTAGAGACTAGGAACTGAATTTTGCCCGTTAATCCGTTTTTCCCTGGCTGCCGTCTACACAGGTGTCCCTCACCGCACAGGAATTAACTCCGTCTTCGAATTAACTCTTATTTTATCCGTCATTGAGTAATTGACGTTTCAAGCCGGGCCTCGCTGCTGAGACCAGGGGTGGTTGCCGCAGAGAGAAATCATCAATAAAAATCCCAACTGGTGCAGCAGATTTGAACCCACAACCTCTCTGTCTCAAGGCCGGCGTCTTGCCTTAAGACCAACAGTTCCCCTTATAATAGAATTAAAAGTGCCTCTCGGAAGAAGCGAGGAATTAAAATTGAAAGTGTCCGTTATGGGAATAGAGGTATCTGAGATGTGTGAGTTTATGTATTTGTAGTATGGAAGTAAAGGTGTCCAGTGTGGGAGTTGAGGTATCTATAGTGTGGGAGTAGAGTTAACCGTAATGTGGGAGTAGAGGAATCTATAATGTAGAGGTATCTATAATGTGTGAGTATAGGTATCTATGATGTGGGAGTAAAGGTATCTATGGTGTGGGAGTAAAGGTATCTATGGTGTGGGAGTAGAGGCATTTATAGTGTGGGAGTATAGAAATCTATAGTGTGGGAGTAGAGGTATCTATAGTGTGGGACTAAAGGTATCTATAGTGTGGGATTAAAGAATCTATAGTGTGGCAGTAGAGTATCTATAGCGTGGGAGTAGAATATCTATAGTGTGGGAGTAGAGGTATCTATAGTGTGGGACTAGAGGTATATATAGTGTATATATGTATATGTATATATAGTGTGGGAGCAGAGTATTTATATTGTGAGAGTAGAGGTATTATAGTTTGAGAGTAGAGGTATCTGTAGTGTGTGAGTAGAGGTATCTATAGTGTGAGAGTAGAGGCATCTATAGTGTGAGAGTAGAGGTATCTATAGTGTGAGAGTAGAGGTATCTATAGTGTGAGAGTAGAGGTATCTGTAGTGTGGGAGTAGAGGTATCTGTAGTGTGAGAGGAGAGGAATCTGTAGTGTGGGAGTAGAGGTATCTGTAGTGTGGGAGTAGAGGTATCTGTAGTGTGGGGGTAGGGTGATCTATATTGTGTGAGTAGAGGTATCTATATTGTGTGAGTAGAGGTATCTATAGTGTGTGAGTAGAGGCATCTGTAGTGTGAGAGTAGAGGTATCTGTAGTATGAGAGTAGAGGTATCTGTAGTGTGGGGGTAGAGTTATCTATATTGTGTGAGTAGAGGTATCGATATTGTGTGAGTAGAGGTATCTGTAGTGTGGGAGTAGAGGCATCTGTAGTGTGAGAGTAAAGGTATCTGTAGTGTGAGAGTAGAGGCATCTATATTTTGTGTGAGTAGAGGTATCTGTAGTGTGCGAGTAGAGGTATCTATATTGTGTGAGTAGAGGTATCTGTAGTGTGTGAGTAGAGGCATCTGTAGTGTGTGAGTAGAGGCATCTGTAGTGTGAGAGTAGAGGCATCTGTAGTGTGAGAGTAGAGGCATCTATAGTGTGTGAGTAGAGGTATCTGTAGTGTGGAAGTAGAGGTGTCTATATAGTGTGAGTAGAGGGATCTGTAGTGTGCGAGTTAAGGTATCTATAGTGTGGGAGTAGATGTATCTGTAGTGTGCGAGTAGAGGTATCTATAGTGTGGGAGTAGAAGTATCTGTAGTGTGGGAGTAGAGGTATCTGTAGTGTGGGAGTAGAGGTATCTATAGTGTGGGAGTAGAGATATCTGTAGTGTGCGAGTTGAGGTATCTATAGTGTGGGAGTAGAGTATCTATAATGTAGGAGTAGAGGTATCTATAATGTGGGAGTAGAGGTATCTATAACGTGGGAGTAGAGGTATCTATAGTGTGGGAGTAAAGTATCTGTAGTGTTGGAGAAGAGTATCTATAGTGTAGGAGCTGTGTATCTATAGTGTGTGAATAGAGTATTATATATATATATATATATATATATGGAGCAGCGATAGCTCAGTGGTTAGTGAACTGGACTACAAAAGACAAGGGGTAGGGTTCGATCCCAACCGATGGCTTCCGGGTTCACTCAGCCATTAATGGGTACCGGATTTTTTCTGGGAAAGTGAAGCGGCACGGGCGTAATACCGACCACATTACCCCAAAAATCATGTGATGAAGGTCTGTAAAATTTATGGTCACTAACACCATATTCCCTATACGCCTCTTGGCGAGACGAGGGTACTTTACTTTTTTTTACTTATATATAATATATATTCAAACAATATATTTCTTCTTTTCTCTCTTCCTACTTCTCATCCTTCCTTCTTCCTTTTTCTTCTGCGTCCCATAACCTATTTGGGACCCACTGACAAGACTTCCCTAACCTTCTCCTTTTCTCACTATCTTAAAGCATTCTTTGCGACTCTCAAGATCTGTTGCCAATATTAATCCCCATCTCTTTCAACCGAAGGAGTGACGTGGACTCTTGGTTGTCGATGTCCTGTACCCTTCCCACATCTCATAATTGGATAGAACCAATGAAGATATGAGTGCTGGCCAGCATCGTACCCCATATAGCTCGTCCACGTCGTTTTGTTATCCATCCCATGAATATAGTAGTGTATGTATGTGCTGCGGGCAGACAAATAGAAATGCGGGAGGGACAATAAGAAAGTTGTGTGGGAAGACTTACATCTGTTACATTGCCTGGAGGTAGAGATAATGACCCTCCCTGAAATATTAAGCCGTTACAGGCCGTTTCATCAGACGGTTGAGCATCTTACACAAGTTTGTTCATTGATTTATAATTACTGTGAAGAGGAGGTGAGGGTGGGCTCTTTGGTTACAATCTGACTATAGAAGACGGAAAGGAAACATGCACAGCGTGGGCGTTTCTTTCTCTCACTTATTACGTTTAAAATGAAAGTAACAGCGTGAATGCTGAAATAGATCGAGAGTTAGATCGCTTGAGCCATGCAGCAAAGTCTAAATGTGAGCGCAAAGAATGGCCAGCGGATGTACATTACGAAATAGAGTTATTCAATTTTATCATCATCATCATTGGGTGCCTTCTCCGCATCGAAGATTGGCTACTATGGAGCGCCATTCCACTCTGTCTCTTGCTTTGGTGGTGCAGACTGTCATAGGCTGACTTGTCCATCTTTTGATGTTACTCGTCCATGTTAGTCTTGGTCTGTCTCTGCCTCTTTTACCTTGTATTTTCCCCTCTAATATTACTTTTATTAGACTGTTGTGTCTTTTAACATGACCAAAAAATTTCACTTGTCTAGCTCTAATTGTGTTTAGTAGTTCTTTTTTCACCCTTAGTCGTCCTAAAACTTCCTCGTTTGTTTTCTTTTCTTTGTTAGAATTTCTCTCCTTGGCTGTCTTTGGAATGTTACGTGATGATGCTCCAATCTTTTTCGCGGTGGTCTGCCATATTCGTCTTTCGTGTTCTGAATATGCCTCATGTGGACCACATACTTTGCTGTTTTCGCTTTCTGGGCCGTTGATTATTTCAAATTCTTCCGCCCCATCCACCGTCGCAGACTTTTCACATACGGGTTGAACACACCCGACTAACGACTAACATTGTTGTCGAACCATGTGCTTGCCTATCGAACCGCGAACACACGACACAAAGGAAGAATAAATCATATTGCACTTAAATATCGATAAAGTTCACAGTCCATCCTCCAGTCAGAAGTAAAACATTACACCAATCGGGGAATAGCAACACATAATTTCACAACTAGACTGTCGCGTAAATCATTTAAATATATCAACAAGAGCCGAATTATAAAAACGACAGCACGCATTCGCCATGACACCGGAAGTCCATTTAATTATATTCAATTATATATACACACGATATAGTATATACAAGACTTTGGCGTCTTGACAGACGGCTTGGAGCCAGCAATCATGATAAGTCAGTAGATTGGTAAAAAATATCAGTGTCTTATGTTGGATGCTGATTTGCTGAGCAGCTTCTCTCGTGGCTGAATCTGCCAATAGTGGATAGACAAATCCATCCGCAGTACGAACAAGATGCATTCGTGGTGTCTGGTCACGTTTTCTTTATCCTGCGCCTTTTGACTTCTGAATGTGATATCAGCATTGCCTCGACAGTTGCTGTGCCATTTTTATTTTTATTCTCCATGTACCACGACCTGCAGCTAGATTTTCCATCTTTCTTTCACTTATAGAGAATTCCCTCATGGAAGCCCTGCAAACATCCTTATATCTCAGCACTGGTCTGCCTCTTGGTCTCTTGTCGTCCATAAGTTCGCAATACAAGATTTCTTTGGGAATACGAATGTTTGTTATTCTTCTGACATGACCCAGCCACCTTAGTCTACGACTCCTAAGTGTTGCCATGATAGATGGGAGTTTGCCTCGTTGTAGGATTGATTACTTTGTCCAGCCATTTGATGTTCATAAACTTTCGAAGGCAACGCACATGAAACCTATGTAACCTTTACTCTTACCCTGCAGAGGTAGTCCAAGCTTCTGGTCCATATAGAAGTGTGCTAAGCACACAGCTGTATAACACACACGCTAAGCACACATCTGTATAACACACACGCTAAGCACACAGCTGTATAACACACGCGACATTATATATATAAGAGGAGACCAATGAGCTTTTATTTGCAGACAATCAGGCACTAATACATAAAAGAATAGAAGACCAACAAGAACACTTATATAAACTCAACAGTACAGGCAAAAAATACAACATGAAAATCAACATCAACAAAAGAGTCATGAATGTCGTAAAAGATCAACAGAACATCAACATAACTATAGAAGGCAGGCAACTAAAACAAGTAGAGGAATTCAAATATCTAGAAAGTTTGGTACAAACGACAATTCACAAACAGCAGAGATAGACTCAAGATGCATCAAAACTTGTGAAATCATTGGACAGCTATCACTACTATTGTCCAACATGGAAGTAACTCTGGAGGCAAAACGAGCACTTTACAATACAATCTTCATCCCAACGTTGTGCTACCAATGCCAGTCCTAGACCCTAGATGCAAGAACTTTAAGAAAAATAACCTCAACGGAGATGAAATGTGTCAGACGAATGACAGGAAACAGCCTAAGAGACAAGATAAGAAATGAAGAACTGAGAAAAAATCTAGGAATAACAACCGCCATAGAATATATGGCGAAACAACAGATACAATGGTTTGGCCACGTGACAAGGCAGAGTGATCAAAGCACAACACAACGAGCACTCAATAAACGTTACGAGAACACCACACCCAAGGGTAGACCACGAAAAAAATGGATCGACAGAACATTAGAACCACTAGGAAACAACAGCAGCATAGGGAAACAGAAGAGCAAAGGACAGCAAATTGTATCTCCCCTCGACGCTGAAAGGCAGATGAGGAAGGAAAGACGAAGAAGAAAACAACTATATATTAATAAAATATTTATATATGTAACAATATATTTATGGTATATTACTCAACGTAATTATCGCCCACACGATTCCCAGAGAAATTAGAACACAGGTAAATGAACTAATAACGACACAGTCACGTTTTTTACACTCGATTGCTGCTCGAATACCTTATCTCCTTCCAGCATCCTGTGTGCTGATCTAGTCTGAAGTCCCCTGCCCACTTATATTTAAATAAAAAAAATACTTCTTAACAGTAAAAATAGGAGTCTTCAAGATAATCGCATTTCAAATAATTAATGGAGACAGTTTTCTGACACGTGGCAGAAGGCAGCCTGGAGGCCACGCTATAAAAATAGAAACTTAAAAATGGTGTCAAGGCCACACATTGAAGGCAGAAGGGCGTGAAATTCTTCATTGCTGAAGCAGTTTGTTGCGCAATGGCCCCGTTATTTTAAAAAAGCTGATTTATGATTATGTGTTCGTTTCTTTTTTTTTTTTTAACAGGATGGAATGGAATAGAAGGAACAACATTTTGTGAAAATATCTTCTTGCTTGACAGAGCTCATCAGCTTGTAGAAATAACAAACTGGTCGTGGACTTCTACCTATAACGTAAAGCAGGCGTTCGCGATCGTCCAAGCTAATGCCTGGCACTTGTCGACTACTTGTTGCCCGACCCATGCTAGGATGCATGTAGAATAATGAATGTTTTCACAGTAGAATGTAGAATAATGAATGTATCCACAGCAGAATGTAGAATAATGAATGTATCTACAGTAGAATGTAGAATAATGAATGTATCCACAGTAGAATGTAGAATAATGAATGTATCCACAGCAGAATGTAGAATAATGAATGTATCCACAGTAGAATGTAGAATAATAATGTATCCACAGCAGAATGTAGAATAATGAATGTATCCACAGTAGAATGTAGAATAATGAATGTATCCACAGTAGAATGTATAATAATGAGTGTATCCACAGTAGAATGTAGAATAATGAATGTATCCACAGTAGAATGTAGAATAATGAATGTATCAACAGTAGAATGTAGAATAATGAATGTATCCACAGCAGAATGTAGAATAATGAATGTATCCACAGCAGAATGTAGAAAATGGATGTATCCACAGTAGAATGTAGAATAATGAATGTATCAAAAGTAGAATGTAGAATAATGAGTGTATCTACAGCAGAATGTAGAATAAAGAATGTATCCACAGCAGAATGTAGAATAATGAATGTATCCACAGCAGAATGTAGAAAATGGATGTATCCACAGCAGAATGTAGAAAATGGATGTATCCACAGCAAAATGTTGATTGATGAATGTATCCACAGCAGAATGTTGATTAATGGTCCACAGGATACAATGCTCAGCTTTCCTCGTCTTGTTCTTTTCCTCACATTGAAGAGATCAGAATAGCGTCTCGAGGGCAACGCAACACACCCCCCCCCCCCACCACCAACCCAACCTCGCACAAGCTACGCCGCTGCTCAGAAGGAGGCCAAGCAAGTACACTTGTCTCGAGCTGAATACACGGTAAAACATAACAGTGAGAAAACATGTAAATAACAGATAAATTATAGACAAGAGATAAATCATAGAAGAAAGACAAATTGTAGAAATGTGAAGTCAATTGTATAAAAGAGATAATTTGTAAATAAGTGAGATAAACTGTAGAGGGAGATACATTGTAAAAAAAAGTTAGATAAATTATAGAAAAGAGATAAGTTGCAATAAATTTAGATAAATTGTAGAACAACGAGTGAATAAATATGACTGAATAGTTGAACATACCTGAAGAAGATGGACTTGATGTTTTCGACGTGTTGTCACTGCACTCTCCTTTACTATTAACGCAACTATAGCTGGGGCCTTCTTTGAGAGTCTTGGGAACCTTTGGCAGATCCGCAGCGGATTTCAAAAGGCTGTACACGGGGTCTATTTCTCTGACTGAGGGCGAGATTAAAAACAAGCATTTATTAGGCAGCGTTCATCATTCAGTAAAATTTACTAATGCACAACTATCTGTCATTGATATATTAGTATCACCTCCATCGTCATGTTAGTCTTGGTCATAACGTATGCACCACTGTTTTCTTTGATTATTCTACCTGCCAAGCATGCTGTAAATGCCCATGCACTCGTTCACACATCCGTCTGTATAGATGTCTGTATTTTCCTCATCGGTGTTTTCCCAGATGAGACCGTTGACCTCCGCATTAACCACGACTGAGTTCTGTTCTCTACATTTACTGCCAAGTGTGACAATACTCGAGAATATGCCACTGAATGACGTAGACACATGTATCCACTCCTCGCCAGCGTTGGTATTAGTAAGCCTGACACCTTTCCCTGTGTTGAGCTCATGATACAATGGGTGCTCTTTATCTGCACGTATCTTCAGCTATGCTCGTGCCCTCCAGATCTTGATCCTGTCATCCATGGTTGAAAAATAAAGAAGATACATCATTGCACCATAGGAAGTCTCCCTCGTACACCCCAAGATAATGCGCCATAGCTTCATTCTGTATTTTCTCCAGCCTGTCAATTTGCGTCGTACTTGTGGCTAATCCTTTGCGGGCTCTTGTTATCACATGGCAGATTTGGTCCCTAAAACAGACTGCGATGAAACTTGAACTCCTAGGTACGTCATCAACCTGTCTCCCTGGTCACCACATCAGCTTCTATTCGTACCACCGGTATTTCCGTGTTAACGATATGATTGTTAAGGGAGAACCATGCAACTGATGCTTTAGGATTAACCAAGGCACCTGAAACCCCACACCAGGAAGAAATGTGATCGAGTTCGTCTTGCATTGTGGAGGCGATTTCCCGTCTGTCTCTTCCTTGTCGATATACCAGAATATCATCAGCAAAAGTCATAGTTCTTCCCCTCCCATCCAGCTGTTGTTCCGTGATCGTTATTGTGAACACGTTAAATAGAATTGGTGACAATGGTGAGCCTTGTGGCAGCCTTGGACAAATGGGTGTTGGCTCGGAAGACCAACTTCCACATCTGAGTATCACCTTTCACTGAAACAGGGCCGCAACGATACATCTAATGAGGAAGGGGTGCACCGCCAGTTTGAGGAGTTTATGCATGAGGTATTCAAATGGTACTCTGTTGTATGCATCCTCCAGATCTATAGCAGCAGCACATATCTCCTCTCGTCTGAAAAAGCCTTCGAATACGCTATAGACGAAGACTGCTACTTTGAGCCTCTTTGTTATATCTATAACCTCCGAGTGTGGGTCGAAATGCGCACATCTGTGCAAGGTGACAAGATACGGACAACTTTTATATGTACTCAACTAATACGTCATGTGTCCAACAGATGATTCATAAACTTGAATAAACACTATTCAAAGTCTGTGATTGTTAACTACGCAAGACATTAGTAATATGTTGTGCTGTGATCTATGTAAACTCTGTCATATCAAAATAGTTAGTAGTGGTTTCTAACTAAAGTTTCGAACAAAATAAATCAAATTACAATTCCCTTCGATGCTGAAAAGCAAATAAGGAAGGAAAGATGGAGATGATCTCTAGTTGGATGGTTATTATCTTAGAAGATAAAAAATGCTTAAAAGTAATTAGTTTGAACTATATAACAATATAAAGAGGCCAACTATTACATAAACTGAAGCAGTGTTAGCGTGAAATAAAAGCACTTTCTACTTGATCTCTTCGCTAAACAGCTTCCGCGTGCGCTGCCTTTGAAACATCAAATATCAGAATAAAGTAATCAACTCAGATGTCCTGCAACGTTCTAAGCTCCCCTCAATTTTGTCTTGACTCAGGAGTCATGATTGAAATGACTGAGTCATGTTAAAAGAATAGCTAACAATCGCGTCCTAAAGCAAATATTGTTTAGGGAACTTAAAGAAGGGTAGCTGCCTGTGTGTAGACCAACAGTGAGATATCATGACGTCTATAAGGCATTTCTGAGTGAATTTTCAATTACTGGAAACCACCGGGTAAATATGACAGACGATTGTTGTACGTGAAGTCCAAATATTAGAGTTTCGGTAGATGAAACGAAGTCAAAGTTAAATTGTTGCCTTATTACATACATGAAAAGGTTACCCACACAACACTGGGTGTCTGTGACAACAAAACGTTCTGGATCTGCGGTGAAATAATATAGCCAACTATTTCAGTGAGAGTAACATCCGTGCTGGTGTGTAGAAGATATGTCAGGGTTAACGTAACACTCATTGGCTGCTATTAACGTGACGCAACACGTTCAATCATTGCAAGTCAGGAACAATCAGTAGACATACACTTCGACGGTTGCTGAACGGACGGTGGAACGGATATGGGAACATCCCGACAGCGGTGAAGTCAGTCCGAACTAAATACTTTTAATGTGGTCAGGTGTAGTGTTTTTCATATCCAGAATTGAAATGGGCAGACTCCAATGTTACATTAGAAAGACTTGTAACAGTGAAGACTCATAGTATGCAGAATGTTATGTAGACTACATTACAGTTGAGAGTGAGGTCTGTACGAGAGTATAGGGATAGTCACCACTGATCCCGATCTATGACTTTTGGTTCTCCCAAAATGGAAGTAACCCACTTCATTGAGAGATAGTAACATCTTATGTAAGAATGTGATAAGAAGAAAGATGACGCAACAGAAAAGATGAGGAATTCTGGGCTCTGTTCAATCTTCTGCCTGGCTTGTCGTATAAACGTCTTGAAAATGATGATCGTCGTAGCACTTGATAATGTTAGGCCATCGTTGTTGACTCCAATTCCGAACATATAAACACACAGTTAGTCGTCTAATTATCCCCGTCGCACATCAAACAGCAGACCATAAGATTAGCGCTCGGCCGGTCTAGGGAATCATTACGATGACGTAGCACACAACGACGTGAATTACCAGTATATGGGGATAGGCGGCGGGAACAATTGAAGGCTATGCATGAAAAGTGTTCCTTGTTGCAGTTTCCTCATATTACAAGTCGCGTGTCTGTGTTAGTCACCTCTAGTGACTGGGGCAGATGGTGCTCGTCAACCTGGGAAGGCCGACCATCTAAGGGCAGAATACCCCTACAGAAAAGACCATCTGCTGCCTTGCAAGAAGATTGGGGACAATCAAAGGCTAAGGAAAGCAAACCTGAACAAAATGCTGGCTGAAATCGAATGCACTGGGCCATTGGCGCAGAACACAGTGCAACATTTTAACAGGTATTCAAGCAGAGTGGATCTAACAGGCTTAAACAGAAAGCTGTTTTCGTGTAAGAGTCTGGAGTCCTACTCTGATTGAGTCCTGATTGCAGAGAGAGAGAGAGAGAGAGAGAGAGAGAGAGAGAGTATAAATGTCAAATAATCAGTCACGTGATAATCTGGTCGGTAGAACAGTGTTAGAAAGTTATTGTTGAAGACAGACATAGGCCTGCTTCTAACTGTCTGTGAAAGAAGTGAAGGAAAGTCTAGATATTTTGAATAGAAATTAGGACCAAGGTAAAGTAAAGCTTAGAAGCCTCTCGTTCTGATGTTCCTGATTGGAATGAATCCCATGAGGTGCAGTCAGAGTCCTCTTTGTCTGTGACTGCTAATCTCTTGGTAGATTAGAGTTCTAGTTCTATCGGAGACGGACGACAAATTAAAGATCCTAAGCTTATAGTCAACGAACCAATGACAGTTACCCAAGCAGAAACATAACCAAATAAATCAAATTACTGTTATTACAGTGGAGATAAATAAATGAAGAAATTTTGAGGAAATGGTTCACGAGTTCTCGCTAGTGCTTGAGTTCATGAACTGTACAAATATCTGAATGATTAGAAAAACGTTTGAAGCGCTAATGGAGAATGTCTGAGTGTTATAATGATAGTCCAGATATAGGAAGGAGAAACATTATATGTCGGAGAACACTGTCTTGAAAGTCTGAGATATCTTCAAAAGTGTGGGTGCGGGTGAAGGCAATGGGGTTGCATTGAGAGCCATGTGTGTAGATCTCTGACCCGGCTCTCGAAGATGAAAATAAAAAAATCCAACGAAGAAAGGTAAACATGTTGAATCAATTGTTTGGTGCTAGAACGAGACAGTCCCTTGTTACTGACAGTCACAAAGTTCTATAAATCTTCATATTTTTCTGTATTTAATTAGAACATTTTGCATCTTGTGCTTCTTCACTTCCTCATTAATATAACCAACAGACATGTCTCATGCACCAGTTGAAATAAAAAATAGAACATACTTGTGTCTTTAATTAATTTTTGAATTGCTGTCGTAACCCTAAGCTCTAATCATACGACGATTAATGCTTGTCAGCAATAGACACCTTTCTTTGGTTACATAACTGGCAGTGTGTTGAAATGCGGGTCTGTCCTGGCAAGGCGCTGTGTCTAGAAATACAAGCTCGATCCTAGTTAGGACTTGCTATTGTTCTGTGTGTTTTCAGTTGTTTGTTTGTTGACTTTTCTGAGTGCTGTAAAAATAGCCTTGTCTTTGTGTAATTAGTTTGTGTCTAGTTATAGAAGTTTCCATTGGTAATAAATATTTATTTAATTAATTGTTACATTTCACAGTCACATCAAGTGAGAAGTAGAATTGTATTGCTACAGACTTGAGATTTTAAGGAAATCAATTATGAGCTTTGACAAGAAAAGACAAATGTAGAAATAAGACTATAGGAGAATGAAATAGAATTGAATCATTACTTTAATAGTCAAAAATGTAGAAAAAAGACTATAGGAGAATGAAATAGAATTGAATCATTACTTGAATAGTCAAAAATGTAGAAATAAGACGATAGGAGAATGACATAGAATTGAATCATTACTTGAATAGTCAAAAATGTAGAAATAAGACTATAGGAGAATGAAATAGAATTGAATCATTACTTGACTAGTCAAAAATGTAGAAATAAGACGATAGGAGAATGAAATAGAATTGAATCATTACTTGAATAGTAAAAAATGTAGAAATAAGACGATAGGAGAATGAAATAGAATTGAATCATTACTTGAATAGTCAAAAATGTAGAAATAAGACTATAGGAGAATGAAATAGAATTGAATCATTACTTGAATAGTCAAAAATGTAGAAATAAGACTATAGGAGAATGAAATAGAATTGAATCATTACTTGACCAGTCAAAAATGTTGAAATAAGACGATAGGAGAATGAAATAGAATTGAATCATCACTTGACTGCTTAAAAACACTAAAGAGAGTTGTTCACTGGAAAAAAAATGTTTTGAGCTTTTCAATAAATTACAACACACACACAAATACACACAACCAAAGAGACACACACAAATACACACAACCAAAGACACACACACAAATACACACAACCAAAGAGACACACACAAATACACACAACCAAAGAAACACACACAAATACACACAACCAAAGAAACACACACAAATACACACAACCAAAGACACACATACAAATACACACAACCAAAGACACACACACAAATACACACAACCAAAGAGACACACACAAATACACACAACCAAAGACACACACACAAATACACACAACCAAAGACACACACACAAATACACACAACCAAAGAAACACACACACAAATACACACAACCAAAAACACACACACAAATACACACAACCAAAGAAACACACACAAATACACACACGAAAAGAAGTGAGTGGGTACTGAGATGGATCCAGAGTTATAGGAAGTGACATCATCAGTAAACAAAAGTAAAGTACCCCCGTCACGCCAAGTGGCGTATAGGGACATATGGTGTTAGTGACCCTATATTTTACAGACCTTCAGCACATGATTTTTGGGGTAATGTGAAAAGTAAAGTACCCCCGTCACGCCAAGTGAGTGTATAGGGAATATGGTGTTAGTGACCATATATTTTACAGACCTTCGGCACATGATTTTTGGGGTAATGTGGTCGGTATTACGCCCGTGCCGCTTCACTTTCACTGAAAAAAAATCAGGTACCCATTAAAAGCTGGGTGAACCCGGAAGCCGTCGGTTGGGATCTAACCCTACCTTTTGTCCTTTGTAGTCCAGTTCACTAACCACTGAGCTATCGCGGCTCCCTGACATCATCAAGAGAATGAAAATCAAAATATAACGGGTGAGGCTACCAGGAGAATGAGAGATATAACTGTATATCTCCATCGACATCTGAATGCATATAAGGGAAAGAGAGGTGAAGAATGTGATGTAATTTGGTTGTTGAAAATACAACTGGATGATACACACACCTCGCAAATGGCACACGTGTTATAAGATACACACACCTCGCAAATGGCACACGTGTTATAAGATACACACACCTCGCAAATGGCACACGTGTTATATGATACACACACCTCGCAAATAGCACACGTGTCATATGATACACACACCTCGCAAATGGCACACGTGTTATAAGATACACACACCTCACAAATGGCACACGTGTCATAAGATACACACACCTCGCAAATGGCACACGTGTTATAAGATACACACACCTCGCAAATGGCACACGTGTTATAAGATACACACACCTCGCAAATGGCACACGTGTTATATGATACACACACCTCGCAAATAGCACACGTGTCATATGATACACACACCTCGCAAATGGCACACGTGTTATAAGATACACACACCTCACAAATGGCACACGTGTCATAAGATACACACACCTCGCAAATGGCACACGTGTTATAAGATACACACACCTCGCAAATGGCACACGTGTTATAAGATACACACACCTCGCAAATGGCACACGTGTTATAAGATACACACACCTCGCAAATGGCACACGTGTCATAAGATACACACACCTCGCAAATGGCGCACGTGTCATATGATACACACACCTCGCAAATGGCACACGTGTCATATGATACACACACCTCGCAAATGGCACACGTGTCATATGATACACACACCTCGCAAATGGCACACGTGTTATATGATACACACACCTCGCAAATGGCACACGTGTTATATGGTACACACACCTCGCAAATGGCACACGTGTTATATGGTACACACACCTCGCAAATGGCACACGTGTTATATGATACACACACCTCGCAAATGGCACACGTGTCATATGATTTACACACCTCGCAAATGGCACACGTGTTATAAGATACACACACCTCGCAAATGGCACTCGTGTTATAAGATACACACACCTCGCAAATGGCACACGTGTTATATGATACACACACCTCGCAAATGGCACACGTGTCATATGATACACACACCTCGCAAATGGCACACGTGTTATAAGATACACACACCTCGCAAATGGCACACGTGTTATAAGATACACACACCTCGCAAATGGCACACGTGTTATAAGATACACACACCTCGCAAATGGCACACGTGTTATAAGATACACACACCTCGTAAATGGCACACGTGTCATAAGATACACACACCTCGCAAATGGCACACGTGTCATATGATACACACACCTCACAAATGGCACACGTGTTATAAGATACACTCCAAAAAAACCCAGTCAAAATACCAGCTACAGAAACAGAAGTGGCAGGTACACCGAAGATTTGTTTAATTTTTTCCTGATAAGCACGGAGACACAGCAAAAAATGCCCAGCAAATATTAATCCTCTCTTGTAGAAAAAAATGTATAATAATTTAAAAAAAAATATTTTTCCTGATGCAAGAAAGAATTGGATTGAATATAAGAAATAGTAACAAGCAGCTCAAGAGAATGAACAATGCAAAAAAAAAAATAAAAAAAAAACATGTACGGAGAAATTATATCTATACACGAACAAGCAACAAACAGATAAACAGTATTAAAGTAAAGGTGCTCCCATAGCAAGGGAGCCGCGATAACTCAGTGGTTAGTGAACTGGACTACAAAGGACAAGAGGCAGGGTTCGATCCCAACCAACAGCTTCCGGGGTTCACCCAGCCTTAAATGAGTACCGGATTTTTTTCTGGGAAAGTAAAGCGGCACGGGCGTAATACCGACCACATTACCCCAAAAATCATGTGCTGAAGGTCTGTAAAATTTATGGTTACTAACATCATATTCTGTTCATCTATATATTTCCTCTTATCCCTTTTAATGCATCTTCTCACTTCTTTGTTCTTTTTGTATTGGATTTGTTGTTTTTTAGTCGTTTTTTAAATATTGGATTCATAGATTACGAAAAGGCATTTGATAGTTTAGACAGAAGAATGCTTTGGAAGTTGCTGAGTCATTACGGAATCCCCATAAAGTTTATTAACCTGATAAAACAATGTAAGAAGGAACGAAATGTAGTGTGGTGCATAAAGGACAGCTTACAGAAGCATTTGAAATAAGAACAGGAGTAAGGCAGGGATGCCTTCTTTCTCCATTTCTCTTTCTACTGGCCATAGATTGGATTATGAAAATAACTCAAAACAGCAGAAATGGAATCCAGTGGTCACTGACCAAACAACTTGATGATTTAGACTTTGCTGATGTCATAGCTCTCCTATCACACAGCCATAAACAGATGCAGGATAAAATGAGCATACTTGATGAGAGATCACAACAGCTAGAACTGAAGATTAATAGAGATAAGACCAACATTATGAGAATTAATGCAGTTGGCAATAACCAAATAAAACTAGGAGAAATAACTCTACTAGACGTACAATCTTACATATATCTGGGCAGTAATATAGATAAAAAGGGAGGAACAGAAAATGATACCAAAATAAGGATATCAAAAGCAAGAGGAGCTTTCATTGCACTGGGAAACATATGGAAATTCAAAGAAATTAGGTTAAATACAAAAATAAAAATTTTCAACTCAAATGTTAAGGCGGTCCTATTATATGGCTGTGAAACATGGAGAACAACAAAATTGACAATCACGAAGATACAGACTTTCATTAATGGATGCTTAAAATAAAAGGATGGAAATGGCAGGACAAAATCACTAACATAGAATTATGGAAATGTACCAGTCAAATACCAGTGGATAAAGAGATACAGCGAAGACGATGGCGCTGGATAGGACACACACTGCGGGAGCCAACTGAGAGTATTACACAACAGGCCCTTTTTTGGAATCCCCAGGGGAAAAGATAAAGAGGAAAACCAAAGAATTCTTGGAGAAGACAGATAGAAGCAGAGATGAAGATGATGGGGAAGACATGGAATGATCTTAAAAGAATGGCAACAAACAGAACGACTTGGAAAGTGTTTGTTGAAGACCTGTGCTCCACTGGGAGCTAAAAGGTAGAAGAACAACATATTCCCTATTCGCCACTTGGCGTGACGGGGGTACTTTACTTTTTGCTTTTTTACCAAAATATTATAATGAAAGAAAGCAAAAATAAAGGACTCAGCCTTAATAGCAAAAAGACAGAGGTAATAGTAACAACAAAGAAAAAGACATCACCTCAGTGCAAAATAAAGACAAGTGGAACAATATTAAAACAGGTAAATGAATTTAAATATTTTGGAACTTTGTTAACCTCAGACGGAAGATGTACAAAAGAGGTGAGATGCAGAATGGCTCAGGCAAAAGCAGCTTTCCAAAAAATGAGGAAGATACTATGCAATCCATTTTTGACAATAGAAACAAGAAAAAAAGTTCTTAAATGTTATGTAGAGCCAGTCTTAACATATGGATGTGAATCATGGACAAAGGGACAACAGACAAGAAAATCACTGGAGTCTGTAGAAGTGTGGTTTTACAGAAGAATGTTGAGAATACCATGGACAGATAAAGAGAGTAATAAAGATGTTCTGAGAGAGAGAGGTCAAAGCAAAAAGAGAGCTAATTTCCAATATTAGGAAGAAACAATCATCATTTTTTGGCCATGTAATGAGAAGAGAACAACTGGAATATATTGTAACAACTGGAAAAATTGAGGGACGAAGAGATAGAGGGAAGCAAAGAGAAAAAATAACAGACAGCTTAAGAGAATGGCTTGGCAGAAGGTCAACACCAGAAATGATAAATAGCTGCCCAGATCGAAAGTTGTGGAGAGACATGATCACCTACGCCAGTAGGCCGTCACTTGATGATGATGAAAGCTACACATCGACAAAGTGTGTTAGAGAAAACCTAATATTGATAACTGACGTGGTTTTAGATGTATTATGGACAAATGACAGGACAAATTACTTAGGAAGAAATGAGGTTGGTATAAACAGTTAGTACAAACAACACACATCAACACCACACACATCAACACCACACACATCAACACCACACACATCTGCATCTTTTACCAATTTCTGGTAGCTTTTCTTCACAATCTGAATCCTTCCTTCTATTTACACTCCCTTTCTTGGACTGTAAAGAAGTAAGAAAATATAGATTATTTCTTCTATAAAATATAGATAAATTACTTTAAGAATTAAATTATTAAGAATTATTCTCATTCTCAGAATGAGAAACAGCTTTCATTATTTAGATAAAAACAGCTTTAATTTTGAGACAAAAACATCTTAGATCTTAAGGTAGAAACGTCTTTTATTTTGAGACAGAACATTTTTTAAAGATAATTTCCTCATGTTGAAGACGGATCATCTGACCGATAGGCGCTTCTATGGCGACTAGTCGTATACTAGCGACACACTGTGTCTTCGCCCATTTAATTTTCTGTGGGCGGACAATGAAGAGGAGTAGTCGACGGAGCACAAGAAAAATAATTTCTTTCTTTGAAGTTTGTCTTTGAACATCAAAATGATTACGGACACCATTTCAGATTATCATCATCAGTTACATTGCAACATTGCTCCTTTAACTGTCAGTGTGGAACATTGCTCCTTTAACTGCCAGTGTGGAACATTGCTCCTTTAACTGTCAGTATGGAACATTGCAACATTGCTCCTTTAACTGCCAGTGTGGAACATTGCTCCTTTAACTGCATGTGTGGAACATTGCTCATTTAACAGTCAGGGTGGAACATTGCTCCTTCAACAGTCAAAGTGGAACATTGCTCCTTTAACTGCCTGTGTGGAACATTGCTCATTTAACAGTCAGGGTGGATCATTGCTCCGTTAACTGTCAGGGTGGAACATTGCTCCTTCAACTGTCAGGGTGGAACATTGCTCCTTTAACTGTCAGGGTGGAACATTGCTCCTTTAACTGTCAGGGTGGAACATTGCTCCTTTAACTGTCAGGGTGGAACATTGCAACATTGCTCCTTTAACTGCCAGTGTGGAACATTGCTCCTTTAACTGTCAGGGTGGAACATTGCAATATTGCTTCTTTAACTGTCAGCGTGGAACATTGCTCCTTTAACAGTCAGGGTGGAACATTGCAACATTGCTCCTTTAACTGCCAGTGTGGAACATTGCTCCTTTAACTGTCAGGGTGGAACATTGCTCCTTTAACAGTCAGGGTGGAACATTGCAACATTGCTCCTTTAACTGCCAGTGTGGAACATTGCTCCTTTAACTGTCAGGGTGGAACATTGCAATATTGCTTCTTTAGCTGTCAGAGTGGAACATTGCAACATTGTTCTTTTAACTGTCAACGTGGAACATCGCAATATTGCTCCTTTATATGTCAACGTGGAACATTGCAATATTGCTCCTTTAACTGTCAGCGTGGAACATTGCATCATTGCTCCTTTCATTGTCAGTGAGGACTTCATTCGTTGAATACTGTGCTGTTACTGCGTCACCAAGTGAAGTCGGGAAAGAGTTTTTGATGTCTTGTTTACATCGTTTCTTTTTTAAATATCACATTCTTACCAGCCTTTAATGAAGTGTTCTCTAGGTTACAACTCATTCAAGACCATTGTAGCGTATGTTTAATCCAAATAACATATCTGTTCTTCCATCTAATCAAAACACATCCATTCATCTAATTCTAATTCATCCATCCACTCACACACCAACAAACCAACCACTCAAGCCCCCACCCATCCACCTACCCAAACCTATCCATCCATGCATCCATCCATCCGCCCTCAATCCATTCACCCACCAATCCATCCACCCATCAATCCATCCACCCACCAATCAATCCACGCACCCATCAATCCATCTACCCATCAATCCATCCGCCCACCAATCCATCCACCCACCAATCCATCCACCCACCAATCCATCCGCCCACCAATCCATCCGCCCACCAATCCATTCACCCACCAATCCATCCGCCCACCAATCCATCCACTCACCAATCCATCCACCCACCAATCCATCCATCCATCAATCCATCCATCAATCCATCCGCCCACCAATCAATCCACCCACCCATCAATCCATCAATCCATCCACCCATCAATTCATCCACCCACCCATCAATTCACGCACCCATCAATCCACGCACCCATCAATCCATCTACCCATCAATCCATCTACCCACAAATCCATCCACACATCAATCCATCCACCCATCAATCCATCCACCCACCCATCAATCCATCAGCCCACCAATCCATCCGCCCACCAATCCATCTGCCCACCAATCCATCCGCCCATCAATCCATCCACCCACCAATCCATCCGCCCACCAATCCATCCGCCCACCAATCCATCCGCCCATCAATCCATCCGCCCATCAATCCATCCACCCACCAATCCATCCACCCACCAATCCATCCACCCACCAATCCATCCACCCACCAATCCATCCGCCCATCAATTCATCCGCCCATCAATCCATCCGCCCACCAATCCATCCACCCACCAATCCATCCGCCCACCAATCCATCCGCCCATCAATCCATTCGCCCAGCAATTCATCCGCCAACCAATCAATCCACCCACCAATCCATCCACCCATCAATCCATCCACCTACCAATCCATCCACCCACCAGTCCATCCACCCACCAATCCATCCACCCACCAATCCATCCACACACCAATCCATCCACCCATCAATCCATCCACCCATCCACCAATCCATCCACCCACCCACCAATCCATCCACCCACCCACCAATCCATCCACCCACCCACCAATCCATCCACCCACCCATCAATCTATCCACCCACCAATCCATCCACCGATAAATCCATCCACCCACACATCAATCTACCCATCAATCCATCCACCCATCAATCCATCCATCAATCCATCCACCCACCAATCCATCCACCCACCAATCCATTCACCCATCAATCCATCCACCCACCAATCCATCTACCCATCAATCCATCCACCCATCAGTCCATCCACCCACCCACCAATCCATCCACCCACCCACCCATCAATCCATCCACCCACCAATCCATCCACCTATCCATCCACCCATCAATCCATCCACCCACCCATCAATCTACCCATCAATCCATCCACCCATCAATCCATCCACCCACCATTCCATCCACCCATCAATCCATCCACCCATCAATCCATCCATCCACCCACCCATCAATCCATCCACCCACCAATCCATCCACCCATCAATCCATCCACCCACCCATCAATCTACCCACCCATCAATCTACCCATCTATCCATCCACCCATCAATCCCTCCACCCATCAATTCATCCACCCATCAATCCATCCACCCATCAATCCATCCACCCACCAATCCATCCACCCATCAATCCATCCACCCACCCATCAATCTACCCATCAATCCATCCACCCATCAATCCATCCACCCATCAATCCATCAACCCATCAATCCTTCCACCCACCAATCCATCCACCATCAATCCATCCATCCATCTCCATAAATAAACAAGCCCAGCTAAGAACATTTGGCCAATCGTATTTCCCTCCCACACAAGATGATACGTTCAGATTGCCCTGACTTCAAATTTAATCAAAACGAACAATCTTCTATCTATTTTATAACGGATGTTTCAACACTCGGGAAAGAAAAGGGGGTTGGGGGAGTGGGGGGGGGGGGTTTGATTTCCCTGTCCCACAAGGAAGCCGTGATAGACGACTGGTTAATGTGCTGATCTCATGAGGTCAAGAGGTCGAGGTTTGACCCCAATCAATGGTTTCTATGTTCAAATATCTCTAGTGGGTTCCGTCATTTTTTTCTGGACAAGAGATACGGTACAGGCTTCATGTTGACTACATTATTGTGTTGACGGTCAAGGGGACTTAATGTTTATAATCGCAGGGGGCGTGACATGGTTGAGCCCTGGTGTCGGTACCCTAGCCATGGTCAGAGGAGAAAGGAAGAGCGCCCCTGTCATACATGTCGTAAGATGCGACTGAGACGTTTGGGCTCAGAGTCTTCATCGGTGCTACATAATTCGTGCATCTGGGCTGAAAGCATCTTCAGTGTTTTCGTTATTTTGTAGTCGGTGAGCTTCATACAGTGGAACATTCTGAGAAGATCCGAGCACTATATATGTGTCCGTTTTTCAATGAAGAGAACATGTCGACTAAACTAAACTAAACTAAACTAAACTAAACTAAACTAAACTAAACTAAACTAAACTAAACTAAACTAAACTAAACTAAACTAAACTAAACTAAACTTAAACAACTAAACTAAACTAAACTAAACTTAAACAACTAAACTAAACTAAACTAAACTAAACTTAAACAACTAAACTAACTTAACAACTAAACTAAACTAAACTAAACTTAAACAACTAAACTAAACTAAACTAAACTTAAACAACTAAACTAAACTAAACTTAAACAACTAAACTAAACTAAACTAAACTAAATTAAACTAAACTAAACTTAAACAACTATACTAAACTAAACTAAACTTAAACAACTAAACTAAACTAAACTAAACTAAACTAAACTAAACTTAAACAACTAAACTAAACTAAAACAACTAAACTAAACTAAACTAAACTAAACTTAAATAACTAAACTAAGACATGGTTCGTCCTCCTTCTTAATCTTTCCTTCTTTTTTTACACCACCTCCTCCTATTTCTACTTCTTTGTCCATTAATTCTCCATTGAAATGTGAAACCAGTTCTTAATTGTTAAAATTAATTTAGGAAATTTAGACAACAGACAAGACAATGAGAAAGAGCTGAACACTTTTCTACCACGACTTCGACATCAATCATAAACTCTTCTTCCAGTTCTGTAAGATGTTTCTGCACACAGATAATAGAGACATGCCAAAATGCAACGTTTTCTCAAAAGTCTATTCTTCTTCAACTCGTATCACTTTGATGTTATCATTATCAGTGTTTATCACCTACGCGATCACCGCCAAGCTAAAAATAGTTTCTAAAAAAACAATCCCAGAAGTAGAAAATATTATCTTTTGTCCACAGGACATATTATTCATAGTTATATTATGTCCGCATCACTGACCCAGTCAGTATAAACGTCTTTGGTACGTCACTGACTTTGGAAATTTTCTGACAGTATTTGCTCTGACAAAAATTGGAGTATTACAGTAGTCTAGAACTGGGAATTTTTTACATTTCCAATCTGATACATTCGTGATGAGTTATGGTAATTGGTGAAGAATTCACAGAAATAGACAAGTGATGTTGATGTTACTGTAAATATTATTCAGGAAGAACTAGAAATTAAACTTATGTACAATTTGTGCAGATATGAGCGATTTTATTATCGTTTTCGTGTTTATCCACGCTGGTAAGAGCTGCACAAATTAAACTAAGAGACTTCAGTAATATCTCTCAATCTAGTCAGCGATTAGAGAGATATGTTGGTGCCAGCGAGATATATCTATATGTTATTGGTGGATCTGTTGGCGCCAGCGTGATATATCTATATGTTATTAATGGATCTGTTGGCGCCAGTAAGATATATCTATATGTTATTGATGAATCTGTTGGTGCCAGTGAGATACATCTATATGTTATTGATGGATCTGTTGGTGCCAGCGAGATATATCTATATGTTATTGATGGATCTGTTGGCGCCAGTGAGATATATCTATATGTTATTGATGGATCTGTTGGTGCCAGCGAGATATATCTATATGTTATTGATGGATCTGTTGGTGCTAGTGAGATATATCTATATGTTATTGATGAATCTGTTGGTGCCAGCGAGATATATCTATATGTTATTGATGAATCTGTTGGTGCCAGCGAGATATATCTATATGTTATTGATGAATCTGTTGGTGCTAGTGAGATATATCTATATGTTATTGATGGATCTGTTGGTGCCAGCGAGATATATCTATATGTTATTGATGGATCTGTTGGTGCCAGCGAGATATATCTATATGTTATTGATGGATCTGTTGGCGCCAGTGAGATATATCTATATGTTATTGATGGATCTGTTGGTGCCAGCGAGATATATCTATATGTTATTGATGGATCTGTTGGCGCCAGTGAGATACATCTATATGTTATTGATGAATCTGTTGGTGCCAGTGAGATACATCTATATGTTATTGATGGATCTGTTGGTGCTAGTGAGATATATCTATATGTTATTGATGGATCTGTTGGCGCCAGTGAGATATATATACATATATATGTTATTGATGAATCTGTTGGCGCCAGTGAGATATATATACATATATATGTTATTGATGAATCTGTTGGCGCCAGTCAGATATATCTATATGTTATCGATGGATCTGTTGGCAAGAGTGAGACATATCTATATGTTATTGATGGATCTGTTGGCGCCAGTGAGATATATATACATATATATGTTATTGATGAATCTGTTGGCGCCAGTGAGATATATATACATATATATGTTATTGATGAATCTGTTGGCGCCAGTCAGATATATCTATATGTTATCGATGGATCTGTTGGCACGAGTGAGACATATCTATATGTTATTGATGGATCTGTTGGTGCCAGCGAGATATATCTATATATGATTGATGGATCTGTTGGCGGCAGTGAGATATATCTATATGTTATTGATGAATCTGTTGGCGCCAGCGTGATATATCTATATGTTATTGATGGATCTGTTGGCGCCAGTGAGATATATCTATATGTTATTGACGGATCTGTTGGTGCCAGTGAGCTATATCTAATTATCATGAGATGTATTGAAGACTCCAGTGTGATCTATCTAATTATCGTTTTCTTTCTGTCCTTCCTCATTTCCTTTCTGCGTCGAGAGAAGATTTTATTCGCGGTCTCTTGCTCTTCTATTGGACTCTTCTGCTGTTATACCTCCGAGTGTTTCAAGTTTTCAGTTTACCCATCGTTCTCTTGGTCGTCCTTTTGGTCTGGTGTTCTCGTATTGTTTGGTGGTGGCCCGTTGTGTTAGATTTAGATCTTTATGTCTTATCTCATGATCGAACCACTTGATCGGTTGTCGCTTCATGTATTCAATAGCTGGTTCCGTTCCTAATCTTTTAGGTAACTCTTCATTTCTGATCTTATCTCTCAGGCTGTTTCCTGTCATGCGTCTGACACACTTCATTTCTGTGGTGGTTATTCTTCTAATAATTTTCGAGTCTAAGGTCAATGTCTGGCACTGGTAACACATCGTGGGATAAAGATAGTCTTATAAATAGCTAACTTCCCTTCTAACATTAGATCTGTGTTCGGCAGTAGTGGTGAGAACTGTCCGATAACTTGACAAGCTTTGTTACATCTTGAGTCTATTTCTGTTACTTGCATGTTGTTATATGTCAGGGTGCTGTCTAAATATTTGAATTCCTTCACTTGTTTTAGAATATTGACATCTATCATTATGTTGGTGGTGTCTTTCGTTGATCACTGGAGTCTGTAGAAATGTGGTTTTACAGAAGAATGTTGAGAATACCATGGACAGCTAAGAAGAGTAATGAAAATGTTCTGAGAGAGGTCAAAGCAAAAAGAGAGCTAATTTCCAATAATTAGGAAGAAACAATCATCATTTTTTGGTCATGTAATGAGAAGGGAACAACTGGAATATATTGTAACAACCGGAAAAATTGAGGCACGAAGAGACAGAGGGAAGCAAAAAGAAAAAAATAACAGACAGATTAAGAGAATGGCTTGGCAGAAGGTCAACAACAGAAATGATAAATAGCTGTCGAGATCGAAAGTTGTGGAGAGACAAGATCACCTACGCCAACAGGCTCGGTACTTGATGATGATGATGATGATGTCTTTCGTTGGATATTGTTACTACTTCTGTCTTGTTTATTTTGATTTTCACATGTTGTTTTTTCCGGACTGTGTAAGTCTGTCTAGGTGTTCTTGCATGTCTTCAGTTTCCGTGTGTATCAGTGGCATTGTCGTCTGCCAAAAGGAGTCTATCTAATTTTCAAATGAGAGATTTGTCGACTCCTGTGAGATCTATCTAATTAACAATAGAGGAATCGTCGACACCAGCGAAATCTATCTAATTATCAATAGAGGAATCGTGAACACCAGCGAAATCTATCTAATTATCAATAGAGGTATCGTCGACATCAGCGAAATCTATCTAATTATCAATAGAGGTATTGTCGACACCAGCGAAATCTATCTAATTATCAATAGAGGAATTGTTGGCAACAGCAAAATCTAACTAATTATCAATAGAGGAATTGTTGGCAACATCAAAATCTATCTAATTATCAATAGAGGAATCGTCGACACCAGCGAAATCTATCTAATTATCAATAGAGGTATCGTCGACACCAGCGAAATCTATCTAATTATCAATAGAGGTATTGTCGACACCAGCGAAATCTATCTAATTATCAATAGAGGAATTGTTGGCAACAGCAAAATCTATCTAATTATCAATGGTGGAATTGTTGACACCAGCGAAATCTATCTAATTATCAATAGATAAATTGTTAATACAAGCGAGATCTATCTATTTATCAATATAGAAATTGTTGACACAAGCGAGATCTATCTATTTATCAATAGAGAAATTGTTGACACAAGCGAGATCTATCTATTTATCAATAGAGAAATTGTTGACACAAGCACGATCTATCTATTTATCAATAGAGAAATTGTTGACACCAGCGAGATCTATCTATTTATCAAAAGAGAAATTGTTAACACAAGCGAGATCTATCTATTTATCAATAGAGAAATTGTTGACACAAGCGAGATCTATCTATTTATCAATAGAGAAATTGTTGACACCAGCGAGATCTATCAATTTATCAGTAGAGTGATGTGTTCACTTTAGTGAGATCTGTAAGAGATTTGTTTTCTCTATTTAAATCTATCAATATATCTCTATCTCTAACGAGTTTATTTTCCCAAGTATCACCGACCTATACATCACAAAGGATACCTGTTGTACTTTATTAAATGTACTTACAGATCATTTGAGAGTTCTTGAACTCCCTTACAATTACATCTCTTTATCAACTGAACACTAAGGGGTCCCACGAACTGTAAGTTGGGAACCGCTGATTTACAATGGGCAAAACAAACACGACTCACCAGCCAGGTCTGTTTGTCATTGGACTTGAGGGATCTGAATGCCTTTTTCCACATCCCTTTGATAGATGCCGTGTGCTTGTTCTTTTCTTCGTCTGTTTCTCCATCTTCTCCATCCAAAAAGCCATTATTTTTCGGTGTCAACATTTCGATCTGCAATGACATCAACCAGATACATCTTGAGTTGATATTTTTAAAAATGCAACATATGTTTACATACATTATGTATTTGTTAGATTTTGTCAGTGCAATGCTTATGTGTAAGATTTATAAATATAAAAAGGGTGCCGCGATAGCTCAGTGGTTAGTGAACTGGACTGCAAAGGACAAGAGGTAGGGTTCGATTCCAACCGACAACCTCCGGTTCACCCAGCCTTTAATGGGTACCTGATTTTTTGGGGGAAAGTAAAGCGGCACGGAACTAATACCGACCACATTACCCCAAAAATCATGTGCCGAAGGTCTGTAAAATTTATGGTCACTAACCCAAATTTATGGTCACTAACCCATAATTCCCTAAACGCCACTTGGCGTGACGGGGGATCTTTACTTTTACTTTTATATACTATAAAATTAAATGGTAAAATCATAAAATTATATCAAATATTTGCAGGATTAGAAAAGTACAAGAACTGTTTATAATAGTAAAAGAGTACTCCAATTATCTTTACAATTAAATTATACAATTATATTAAAACGGCATGCACGCCAATGGTATGAAAATGCCAACCACACCAAAAAAAGGAAATACGAAATCGTTCACAAACAAAAGAGAGCGGCGTATAAGAGAAAACGATTATTTATAAGACAAACCCACATAAAAGGGGAAGCCTTCCATAGCAAAGAATCGAATATAAAGGAGAAAGCCTGAGAATCCCATACACAAGACAGCCTATGTAACTGAGAATCCCATACAAAAGAGACAGCATATATAACTGACAAATTTCCCGTGTGTTACCGGGGCCTCATTATGAGTAAAGAATAGTGACACTGTGTCCTTCCAAGCATGTCGTAAGAGGCGACTAAGGAAGTTGATTGATGGCTTGACAAGCTGTCATTGTAAAAAGTGTTGTTATAGCAACAGAACCATAAATTTTAGATGATCAATGATCTCTGCAATATGTGCCATTTTGGCACGCAAGTATTCTGTTTTTGAGATTGTGGTTCTGCCCTATGTGCCGTCTTCGGCTCGAAAGGACAATGGATAGATAGATAGATAGATAGATAGATAGATAGATAGATAGATATAACTGAGAGTCCCATACAAAAGAGACAGCCTATATAACTGAGAGTCCCATACAAAAGAGACAGCCTATATAACTGAGTGTCCCATACAAAGAGACAGCCTATATAACAGAGTGTACCATACAAAAGAGACAGCCTATATAACAGAGTGTACCATACAAAAGAGACAGCCTATATAACTGAGTGTCAAATACAAAAGAGACAGCCTATATAACAGAAAACATCCACATAAACGAGACTGCTCATAAAAAGAGAGAAACAAATATTTTTAAAAGTTCATATAAAAAAGAACGCATATTAAAAAAAAAAAAAACACATAAATATTGAAAGAATGTTCACGGAAAAGAGAATGGCAAACAACTTTCCTCACGATCATGTGCCCTACCGGCTGGCGTAAGCGATCTTATTCTTTCACATTTTTTTGTTTTACTCTCTAGTACATCTATCAATTATGTTGTTGACTGTTTACCGTGCCGCGACACCACTCTATCTAGTTTCTTCTCTCTTGGTCGTCCGCGATCTCTCGTTCCCTGTATTTTGACAGTTGTAACCAAATATAACGTTCTGAAAGAGGCCAAAGCAAAAGGAGAGCTAATTTCCAATATTAGGAAGAAACAATCATCATTTTTTGGCCATGTAATGAGAAGAGAACAACTGGAATATATTGTAACAACTGGGAAAATTGAGGGACAAAGAGATAGAGGGAAGTAAAGAGAAAAAATACCAGGCAGCTTAAGAGAATGGCTTGGCAGAAGGTCAACAACAGAAATGATAAATAACTGTCGTGATCGAACGTTGTGGAGAGACCTAATCACCTACGCCAGCAGCCCAGTACTTGATGATGATGATGATGACGAACTTCCAACTTCTCACAATGTGCCAAAAGAAAATGTCCGTTGTTTCCTGATGATGACGAACTTCCAACTTCTCACAATGTACCAAAAGAAAATGTCCGTTGTTTCCTGATGATGACGAACTTCCAACTTCTCACAATGTACCAAAAGAAAATGTCCATTGTTTCCTGATGATGACGAACTTCCAACTTCTCACAATGTGCCAAAAGAAAATGTCCATTGTTTCCTTGTGTAACATTAAAGCTCTCTGTTTTGTGTTATTCTAGTTGAACATTCCTTCGTTGACGCGCATAGAATAGCACACGCACACACGTCCGCCCGCATGCATGCACGCACACACATATATTTCACTCGTTTACAATTTTAAAAAACCCATATAAAGAGAATCTATCTATCTATCTATTCTCCTTTCGAGCCGAAGACGGCACATAGGGCAGAACCACAATCTCAAAAACAGAAACCTTGCGTGCCAAAGTGACACATATTGCAGAGATCACTGTTCTAAAATATATGGCGCTGTTTCCATTACAACACTTTTTACAATGACAGCTTCAACCCTCAACCCCCGAAAAATTCACAATCTTCTAGGAATTGAAGCAGGACAGTTGTGATCGGTAGCGAGGGAACAATCTCAGACTGTCCATATAAAGTGAATACAAACCGAGAAAACACCAATAAAATAACCCAGCTAAATTGAAGGTAAGATAAAGTACGAGACTTGAACCGACGTCTTAGCACGCGAGTATATACCCATATGTGCTCGGCCGCCTATCCAGAAATGTTCGGAAATTTCTGTATAGTGTCGCCTCAAGCATCGAAACTCAGATGCGAGGTGACATTCCTCACCTTCCCAGGGTAATACCCTGGTACCCATTTCTGCCAACTGCTGGGTCGACCGTGGGGGGATTTTTTTTCCAACCACGAGTACAATTCACACTGCTCCCAGCGGGAATCGAACAAAGGTTGTCCGAACGTCGGTAGTCCAGTCGAATGGGTTTCACAACTAGGCTACCGAGGCAACCCAGCTAAATAATGCTCACAAAAACCAAGAAGCCCCCATATAACAAGGAGACTTATAAAAGAGAAAGCCCATATAAAAGAAAAGGGCTTCTACATAAAAACAGTGGCAAACCGTGGAAAAATATAGCTCATACGAAAAAGGAGCATCCATTAAAAATGAACGCTAATATGAAGAGAAAGCAAATATGAAGAGAAGACTCATAAAACAGAGCATCCGTATTAATAGAACACAAATATAAAAAGTACACCCATATAAAAATAACACTTACATAAAGAGAAAATATAAAGAAAACACGTGTACAAACAAAACACCCAAAATTAGAACTTCCATATAAAGAAAACGCTCAAATAAAAAGGAGATTCTAGAAAAAAGAACTAAATGGAAGAATGTCAGCATAATAGAAGGTACTAAAGGTACTAATAATAGACTTAATAGTAAAAGAAAGCCACTAGAAAAGTATAAATCTGAAGAAAACAGAAGTAATGGTCATATCGATGAAACAATCATCAATACTTGGGCACAATATCATATGGAAGATGCACCACAGAAATAAAATTCAGAATAGTTCAGGCCAAAATAGCATTTCAGAAAATGAAAAATATATTATGCAACAAATCTGTCAACAGAAGTGAGAAAAAGAGTTCATCGGTGCTATATAGAGTCAGTTCTGACCTATGTAAGCGAATCAGGGACAGTAGACAAACAAATGAAAAGACGATTAGAAGCCACAGAGATGGGATTTCTCAGAAGAATGTTGAAAGTTCCCTGGGCAGCTAAAAAGACCAACGAGGAAATTCTCAATGAGGCCAACACCAAAAGGGAGCTCCTAAGAAACATCAGAAAGAAATAATCAACATTTTTCGGGCACGTCATGAGAAGAGGAAATTTAGAATACTTGGTTACAATTGGCAAATAAAAGGAAAGAGAGGTCATGGGCGACAAAGAGAAAATACTAGATAGCTTGGTGTCATGGCATGGAAAACACTAAACAACAGTATTGATACGATGCACAATGGATAGACGGTTGTGGAAGGACATAATCTCCTATGCCAACCTGTATGGTACATGATGATGATGAATAATAGGCCCATACAAAATAAAATTATTCACATATAGAGAAGCATTATATAAGAGAGAAATATAAGAGATAATGCGCAAAGCAAGATATCACTCACAAAATGAGAACGTCAATAAAAGAACGTCCACAGATAAAAATCCTACCATAATAATGAGTGCTGTAGTGAAAAGCAAAAACAAAAAGGAAACATCAAATGAGGGACAGATAAAAGATGTGACACCATCAAAGACGGCAATCTTGAGCTAGAAATGACTAGGATTTGATGTTCATTTAGAATGCAGATTGTCTTCGCAAGCTTGAATGTAACAGCTACATCAGATGAAACGTTATACGGATGGGCAAATGTACGTTTGATGACTGATGCAAACGTCATCTATCATGGCGGACAGCCCGCGCTAGAAATGAGATCACGTAGGAACTGTGATCTGGATTAAGATCTGTGCCTGATTGGTTAGTGCTAAATCAGGAAAACGTACTCACAGTTACAACATCACGTATTTTTACAAATTAATATTGCATGTAAGATACTGTCATTGTTATATCATCATCATCAAGTACCGGGCCTGCTGGCGTAGATGATCATGTCTCTCCACAACTTTCGATCTCGACAGTTATTTATCATTTCTGTTGTTGACCTTCAACCAAGCCATTCTCTTAAGCTGTCTGGTATTTTTTCTCTTTGCTTCCCTCTATCTTTTCGTTCCTCAATTTTCCCAGTTGTTACAATATATTCCAGTTGCTCTCTTCTCATTACATGGCCAAAAAATGATGATTGTTTCTTCCTAATAATGGAAATTAGCTCTCTTTTTGCTTTGACCTCTTTCAGAACGTTTTCATTACTCTTCTTAGCTGTCCATGGTATTCTCAATATTCTTCTGTAAAACCACATTTCTACAGACTCCAGTGATTTTCTTGTCTATTGTCCTATTGTCCATGATTCACACCCATATGTTAAGACTGGCTCTACATAATATTTAAGAACTCTTTTTCTTGTTTGTATTGTCAAAATTGAATTGCCTAGTATCTTATATAGCTAGTATATGTAAAAGTAAATTAAAGTAGAGGTTCCCTTCATGCCTTGCTAGGAGTATGGGGGATATAGTTTATATTATGACTACGGCATAATTTTTTTAAATTTTTTTTTTTTTTTTTTTTTTGGTGATGTGGTCGGTATTAAGCCAGGGTGCCTTTACTTCAAAGATACAATATCTGGTACCCATTTTTAGAGGCTTGGCGAACCTCAGAGCCTTGTAAATAACCAATCAAAAAACATTTACTATAGTTAAAAAAAAAAAAGTAAAGTACCCCCGTCACGCCAAGTGGCGTATAGGTAATATGGTGTTAGTGATCATAAATTTTACAGGCCCTCGGCACATGATTTTTGGGGTAATGTGGTCGGTATTACGCCCGTGTCGCTTTACTTTCCCAGAAAAAATCTGGTACCCATTAAAGGCTGGGTGAACCCGGAAGCCGTCGGTTGGGATCGAACCCTACCTCTTGTCCTTTGTAGTCCAGTTCATTGCTAAAGTTAGTAGATCATTAATTGAGTGAGTCCGCCCTGTCTCTTGCTTTAATGGTGCAGTTGTCATAGGCTGATTTGTCCATCTTTTGATGTTAGTCGTCCATGTTAGTCTTGGTCTGCCTCTTTTACCTTGCATTTTCCCTTCCAAGGTTACTTTTATTAGGCTGTTATGGCTTTTAACATTCCCCAAACATTTCATTTGTCTTGTTCTAATTGTGCTCAGTAGTTCTCTTTTCATTTTTAGTTGTTTTAAAACTTCATCGTTTGTTTTCTTTTCATTCCATCCAATTCTACCTATTCTTCTATAAATCCACGTTTTAAAGGCTTCAATTTTCTGTTCTGTTTTCTTGTCTAATGTCCATGTTTTTGCACTATACAGGAATATTGAGAAGATCTAACATTTTGCTATTCTTAGTTTTAGCCCTGGTGTTATTTGTTTTGATGTTAGTATACTTTTCATAGCATTAAAATTACTTTTTCGCCATACCTATTCTTTTGTTTATTTCTGTTTTACATTTTCCACCACTGGTTATAGTTTGTGCCAGGTAGTTGTAGCTCTGAACTGTCTCCTTCAACTTTGATATTTATTTGTAGGTCTTGGAAATTTTCTTTCCTTATGATCATATTTTTAGTATTTTTGATATTCATATCTAATCCATATTTTTTGCTTGTCATGTTTATTTAACTAATTGTTGTAGATCTTTAGGATTTTCTGCTATAGTCCGTTCAGATTCGTTTGCCTAGACATTAATTTATTTTTTTTCAAAAACTTATTGTTCATTTGCATTGATCTTTTGAAGTTAGGTTTAGAATACTAATGTCGCTATAAAAATATTTTTTTATCAAAGAAATGTGATCCAGTTTCAAAGATGCCTTATTTAACCTATATTAAAAAAAAGTTAATCGATATTATAAACACCGGCGGGATTATGTAGATGCTTACATCTCACAGCTGATTCTTTAACATATAGGCATGACCTTCACGGCTGAATGCGCACCGTCCTAAAATAGTTATGTTTCCACTATAAATTTTTATAAAGAAATGTTACATATGAAATTTCCCGTTTAGCACAAAATGACATTTTAGCCGAAACCGGAAATTATGTGACGTCAAAATCACGGCCGTAGACTCGAGTTCGAGTCATAATTCAGAGGCAAATCTCAATATTTACAGAAAGGAGGCGGCACTATCCATATTATCTTCTGCAAGTCTATGTGAGAATGAATATAAAGGCAAAATATTTTACTGAGCATAACATTGCTATAAAGATTTATCAATACTTCTGCAGAGAGCGTAAAAAGGGACATCTTTATTGTTCTTTATCAAACCCTGAGAAGAGAACAATGCATATTTTAGGTTTGTGTAAACGTTCATTTGATCGAATAGTTAAAGGAAGCGGATATTTATTGCCAACAAATGCAAGAAAGCAAGGAAGGAAAGAAACGTTAGACAGTTTTGATAAGGACCTTTAAAAAGAGAAATCTGTCGAATGTTTGATATAAACGAAGAAGTGACACTTAGAAAGTTGAAGCTTTGGCTGAAAACTAACAACGACATTGAAATATCAAAAACTTCATTATGGAAAATATTAAGAAGTGCAGGCTTCACCTTTAGAAAGTATGCTGGTGGAAAAAACATTATTTGTGAGAAGCCACATCTAGTAGCTCTTAGAAGCAAGTATTTACGTGAAGTGAAGGAAATGCGCGAAAATGATTATGATATTGTTTATTTAGATGAAACTTGGATCAACGCTCATCATACAAATGAAAAGGAATGGCAGTTAGCAGATGGAAGTATTAAAAGATCAGTACCAAGCAGTAAAGGGCAACGTTTGATAGTTGCACATGCAGGTAGCAGACATAATGGGTTGTTGCAGAATGCTCATCTCGTTTTCATTTCAAAATCCATAGACAATAGAGACTACCACTCCGAAATGAATGGGCACATATTTAAAGACTGGATCGAGAAAAGTATCCTTCCAATATTAGATCGACCTTCTTGTCTGATAATGGACAATGCTTCATACCATAACGTAGTTAACGTAGAAGATAGAATCCCAACATCATCAAGTACAAAAGATGCAATCAAAACGTGGCTCATAAAAGAACACATACAAGTTAACGACAGCTACTTGAAACCCGAATTGCTTAGCCTTGTAAAACAGACACAACGTACAAAGATATTTAAAATAGACAAGTTAATTCAAGAACATGGCCATAGATGTTTGAGACTACCTCCATATCATGCACACTTAAATCCTATAGAACTAGTTTGGGCAAAAGTTAAAGGACACGTAGCATATACAAATAAAACTTTCAAATTATGCGATGTTGAGACACTTACAAAACAGGCTCTATCAAATATAAATAAAGACTACTGGGTAAAATGTGAGGATCATGTGTTACGACAAGAAGAGGAATATTGGAAAAAGGATGGTTTGTTGTTTGTTCAGCCGAAAGCAGTAATCGACCTATTTGACTCGTCTGATTCTGAATGATCATTACTCTGATTAAGTCTACAGATAAATAGTTTGATTTGCAAAATTTCCTAGTTGATTTGTTAAACAGTTTATTGTTCAAGACCACCCAAGCAATCAAAAATATGTTATAAGCAAACCAACAACCATTACTTTGAATGGAAGCCTGCTTGAGTCAGTACAGAAGTTCAGCTATCTTGGATCCACTATTACAGCCACACTTTCCTTAGATGAGGAACTAAATGTACGTATTTGAAAGGCAGCGACAACATTTGGGAAACTCACACCAAGAGCATGAAACTATATCAAATTGACTCTACGAACAAAAGTTCTATATATAATTTAAAATTTGTATACTTGCCACCAAGTACAATTTTATGGACACGCCTATGGGTCATCGTTGCACTAGATTACTGTAAAACATTTTGATTAGGGTCAAAATAATAGTTACATGGGCAAAGATCAAAGGAATTCGCCGCTTTAAGAAAACCGTTATAGCTAGACATCGAGTAACACATATGTTCTCGTGACATGGACATTTTAACACCGTATGCCAAAAATCATGTGAAATCATCAAGAACTTTTTGAATTATAAATCATAACATTTCGGCAAACGAATCTGAACGGACTATAGTAGTACAGTATCATCATCATATCTTAGGTTGCAGATCAACGAAGAGGAAACAACTAATGCAACTCCAATATTTAACCATTATCATTATATTAGTCTTTTCGCTAAATGTGGCGCCCGTGTTTCATACCAGGGACCGTGCTGACCCGAGGACTGTTGAAGTGTCCGTTATGCAAGGGAGATAATCTATTAACAAACTAAACCATTAGTGTGTTCATTTCCCCTTATTTGAACGAATTACATAATTTTTTGTTGTTACCGATTATGTGTAGCTAAACTATACTGATTGAGTGTAACTAAACTATACTGATTGAGTGTAGCTAAACTATACTGATTGTGTGTAGCTAAACTATACTGATTGTGTGTAGCTAAACTATACTGATTATGTGTAGCTAAACTATACTGATTGAGTGTAGCTAAACTATACTGATTGTGTGTAGCTAAACTATACTGATTGTGTGTAGCTAAACTATACTGATTGAGTGTAGCTAAACTATACTGATTGAGTGTAGCTAAACTATACTGATTATGTGTAGCTAAACTATACTGATTGTGTGTAGCTAAACTATACTGATTATGTGTAGCTAAACTATACTGATTGTGTGTAGCCAAACTATACTGATTGAGTGTAGCTAAACTATACTGATTGAGTGTAGCTAAACTATACTGATTATGTGTAGCTAAACTATACTGATTGTGTGTAGCTAAACTATACTGATTATGTGTAGCTAAACTATACTGATTGTGTGTAGCCAAACTATACTGATTGAGTGTAGCTAAACTATACTGATTGAGTGTAGCCAAACTATACTGATTGTGTGTAGTCAAACTATACTGATTGTGTGTAGCCAAACTATACTGATTGTTTTCTTATTATGACGGTAAAAATGAAACTACCAGAGTCAGGTGTATTTCCAGCAAAACAAGAGAGGGAACAACAAACACTAGAAGGTTTGAACAAAAAAGTAATCCATTGAACCTGCAAGATAAAATACACTACACGAAAATATAAGGCTAGAAAACGATAGACGGATACGGGTAATTGACGCAGACGGTAACAGAGAGTCGCCAGATACGTTCACTAACGATGCCCTGAAAGCTGTAGCTCGTGTGTTCAACACCTGCAGCAGAACAACGGAAAGAAGAATTTGATTGTCAATATTCTATTTATAAAAAAAAAGAAAGAAAAAAAAAAAGTCCCACCTGCGCAGTGAGTGAACTTTGACAACAAACAAAAGACAATTCTTGTCACATTTCAGATGGGCTGAAGTGACAAGATGAAAGTGTAAGTGACGTCTATAGAATTGTATCGAATCTTCGAGTAATCGATGTTAAAATATATGCTCTACTGTCCCAAGTTGACTGCTGAAGTGTGACGTCATTGTTGGTTAATTGCTCGGCAAACATGTGTCCATCTCTCCAGCGATTGACGAGGCATGACCTACACATTATTAAACGGAATATAATACGTTTCCGTGTAAAATGCACGGGCGGTTTCTTGGGAAAAAACGTACAGAATAATGGACAAGAGTACGAAGTAAACGATGTACGTACGACACAAAAAAATATGGGCTTAGAATAAAACATAATGAAATGTTAATTGCAGATCGGAGAGAGGTAAAAAAAAAAACAAATGAATTAACGATAATTTGCTGTCTATGGATGATATGGATAAAGAGTTGGGAAGCGAAACATAATGGAGATTTCTGTCAAGGCAAACACATGAGGGGTACAATAAAAAGTGAGGAGGAGAGAAAGAAATTAACGAGTAGTTCACACAGACTTCCTCTACGTCTTCCTTTTCTTATTTGTCTTTCATCGTTGAGGGGAGATAATAGAATAGTTGAGTAGTTTGTGCTCTTCTGTTGACCTCTCCTGCTGCCATGATTCTTATTGTTTCTAATATTCCATTTATCCATACTTTTCAGGGTCTGATGTTCTCGTAAAGTTTATCGAAGGTTCATGTGTTGTGTTTTGATCTTTCTGCCTTATCACGTCGCCAAACCATTTGATCTTTCTGCCTTATCACGTCGCCAAACTATTTGATCTTTCTGCCTTATCACGTCGCCAAACCATTTGATCTTTCTGCCTTATCACGTCGCCAAACCATTTGATCTTTTCGTTTCTTTGCGTATTTGATGGTGAGAATTATTCCTAGCTTTTTTCCACAGCTATGGGCTTCTGATCTTATCTCTTAGGCTGTTTCCTGCCATGCGTCTAACACATTTAATTTTGATAGTTATTTTTCTTATTATTCTGGAGTCTAGAGTCCAGGTCTTGCATTAGTACCACAACTTTGGGATGAAGATTGTGTTGTAGAGTGCTCGTTTTGCCTCTTATGTTATTTCTTTGTTGGTCTATCTTTACGACACATAGTACCATTGCTGGTGTCTAATATGTAATCTATAATGGGAGCAAACCACAACAATAAAATATAACAACCAGGAATTATCTCCTCTTGACCCGCACCATTTCTACCCTTCTCTCTCCTTCTTGTTATCTCCCTGTTTTATAACTGCTGTAACGCTGAATATGCATCCAAAAGAAATACGTCTAGGTAAAGAAAAAATTGGTGAAGCCTTTCTCTGTTCACATTCTCCAAATCCATGGTGACCCGCATCGGAAACTCGAGAAGTGGGGCTCCTTTATGCATGACGCCATCAGCCAATCATTTTTAATTTCCCCTGAACCATGGCATGGAAAACAGTCAACAACAGAACTGATACGATGCACTGTGGATAGAAGATTGTGGAGGGACATGATCACCTACGCCAACCGGTAAGGCACATGATGATGAACGGTGGCTGGCTGTAGTGCCAGACTCTTCTTCGTCTTTTAAGTGAGCGTCATGTCGTTAGTTTACGACAAGGCCGCGATAACCTTCTCTTTACGCCCCATACATTCGTCTTCGGCATGGATAGATTATGCTAAACAAAGTTTGCCCTGGCAGCAGCCATCTTTGGCCTACTCATTTCAAATGTTAACTGCCAAGGGTTCTTTAACATGCGCAAGTGTACACGGGGCCTTATGTTTTATACTGTTACCCGAGAGTGCTAGACATTGTATCTTAGTGTAACGGGATTTACCCGAGAGTGCTAGACATTGTATCTTACTGTAACGGGATTTACCCGAGAGTGCTAGACATTGTATATTACTGTAACGGGATTTACCCGAGAGTGCTAGACATTGTATCTTAGTGTAACGGGATTTACCCGAGAGTGCTAGACATTGTATCTTACTGTAACGGGATATACCCGAGAGTGCTAGACATTGTATATTACTGTAACGGGATTTACCCGAGAGTGCTAGACATTGTATCTTAGTGTAACGGGATTTACCCGAGAGTGCTAGACATTGTATATTACTGTAACGGGATTTACCCGAGAGTGCTAGACATTGTATATTACTGTAACGGGATTTACCCGAGAGTGCTAGACATTGTATATTACTGTAACGGGATTTACCCGAGAGTGCTAGACATTGTATCTTACTGTAACGGGATTTACCCGAGAGTGCTAGACATTGTATCTTAGTGTAACGGGATTTACCCGAGAGTGCTAGACATTGTATCTTAGTGTAACGGGATTTACCCGAGAGTGCTAGACATTGTATCTTAATGTAACGGGATTTTCCCGAGATTGCTAGACATTGTATATTACTGTAACGGGATTTACCCGAGAGTGCTAGACATTGTATCTTACTGTAACGGGATTTACCCGAGAGTGCTAGACATTGTATCTTAGTGTAACAGGATTTACCCGAGACCGCTAGACATTGTATCTTATTCTAACGGGATTTACCCGAGAGTGCTAGACATTCTATCTTAGGGAATAATAGAACAAAGAAGTATGTGTTAGCACTCGGAAAAATTGACAGACAAACAACAACAGAAAAAAACGAAGAACAATATATGGTCCGAAGCGGAATTTATTTATTATTATTTGTTACCACATTGTATCTTACAAACTTATAGTGGACGTTACCAAGTGTTTATGTTAGTCGTGGCTAATATCTTGGTGGTTGTCTGTGCTAACCATGCTCATATCTTTGTGTGTGTATGTGATAGCCATGGTCCCTATCTTGGTTGGTGTCTGTGGTAGCCATGGCTCAATTCTCGGTGTATACCCGTGCTAGTCGTAGCTCATATCTTAGTGGGAGTCTGTGATAGCCATGACTGATATCTTGGTGGGAGTATGTGCTGGCCATGGCTCATATCTTGGTGTGTGTCTGGGCTGGCCATGGTTCATATATTGGTGTATATCCGTGCTAGCCATTGCTCATATCTTGGTGTGTGTCTGTGCTGGTCATGGTTCATATATTGGTGTATATCCGTGCTAGCCATGGCTCATATCTTGGTGTGTATCTGTGCTGGCCATGGTTCATATCTTGGTGTATTTCCGTGCTAGCCATGGTTCATATCTTAATGTGTTTCAGTGCTAGTCATGGTTCATATCTTGGTGTGTTTTCGTGAAGCCATGGCTCATATCTTAATGTGTTTCTGTGCTAGCCATGGCTCATATCTTAATGTGCTTCTGTACTAGCTATGGCTCATATCTTAGCCTGTGTGTGTGTGCTAGCCATGACTCATATCTTGGTGTGTGTCATGTTAGTCATATCTCATATCTTGGTGTCTGTCCGTGTTAATCATGTCTCATATCTTTGTGTGTGTCTGTGTTTAGTCATATCTCATATCTTAGTGTCTATCTGTGTTAGTCATGTGTCATATCTTTGTGCGTGCATGTCTGTGTTAGTCATATCTCATATCGTTGTGTGCATGTCTATGTTAGTCACATCTCATATATTTGTGTGTATGTCCATGCTAGTCACATCTCATATCTTTGTGTGTGCATGTTTATGTTAGTCACATCTCCTATTTTTGTGTGTGCATGTTTATGTTTGTCACATCTCCTATTTTTGTGTGTGCATGTTTATGTTAGTCATGCCTCATATCTCTGTGTGTGCACGACTGTGTTTAGTCATATCTCATATCTTAGTGTGTGTATCTATGTTAGTCATATCTCATATTTTAGAGTGTGTCGGTGTTAGTAATATCTCATATCTTAATGTGTGTGTGTATGTCTGTGTTAGTCATATCTCATATCTCGGTGTGTGTCAGTGTTAGTCATGCTTTATATCGTTGTGTGCATGTCAGTGTTAATCACATCTCATATCTTTGTGTGTGCATGTCTGTGTTAGTCACCTCTAGTGACTCGGGCAGATGATGCTCGTAAACCTGGGAGGGCTGACCATCTAAGGGCAGAATCCCCCTTCAGAAAAGACAATCTGTTGCCTTGCAGGAAGATTGGGGACAATCAAAGGCTACCGAGTTAAGCCTACAGTGGTCGGAACCGAGAAGGCCAGTTCTCTCTCTCTCGCTGCTATTTCTCTTCTACGATTAAGTGAGCCAGGTAGTATATATTTTATTCAGCTGGAGATCGACCGGAGAGTAGCAAACTCGGATGGAATCCACCTTAGCTTTATTATTAAACCAACACGCTGCTATCACAATGCTCTTAGTCTTCCAACATTCATCTGGTAATTCTTACTTTATAACTTCCCATCTGTACACTACACTCAATTTCTCTTTGGTAAAATATATCATTTTTCTAGTAATAAATCACAGTAGTTGTTTTCTTACACTCAAGTATATACGGAGTCATCCATAAATGTTTCAGTCGCGATAAACTCGACACAGCTGACAAGAAACCATTGCTCTCGCCAAGCGATTTCGTGTACATCTTCCAGATATTGCAAACTTTTCAAACCCAATACTTGATAATTTTCAATTGATGGTTCTCTTTCTATATGCCTCTCTCTCTCTCTCTCTCTCTCTCTCTCTCTCTCTCTCTCTCTCTCTCTCTCTCTCTCTCTCTTCAGAATATATCTCACGCTAATAATTTCTATTTGACATTTCACATTCTTCTTTTTAACTCTCTACTACACTTTTCATCAATCCACAATATGTCTCAAGTAATTATATTCTTTAACTCTTTCAATCTTCCCATCTTTAATTCATTAACATATTTCATGCTATAAATTTTTTTTTTGCTGATCATATTCTTCTGTTAATTTTGAGCCGCACTTTCTGTCATTCCATAGTATACACCCCATAAAATTATATGCTTAAATTCTTACAAAATGTTTTCAATTTATTTTCAAGTCTTGTATTCATAAATTTCTAAATTGAAAATGAGGTCATATCCGCTGTGTATTAATGCGGCACATTATGAAGAACGGTAACTCCAGTCACCGATATTTTCATTAAAATCCCTAAGAGGTATGTTTTTGATTTCTAAATGCGCATTCGTAAATGATGGAGAGATGTTGTGCCATTTGAGCTATATTTGAAATGAAAAACCGAACGATAATTTTATTAAATATATCAATACGTGCTTAGAGAATCTCTATTGAGTTGGTTGCTGCAATTACATTTCGATTTGGAGCTGGTTGAATGAGCTTGTCAGCAAATGATTGGGATAACCCCTTCTTCCATTCGACGTTCTTTCATTAACAGCTGTCCCCACATGGCCGACACGTTTCCTTGATCGACGACACCCTCCCAGTGACGGACACCCTCCCAGTGACGGACAACCTCCCAGTGACGGACAACCTCCCAGTGACGGACAACCTCCCAGTGACGGACACCCTCCCAGTGACGGACACCCTCCCAGTGACGGACAACCTCCCAGTGACGGACACCCTCACATGACGGACACCCTCCCAAGACCAGCGCACTGCCGTTATCAATGTCCTTCCCTAAAAGAGACCTCCCCTGACCGGTACTCTTCCCTAACTGACACCCTCCCTTGACCGATGCCCTCCCATGAACGCCCTCCCGTGACCGGTGCCCTTCCTGAACCGACACCCTCCCTTGATCGATGCCATCCCTTGATCGATGTCCTTCCCTAACTGACACCCTCCCTTGACCGATGCCCTCACATGACCAACGCCCTCCCCTGATCGATGTCCTTCCCTAACTGACACCCTCCCTTGACCGATGCCCTCCCCTGATCGATGTCCTTCCCTAACTGACACCCTCCCTTGACCAACGCCCTCCCCTGATCGATGTCCTTCCCTAAGTGACACCCTCCCTTGACCGATGCCCTCCCTTGATCGATGTCCTTCCCTAACTGACACCCTCCCTTGACCGATGCCGTCACATGACCAACGCCCTCCCCTGATCGATGTCCTTCCCTAACTGACACCCTCCCTTGACCGATGCCCTCACATGACCAACGCCCTCCCCTGATCGATGTCCTTCACTAACTGACACCCTCCCTTGACCGATGCCCTCCCCTGACCAACGCCCTCCCCTGACCGATGCCCTCCCTTGACCGATGCCCTCCCTTGACCGATGGCCTCCCTTGACCGATGCCCTCCCTTGACCGATACCCTCCCTTGACCGATGCCCTCCCTTGATCGATGTCCTTCCCTAACTGACACCCTCCCTTGACCGATGCCCTCCCTTGATCGATGTCCTTCCCTAACTGACACCCTCCCTTGACCGATGCCCTCCCCTGATCGATGTCCTTCCCTAACTGACACCCTCCCTTGACCGATGCCCTCCCCTGATCGATGTCCTTCCCTAACTGACACCCTCCCTTGACCGATGCCCTCCCCTGATCGATGTCCTTCCCTAACTGACACCCTCCCTTGACCGATGCCCTCCCCTGACCGATGCCCTCCCCTGACCGATGCCCTCCCCTGACCGATGCCCTCCCTTGACCGATGCCCTCCCCTGACCGATGCCCTCCCCTTGACCGATGCCTTCCCCTGATCGATGCCCTCCCCTGACCGATGCCCTCCCCTGACCGATGCCCTCCCTTGACCGATGCCCTCCCGTACCGACATCGTCCCAGTGTATAATCATTAACTCAGAGAAAGGTAGCTATATTTTAGCTTATCGTTCTTTGTCTTCTTTCCTTCAATATTTGACTTTCAGCATTGAGAGGCGATATATAGCAATTGGGTAGTTTGCGGTCGCCTGCTCTTCTGTTGTCTTCATTTGCTGTTACGTTTCCTTGTGTTTCGAATATTCAATCAAGTCATCTTTTTCGTGTCAGCCCTTGAGTCTGGTGTTCTCGCAAAGTATATTAATAGCTCGTTGTGTTGTGTTTTGGTCGCTCTGTCGTACCAATTGACCAAACAATTTTATCTTTTGTTTCTTGACGTATTCTATGGCTGGAAATTATTTAGATTTTTTAAAGTACGTCATTTCTGATCATATCATTCGTCTAACACATTTAATCTCGGTAGTGGTTATTTTTCTAATTGTTCTTGATTCTTGAATCCAGGTCTGCATTGGAAGCACAACGTTGGGATAAAGATTGTATTGTAGAGTGCCCCGTTTTGCCTCTGGGTTTATTTCCTTGTTGGACAATAGTAGTGATGGCTATCCAAGTATTTGACACCCTTTGTTGCATCTTGATTTTATTTCTGTTACTTGTGAATTATCGTTCGTCACTAGACGTTATAGATATTTAGTTTTTTTCCCACTTGTTTTAATTATCTACCGTCTATGGTTATGTTGATGTTCTGTATTTTTTGTTGTTGCTGGTGTTGATTTTCATGTTGTCTAGGGTGCTTGCACAGTTAAGTCTATTGAAGTGTTCTTGTAGGTCTTCTATATTTCATGCATTAGTGCCTGATCGTCTGCAAATAGAAGCTCGTTTATCTCCTCTGTTGCTGGTGGGTTGGCAAACTTACAAATGTGTCAGTAAAGCATTGACAAAATGATGGACATATTTTAGTTAATAATTGACAGAAAGAGAGAGACAGACAGAACATGCATGACGATCAACAGCGTAAAGTGAGATACACAGATACATCTTAAAAAAACAGATAAGTAATAGAAAGAGAGACAGACAGAAAATGCTTGACAATCTCCAGCGTAAAGTGAGATACACAGATACAGCTTAAAAAAACAAATAAATCATAGAAAGAGAGACAGACAGAACATGCATGGCAATCTCCAGCGTAAAGTGAGATACACAGATACATCTTAAAAAACAAATAAGTAATAGAAAAAGAGACAGACATACATTTTAGTTAATAATCGACAAAACAAGAGAGATAGATACATTCATAAAGATACAATTTATAAAGAGTAGCATGACGATGGAGGTGATGGCAGTGACCAGGGCATCTTATGGCTGGACTCACAAGACCGCTTCCCGTCAGTATATTAAGTAATTCGATCAGCAAAATAAAAAATAAAAAATAGTTAACGTGGGCTGTGTACGCAGACAGCGGGTCGTTACTATTGAAGTCAATGATACCTAAAGCTACATTTGTCTACGTCCCTGGAGTTGCGGGAGTACGCGGAAATGAAAGAGCGGACAGACAGGCTAGTTGTGCGAATCATTTCAGGAGAACAGGTAGTTTTTATAACATTTGGAGAAAAAAATTCACAAATAATCAACAAGTTAAAAAAGAAAACAAAGAAAACAAAGAACAATAGACAACCCGAAGCAGGATCGAACCCGTACTCCTCGACATTAGCGCTTTGCCACGAGAAACACGGCCAACTAAGCAACCTAAATAAGTTGCTATCATACAGATACACAATTTATTCCCGAGTTGTGTTCGTAATCATATACTATAATCATAAGTACACATGCGTGAAAGACATCGCCGATGATTATATTTATTTTATGTGTTTTCTGCAACTATACCCGTGGCCACAAACGGTATTTCATATGTGGTATGTTTCATATCTTCTCTTATCTCACAAAACCACATACGTCAATGATATATCATTTGAACATTAAAAATAATTTAAAAAAAAACGTAATTTGACAAGAATTAAGCAGTCTGAATTCAAAATACGTAATTCTTAATGTGCTTTCGATTATGACAAGAAATAAGCAAAGTTTTAACTCAAAATATGTAATTAAAAAAATGTGATCTCTATTCAGACAAGAAATAGGTAAAGTCTGAATTAAAAAAGGAGACAAGACAAAATGAAAGTTTGTCCACGTTCTGAAAACAGTTTCGTTGTAATCGATCAGGTTGGCCGGTAGTTGTGATTAATTTCACCCTGTTATTTATTGATGGTGTAATACCGGTAGAATCCTCCCTACTCGTGGATTAATTAGCACCGGTACACATTTTCATGACTATGTTCTGTTCCACTAAGAGATCGATTGTGTGTTTTATGTGCTTGATATGTCTGTGACAGAAGGATCAGAATGTCATCCTTGAAAAAAGATGGACATACAAAACACTCGAGGGCGTGACAGCCATTCCAGGGTACCAACGAGTAAACGATGTCAGGTTATCTCTCCCCTGGACAGGGAAAACAAAATAAAACAGAAAAATATTTGTTTCCACTCTTTTCACACACACACACACACACACTCACGTACATACTAACACACACGTACATACAAACACGCACGTGCATACACAACAGAAGCATCAACCATAAGGTAACTTGTTAAACCTGCATTCGTGGGGAATTAGCACCTACTTAAGGGTATCCTCGCAATGCTGGTATGTGAAGTAATAACATAACTATGTGGTAGTACTTGCTTGCTGAGTCGCTGACTGAGTTGCTAACTGAGTCGCTGAGTGAGTTGCTAACTGAGTCGCTGACTGAGTTGCTAACTGAGTCGCTGAGTGAGTTGCTAACTGAGTCGCTGACTGAGTTGCTAACTGAGTCGCTAACTGAGTCGCTGACTGAGTTGCTAACTGAGTCGCTGAGTGAGTTGCTAACTGAGTCGCTGACTGAGTTGCTAACTGAGTCGCTAACTGAGTTGCTAACTGAGTCGCTGACTGAGTCGCTGACTGAGCTGCTAACTAAGTCGCTGACTGAGTTGCTGACTGAGTTGCTAACTAAGTCGCTGACTGAGTTGCTAACTGAGTCGCTGACTGAGTTGCAAACTGAGTCGCTGACTGAGTTGCTGACTGAGTTGCTAACTAAGTCGCTGACTGAGTTGCTAACTGAGTCGCTGACTGAGTTGCTAACTGAGTCGCTGACTGAGTTGCTAACTGAGTCGCTGACTGAGTTGCTGACTGAGTTGCTAACTAAGTCGCTGACTGAGTTGCTAACTGAGTCGCTGACTGAGTTGCTAACTGAGTCGCTGACCTAGGTGACCAGTGATTTCTATTGTCACTGATACTTTTCACAAATTCAAGGACAAAAAATATCGAGTAGTTTGGGAACATGGAAGGAGTTTGGGAACATGGGAGGAGTTTGGGAACATGGGAGGAGTTTGGGAACATGGAAGGAGTTTGGGAACATGGAAGGAGTTTGGGAACATTCTAACAGGTACCATTACCACAACTATAGATAACCTGATGTTAATAGGTACAATTGTCATATCTATTGATACACTGAAGTTAACAGGCACAATTGCCACAGGTATAGATACATGGAAGTTAACATGCACAATTGCCACAGCGATGGAAACACTGAAGTTAGCAGGCACAATTGCCAAAACTATAGATACACTGAAGTTAACAGACACAATTACCACAGCTATAAATACGCTGAAATTGACAGGCACAATTTCCACAACTATAGATACACTGAAGTTAACAGACACAATTACCACAGCTATAAATACACTGAAATTAACAGGCACAATTGCCACAACTATAGATACACGTAAGTTAACAGGGCAATTGCCACTGGCATAGATACACTGAAACTAACAGGCACAATTGCCACAACTATAGATACACGTAATTTAACAGGACAATTGCCACTGGTATAGATACACTGAAGTTAACAGAAACAATTACCACAGCTATAAATACACTGAAATTAACAGGCACAATTGCCACAACTATAGATACACGTAAGTTAACAGGGCAATTGCCACTGGCATAGATACACTGAAACTAACAGGCACAATTGCCACAACTATAGATACACGTAATTTAACAGGACAATTGCCACTGGTATAGATACACTGAAGTTAACAGACACAATTACCACAGCTATAAATACACTGAAATTAACAGGCACAATTGCCACAACTATAGATACACTGAAATTAACAGACACAATTGCCACAACTATAAATACACTGAAATTAACAGGCACATTTGCCACAGCTATAAATACACTGAAATTAACAGACACAATTGCCACAACTATAGATACACTGAAATTAACAGGCACAATTGCCACAACTATAGATACACGTAAGTTAACAGGCACAATTGCCATAGCTATAGATACACTGAAGTTAACAGGCACAATTGCCATAGCTATAGATACACTGAATCTAGCAGATAAATCTTCTTCATGTTGTGAACACATTCAGGTAATGTTGCTCATTTCTACCCATTATTTCATTATTGGGCCAAGGGACGATACTGCAGATGATGAATAGAACACAAACAACACAAAGTGGCCATAACTCTTTAATAAACTTAACATTTGATATTAAAATCAACCTTTTTGTCATATGGTAAACACACTACCTCATGTTTTAACTAACATCGTTGGTTGCCACGGCAAATACAATAATTCAATTATCAAGGAAACAACTTATTTTCTGATTACTTCCCCTCACTACTAAGAGAGACTACTCAAATGATAATTTCTCGAGATTGAGACATCGTTATATGTTTTTAATCTTTTGTGTTATTGTTGCTCGCTGTTGCTTAAATAACGAATTCCCAATTCTCAAATTAATTAATGATGTTATAGTTGTCATCTGTTGTAATTATTTTTTTTTGAAATGTCATTTAAAACGTCTGTCATTATTTCTGAAAACCATGAATCCTTTCTTTGGTGTCTACAGGTTTTTATATATATATATATATATCACATATAGTCGAAGTGGGATTAATGAGAGTGGTCTATAGGATTAGGTGGAAGTCGGATTAATGAGAGTGGTGGTCTATAGGATTAGGTGAAAGTGGGATTATTGAGAGTGGTATATAGGCTTATTAGGTGGAAGTGAGATTAATGAGAGATATTGAATACATCCATCCACATACCTTCCTTTAATAACTCTCCTCCCTCTCTATCATCCTTCATTCATGTCTTCTATTTCGTCCTCCCAACGTTTAACCTCACTTCCTATTTTATCATTTACACTTTCTTTTGCTACTTGACAACAATCATTTCTCTCATCATTCTTTTTTTTTTTTAATTTACCGTTATTTACGTTGCGTACATTTACCTGTTGGTTTACCTTTGATTATTTCTCCGAGACGCAATTCCATCTCCAATTACACTCATCGACTCATCAACCTTCCACTCCGTTCATCAAAACAAAGACTCATTGCTTTATTTCATCATTATCTCAGGCTAACCCTCCAGATCAACTCATGTTCCAAATGTTTGCTTTTGTCATTTAGTGCTATCCCATAAACACACCCTCGGCCTTCCACTTTTTGCTTCTCATCTCCGCCTCGTCTCAGAGGTAGCAGAGTTCTTTCCCCCCGAGTTCTCTCGTTCAAGCATTGATACTATTTTGTTTTTAATATTGTTATTAACGAGCATCCGTTTAAGCGAAATGACTATATCATTTAAAGGATATGACATTTGAAATGGCGTAATTGAAGCGGTGAGCTAAACGATAATTAGTTGATTCGTAATGAATAGCATTTAAAAAAAATTTCAAGATTCTAATCAGAGAACATATTCAACAACGGAGGCACACGTACACAGACCGTGAGGAAGAGATTGAGAAAGAATGAGATACAGAGAAGGAGTGAACATATAATTACTGTCACCTGCCACCTTCTGATGTTCTACAGTTTCCAAGATCTTAAACTGAGGTTGCTAGAAGTTACTGTCTTCTAAAGCAATGTCCAACAAAACGGACATATGGAATCAAAAGAAGCATTAACAAAGCTCAACATGACAACAGTTCGAGCTACACAACCAACAACTCGAGCTACAAAACCAACAGCTCGAGCTACACAACCAACAGTTGGAGCTACACAACCAACAGTTCCAGGTACACAACCAACAGTTCGAGCTACACAACCAACAGCTCGAGCTACACAACCAACAGCTCGAGCTACACAACCAACAGTTCGAGCTACACAACCAACAGTTGGAGCTACACAACCAACAGTTGGAGCTACACAACCAACAGCTCGAGCTACACAACCAACAGCTCGAGCTACACAACCAACAGTTGGAGCTACACAACCAACAGCTCGAGCTACACAACCAACAGTTCGAGCTACAAAACCAACAGTTGGAGCTACACAACCAACAGTTCGAGCTACACAACCAACAACTCGAGCTACAAAACCAACAGTTGGAGCTTCACAACCAACAGTTGGAGCTACACAACCAACAGTTCGAGGTAAACAACCAACAGTTCGAGCTACACAACCAACAGTTCGAGCTACACAACCAACAGTTCGAGCTACACAACCAACAGTTGGAGCTACACAACCAACAGTTCGAGCTACACAACCAACAGCTCGAGCTACACAACTAACAGTTCGAGCTACACAACCAACAGTTCGAGCTACACAACCAACAGTTCGAGCGACACAACCAACAGTTCGAGCTACACAACCAACAGTTGGAGCTACACAATCAACAGCTCGAGCTACACAACCAACAGCTCGAGCTACACAACCAACAGTTGGAGCTACACAACCAACAGTTGGAGCTACACAACCAACAGTTCGAGCTACACAACCAACAATTCGAGCTACACAACCAACAGTTCGAGCTACACAACTTGTGAAGGCCGGACACGTTCCTCCTATCTGCAACAGGGTAGGCAGACGAATCAAAGAACAAACCCCCCCCCCCCCCCCACATGATAATGTGCAAAAGTAAAACAAAAAGTTATAACTGATATTTTCATCTTTGTCTTAGTGACATTATTATTATCATTACCATCATCATTATCAAGTGCCTGCTGGCATAGGTGATCATGTCTCTCCACAACTTTCGATCTCGACAGTTATTTATCATTTCTATTGTTGACCTTCTGCCATGCCATTCTCTTAAGCTGTCTGGTATTTTTTCTCTTTGCTTCCCTCTATCTCTTCGTCCTTCAATTTTCCCAGTTGTCACAATATACTCAAGTTGTTCTCTTCTCATTGCATGGCCAAAAAATGAAATTGTTTTTTTCTTCTAATATTGGAAATTAACTCTCTTTTTGCTTTTATCTCTTTCATAGCGTTTTCATTACTCTTCTTAGCTATCCACCGTGTTAACATTCTTTAGTAAAACTACTTTTCTACAGCCTCCAGTAATTTTCTTGTATGTTGTCCTATTTTTATATATATTTTTATTTTCCTTTTTAAAAAAAAAAATGTTATCTATTCCTATTTTCCATGATTCACATCAATCTGTCAAGACTGGCTCTACATAACATTTATGAACTTTTTTTTTGCTTTCTATTACTATCCATTTCTATACACTATCATCACTATACTCAGACAACAACCGATACCATGAAGACGTGTTTCCTCCTAACACTGGCATGAAGCTCCGTACCACAGGTAAAGAAAACGAAATGCCGGCAGTAATTTTTCTTTCGTTTTTTTTTTATTTGACCCGGGCTGTGACATATAATATACGCTTTTCGAGTTTCAGCTGCCAGTACACCTTTAATTTATTAATGATGTTATTTATATTGTTAATTATTGATGTTAGTGTTATTGAGCTTCATTAATGGAAGTACATGTATCGTGTGTTGCGTAGAGAAAGCCCCATGCATGATATTAGCTACGTTTCCGCGGTGCCCATCATTGGGAAGAATAGATATCGCTTATCAATTATATATAAATAGATGAATTCTTACACATATGACCACGCTATTATATATAAATAGATGAATTCTTACACATATGACCACGCTATTATATATAAATAGATGAATTCTTACACATATGACCACGCTATTATATATAAATAGATGAATTCTTACACATATGACCACGCTATTATATATAAATAGATGAATTCTTACACATATGACCACGCTATTATATATAAATAGATGAATTCTTACACATATGACCACGCTATTATATATAAATAGATGAATTCTTACACATATGACCACGCTATTATATATAAATAGATGAATTCTTACACATATGACCATGCTATTATATATAAATAGATGAATTCTTACACATATGACCACGCTATTATATATAAATAGATGAATTCTTACACATATGACCACGCTATTATATATAAATATATGAATTCTTACACATATGACCATGCTATATATATATAAATATATGAATTCTTACACATATGACCATGCTATTATATATAAATAGATGAATTCTTACACATATGACCACGCTATTATATATAAATAGATGAATTCTTACACATATGACCACGCTATTATATATAAATAGATGAATTCTTACACATATGACCACGCTATTATATATAAATAGATGAATTCTTACACATATGACCACGCTATTATATATAAATAGATGAATTCTTACACATATGACCACGCTATTATATATAAATAGATGAATTCTTACACATATGACCACGCTATTATATATATAAATATATGAATTCTTACACATATGACCAAGCTATTATATACATAAATATATGAATTCTTGCACATATGACCACGCTATTATATACATAAATAGATGAATTCTTACACATATGACCACGCTAATATATACATAAATATATGAATTCTTACACATATGACCACGCTATTATATATATATATATAAATATATGAATTCTTACACATATGACCACGCTATTATATATAAATAGATGAATTCTTACACATATGACCACGCTAATATATACATAAATATATGAATTCTTACACATATGACCACGCTATTATATATATATATATAAATATATGAATTCTTACACATATGACCACGCTATTATATATAAATAGATGAATTCTTACACATATGACCATGCTATATATAAATAGATGAATTCTTACACATATGACCACGCTATTATATATAAATAGATGAATTCTTACACATATGACCATGCTATTATATATATAAATATATGAATTCTTACACATATGACCACGCTATTATATATACATAGATGAATTCTTACACATATGACCACGCTATTATATATAAATAGATGAATTCTTACACATATGACCATGCTATTATATATATAAATATATGAATTCTTACACATATGACCACGCTATTATATATAAATAGATGAATTCTTACACATATGACCACGCTATTATATATAAATAGATGAATTCTTACACATATGACCACGCTATTATATATATAAATATATGAATTCTTACACATATGACCACGCTATTATATACATAAATATATGAACTCTTACACATATGACCACGCTATTATATACATAAATAGATGAATTCTTACACATATGACCACGCTATTATATATAAATAGATGAATTCTTACACATATGACCACGCTATTATATACATAAATATATGAATTCTTACACATATGACCACGCTATTATATACATAAATAGATGAATTCTTACACATATGACCACGCTATTATATACATAAATATATGAATTCTTACACATATGACCACGCTATATATATATATATATATATATATATATGAATTCTTACACATATGACCACGCTATTATACATAAATATATGAATTCTTACACATATGACCACGCTATTATATATAAATAGATGAATTCTTACACATATGACCACGCTATTATACATAAATATATGAATTCTTACACATATGACACGCTATTATATATAAATATATGAGGGGCTAAAAGTATCACCCAAGTATTGTACATCAATCGATATAAGTATGCACAAAACAAACACACACAGATAGACAGACAGACAGATAGACGGACGGACGGACGGACGGACGGACGGGCGGGCAGATAGATAGATAGATAGATAGATAGATAGATAGATAGATAGATAGATAGGTAGATAGATATATAGATAGATAGATAGATAGATAGATAGATAGATAGATAGATAGATAGATAGATAGATAGATAGATAGATAGATAGATAGATAGATAGATAGATAGATAGATAGATAGATAGATAGATAGATAGATAGATAGATAGATAGATAGATAGATAGATAGATAGATAGATAGATAGATAGATAGATAGATAGATAGATAGATATAGATAGATAGATAGAGATAGATAGATAGATAGATAGATAGATAGATAGATAGATAGATAGATAGATAGATAGATAGATAGATAGATAGATAGATAGATAGATAGATAGATAGTAGATAGATAGATAGGTAGAGGTGGGTGGGTGGGTATGGGTGGGTATGGATGGGTGGGTGGGTGGATGGATGGATGGATGGATGGATGGATGGATGGATGGATGGATGGATGGATGGATGGATGGATGGATGGATGGATGGATGGATGGATGGATAGATAGACCACGAGATGAAAAGTAAAGTAATTTGACCAGCTGGTGAAACATTTTTTTCTATAATTCTTTGCTTCCATAATTCTTTGTCTATGTAAATCTTTGCTTCTCTTTCTCAAAAATTCTTTGTCTCTGTAATTTTTTCTTAGTAATTCTTTGTTCCTGTAATTATTTATTCATATATTTCTTTGTTTCAGCAATTCTTTGTCTTTGTTATTTCTTTTTCTCTCTCTATTTATTAGTCTAAACAGTTTTTTATAACTCTTTGTCTCGGCAAAATTGTGTAATTATAAACATTCTTTGTCTCTCCAATTCTTTTTTTGCGCATTTCATCGCTACTGTAATTCCTTAGCTTTTCAATTCCTCCGTAATTGTTGTAATTCTCTGTAATTCTCATCGTCTACAGTTATTTGATTCATCGATTCTTTATTTCTATTAGTAGTTAGTTCGTAAAGTACAGCGACTTTAAGTTTAATAAAAGGAACTCAATGTTATCCATTTTGTTGCATAATGCTAACATTGTATAATTGCTAATGTTGTATAATTGCTAATGTTATATAATTTCTAATGTTTCATGCGTGCTATTATTGTATAATTGCTAATGATGTATAATTGTTAATGTTGTATAATTGCTAATGTTGCATAACTGCTAATGTTGTATAATTGCTGATGATGCACAAGTGTCAATGTTGTATAATTGCTAATGTTGCATAATTATTAATGTTGTATAATGTTATACGTATATCCGGGGGCCTAGGTAGCCTAGTTGGGAAAACCACCCGACTGGACTACCGACGTTCGGACAACCCGTGTTCGATTACCGCTGGGAGCAGTGTGAGTTGTACTTGTGGTTGGGAAAAAAATACCCCTGCGATCGACCCAGCCGCTGGCAGATATGGGTACCAGGGTATTACCCTGGGAAGGTGAGGAATCTCGCCTCTTGTCGTGAGTTTCGATGCTTGAAGCGACACTATCCAGAAATCTCCGAACATTTCTGAATAGGCGGCCGAGCACATATGGGTGGAAACTTGCCCGCTAAGACGCGGGTTCAAGTCTCGTACTTGACCTTTACCTTTACGTATATCAATGGATGTAGACGGGACACAATGTAAAATAATGTCCACAGCCTTATAAGATTCTAAACAAACAAAATGTGAATGGTGCAAAACACATCGTTGACATAAACAAATATTATATACGATCATCATCATGTGCCATGCCTATTGACGTAGGCGATGCTCTTCCACAATCTTCTATCTACAGTACATCGTATCAGTTCTGTTGTTGACTGTTTTCCATGCCAAGACACCAATCTATCTAGTACCTTCTCTATTTATCGTCCGCGATCTCTCTTTCCTTTTATTTTGCCAGTTGTAACCAAGTATTTCAACTTTCCTCTTCTCATGATGTGCCCGAAAAATGTTGCCTGTTTCTTTCTGATGTTTCCTAGGAGCTCCCTCTTTGTGTTGGCCTCTTTGAGAATTTCCTCATTGGTCTTTCAAGCTGTCATTATAAAACAGCCAAATAAATGGATGGTTACCGTACATAAATTATTGTAACCACTGCAGTTTCACGCAGCCGAACATGACTGCCTGCACTGATTTATCTACTCTGATACCCTCAAAGCCCACTGCAATACTACGCTACAACTCAAAGTCAAGTAGCTCTATTCCGCCCCCCCCCCCCCCCTTTTCCAACATTATTTCCAAAATCCGAGCCAACTAATCTAACCACATACGGTACAGAATTATGCCCTACATATAAAACTATACATACATAACTATACACATGTGTCCATTTTATTTTTACATGGGTCATTTTAATGCCAGTTCCGAGAGTGTTGAGTGGTCTAGAGGTAAGGCGTAGTCCTCTGGATGTGAAGGTATTGGGTTCGAAATCCCTAAAGTCAATGACAATGCATTCTTCGTGTCCGTGGTTTCTTCGAGTCTTTATCCTCCCTTGGTCTCTGCGTGGTGATATCCGATGCCTAGCCCTCTCTGCGTGGTGATATCCGATGCCTAGACCTCCCTGCGTGGTGATACCCGATACCTAGCCATCTCTTCGTGGTGATATCCAATGTCTAGCCTCCCGGATAACTGCGAACAATAGGAGGCCCCGTGTGCATCTTGTAAAAGTTCGAGAACCCTTGGTAAGTGGAAACCTCAAAGAGAGGGCCAAAAATGGCTGTTTCCCGGACATAGTAAATTTATAGGAAAACCTACTCAAAGATTCAAAACTCTCGACGCTAAAAAATAAAGTACCTCATTAATCTCCAAAGTTATATATGAAATCAAAGTTAATATAAATGCATATAAAATGTTAGTTATGTACGGATGTACAAATATTGCATGGTGAACTTAAGGACGGAAAGAGACCAAAGGGAAGACCAGTGCTGAGATATAAGGATATTTGCAGGGCTTCCATGAGGGAATTCTCTATCAGTGAAAGACATTGGGAAAATGTGGCTGCATATCATAGCACATGGAGAGCAAAAATAAAAAATGGCACAGCAGCTGTCGAGGCAGTTCTGATATCAAATTCAGAAGACAAAAGGTGCTGGAGAAATGTGACGAGGCCAGGAAACACGAATACACCTTGTTTGTTGTACGGACGGATCTGTCAGTCCACTATTGGCAGATTCATCCACGAGAGAAGTTGTTCAAAAAAGCAGCTGATCAATTATGATTGCTAACTACCAACTGTCTGTCAAGACTCCAATGGCCATGTATGTACAGATGTTCATATCACATAAACCAAATGTTTCAGGAAGGCATGAAATTGTACCATAGAAAATAGTTACTGGAAACGCAAAGTTACATTAAATCTAAAGTTACTACAAAACCACTTAGGTGTTACTAACACATTAACCAAAAAATAGCGAACTTCAGTTCGAGATCCTGACACACTAACTCAACCGCTCAACTAACTTAGTTTTAATTAACTAACTCAACAATCTCAGTAAAGGTTATCCTAATTTTGTTGTCCGTTATTGTTTCTCTCGTTTCCTGAAAGATGCAGCATGTAGGCTGAAACGTCAGTATTTTTTTGAGTTCCTTCTTTGTAAAGCTGTCACCATGCCTTGTAGGAGTGTACATTACAGCCCACCACTTGCTACTTCCTACCAGCTTTACCGCAGCACTCCAATTATTTGCTTGTTCCCCATACAAACAGTACCATGACAAGTACATTACAGCCCACCACTTGCTACTTCCTAAAAGCTTTACCGCAGCACTGCAATTATTTGCTTGTTCCCCATACACACAGTACCATGACAAGTACATTACAAACTTAAAATAGTACAGTTCTGTCATGTATTTGTTATCAATGTTCATTATGATTAATATCTTAGGCACATACACGAAGATCACATGAGATATATGAGGACAAATAATGAATCTATCCATCTAAAAAAAATGAGAGAGAGAGAGAGAGAGAGACAGACAGAGAGATAAAAGGTCAAGTACGAGACCTGAACCGGCGTCTTAGCTCGCGAGTTTCCACCCATATGTGCTCGGCCGTCTATCCAGAAATGTTCGGAAATTTCTGGATAGTGTCGCCTCAAGCATCGAAACTCAGATGCGAGGCGACATTCCTCATCTTCCCAGGGTAATACCCTGGTACCCATTTCTGCCAACGGCTGGGTCGACCGTGGGGGTATTTTTTTTTTCCAACCACGAGTACAACTCATTCCTGCTCCCAGCGGGAATCGAACACGGGTTGTCCGAACGTCGCTAGTCCAGTCGGGTGGATTTCCCAACTAAGCTACCGAGGCCCCCGAGAGAGAGAGAGAGAGAGAGAGATAGAGAGAGAGAGAGAGAGAAAGAGAGATAGGGAGAGAGAGAGAGAGAGAGATAGGATGACAAGTGATGAAATCAAACAAATTGTGACCAGCGACAGTAACGTGTTGACGACCTGGCCTAAGTTCTCTTTAAAGGTCAAAGACCACTTGAATAGAGAAAAATCACAGAAAACCCTCCACGACACGACCTACAACGGTCAAGGCCACACTTTTGGCCCTGAAGAGAAAACTGAAGTTACATTTACTCCTCCTCTGTGTATGTGGAACTGATACAAATGATAAAGTCAGTCAGTAATTCACGAACATTTCTAACAGCAGAAACAGTAGAGGTCCAACTCCACAAAAACTACGACATTTATGTTTATTGTGTTCGAAAGAACGTTTCGTCAAAATGACATGAAATGTACCGGAAGTTACCCTAGATCTTTACAAAATGATGCTAGTCACCACAGAGATGAGAACAGCTCTTGGAATGACCAGGCGAGGCAGAACTAGAATTGATGTTGTGAGAGGGATGATGGAAATTGAATCAGGTCTGAACTACATTCAGAAACAACAAATGAATTGGTTTGTATACAACACAAATATTAAATGAGGAAATAGAAGAAGAGCCTGTGCTAGAGCCAGAGTAAGATAGACTGACAATATCCGAGACACTCTGCAACAACGTGAACTAGCAAGGATTGAGGCGGGGCCAGAAGTGCAAGAACTAGAACTTTGTAGCTCCCTCGAAGAGGTATAGGAGGAAGCAGAGAGAGAGAGATAGATCAATTAGCTCCTTCGAAGAGGTATAGGAGGAAGCGGAGAGAGAGAGAGAGAAAGATAGATCAATTAGCTCCTTCGAAGAGGTATAGGAGGAAGCGGAGCGAGAGAGAGAGAGAAAGATCAATTAGCTCCTTCGAAGAGGTATAGGAGGAAGCGGAGCGAGAGAGATAGATCAATTAGCTCCTTCGAAGAGGTATAGGAGGAAGCGGAGAGAGAGAGAGAGAGATAGATCAATTAGCTCCTTCGAAGAGGTATAGGAGGAAGCGGAGCGAGAGAGAGAGAGAAAGATCAATTAGCTCCTTCGAAGAGGTATAGGAGGAAGCGGAGCGAGAGAGATAGATCAATTAGCTCCTTCGAAGAGGTATAGGAGGAAGCGGAGCGAGAGAGAGAGAGAGATAGATCAATTAGCTCCTTCGAAGAGGTATAGGAGGAAGCGGAGAGAGAGAGAGAGAGAGAGAGAGATCAATTAGCTCCTTCGAAGAGGTATAGGAGGAAGCGGAGAGAGAGAGAGAGAGAGAGAGAGAGAGAGAGAGAGAGAGAGAAAGATCAATTAGCTCCTTCGAAGAGGTATAGGAGGAAGCGGATAGAGAGAGAGAGAGAGAAAGATCAATTAGCTTCTTCGAAGAGGTATAGGAGGAAGCGGAGAGAGAGAGAGAGAGAAAGATCAATTAGCTCCTTCGAAGAGGTATAGGAGGAAGCGGAGAGAGAGAGAGAGAGAGAGAGAAAGATCAATTAGCTCCTTCGAAGAGGTATAGGAGGAAGCGGAGAGAGAGAGAGAGAGAGAGAGAGAGAAAGATCAATTAGCTCCTTCGAAGAGGTATAGGAGGAAGCGGATAGAGAGAGAGAGAGAGAGAAAGATCAATTAGCTCCTTCGAAGAGGTATAGGAGGAAGCGGAGAGAGAGAGAGAGAGAGAGAGAGAGAGAGAAAGATCAATTAGCTCCTTCGAAGAGGTATAGGAGGAAGCGGATAGAGATAGATAGAGAGAGATATATAGAGAGAGTATCAAAGCTCTGATAAACTGATCAAATCTATCCTAAACTCCTAGAATGTTTCCACTCCTCTCCCTATAATCATATGAATCCACCAAATAAAGATGCGCTAAACACCAATGCTGGTTGTTCAAGAAATGAAGAAAACTTTATTGAACCAAAGGAGACTAATCGAATGTAACGACACGTCTTTAACAAACAAAGCTAGGAAACAATATTTTTTACAAGAAAATAATCATAACACATTTACAAACTGCGAAAAGTCTGTAAAGTCTGCAGTAACATAAACATTACTTTTCAAAATGTGTAAAAAGAAAACAAACGTAGAACTATAGACATTTTACAAATCGCCAGTAAAGTTACAACTAGCACAGCGAAATTACATTACACAGTAAGAGCATTATAATTTCACTCAAATTTCTTCAATTCCAAAAAATGGTAGAATTTTCTCCCGGCCTTTATGATAAATGTCTGAAAAATTGGTACACATAATTAAGAGACGAGAATTAAGAAGACCTGGTGTGATACTGACCCCACAACAATTCGGTTGTTCATGGGTAAAAAGAACCCATTGAGCTGTGTTTTTCATTCGGATCATATTTTGATTTTCCGATTGCTTACGATGAATGATGATAACCTATAACGAATGACAGTGCAGCTGCGTTCACTTTCGGTGCCGTTTGGCCTTATGTCTTTTGGGGTGTGCTGTAGCTGCTATGATGGGGACTGCAGCTGCCTTGTTTTATTTCGATCCTTCAATGAGATGAGTTTTAATTCGGATGATTCCACTGTCACGGTCGGTTGAGCAATTATGGATTTTAATTCGTTTGCAGTGATGCCTGGGCCTTCAACTAACCATAACCACTCTGTCCCCACGTGCCATGTTCTTCACAAATCACAAGGGGGTGGGGATGTGGATATAGCCTTTACTTTTCACTCGAGTTATAGTAGATCCACGGAACTAATAACAAATCCACAACACTTATGACAAAATCTTACCAAAATTCGGATTAATCCATGACAACTACAACACATCTGCTGATATCATCGAGACAGATGCGCAGCTAAAACGAAACATCCGCAGTTATTATGTTGGATTGGCTAAAATGTTATGTGATACTCAACATACATTCGTCAAAGGTATAACAAATCCACTACACTTACAATTAATTCATCAAAGGTATAACAAATCCACTACACTTACAATTAATTCATCAAATGTATAACTTTACGTTTATAAGTCCACCAAGATTGCAGCCCAACCAAAGAAGATCAAGATACACAATGAACAAAAAAAAAAAAAACCCTGACAAAACGTAACAAATTCACAAAACTGTAACTAATTTCAGAAGACGTCATATATTTAACAAATGACAATAAATTAGACAAAAAACTATTAATATACGAGACACCAGAAATAAACAAAACCCACCTTCATTATGTAGCATCCATCCTTTTCCCTACAACTCCACCTGGATAACATCAGGTTTACATAACTAACTCTGCGTTCATGAACATTGCAACAATTGAAATACAACTACAACAATTATAACAACAACGTTACATCAGATTCATTCAACTTACATCAAATCCACCTAAATTACCACAAATCCTGAAGAGATATTTAAATTCTCACCAAATTGTTCCTGAGCCACAGTTACGTCATGTTCTAGACGTACAGTTAACGACGTCTAAGATGACTGAACGGTCGGCTGGATCACGCTGTGATACGTTCTGGCATATAAATATGTCAATGATTTGGTCCAGAGACTGGTTGTATTATTCGCGCCTGGTCATGAGAAATGGCGGGCTTGTTCTCTCGGCCATAAACTGCGGATTACCTCAGTGGTTCTCTAGATGAGCGGTTACCGTCTTCTTTGGGGCAGTAAACAATTGTGGTGTTGATACTGAGAACTGAATGAGAACGATATTTTGTTTTAGAAGCATGATGACCACCGTAGACCATTTATAATCCTAATATACAATGTCCACTGATGTAGATGATATCACTCCTACACATTATTTTGTAATTTTTTTGGGGCGCTCGTCAGCTTTCACCTCTGGCAAAGTCCCTATAGACTAGGAACTGAATGTTGGCTGTGTTTTCCGTTTTTCCCTGGCAGTTGTGCAGAGGGGTCCCTTGCCGCACAGGCAGATAACTCAGTCTTCAGAGGTACTCATATTTTTTCCGTCAATGAGTAATTAACGTTTCAAGCCGGGCCTTGCTTCTGAGACCAGGGGTGGTTGCCGCTGAGAGAAATAACAAATAAAATCCCGACTGATGCAACCGGAATTTGAACTCACATACTCTCTGTCTCGAGCCCAGCGTCTTGTCTCGAGACCAACCAGTCCAACGTATTTTGTTTTACAGGAAGACGGGGTTGGAAATACACCGGTCTTGTGCTCAGAATGTAAGAATAAAGACTTCCCTATGAGACATTCAAGTTAAAATAATCTATTTTAAAAAAAAGCAAGAACGACTAAAAGAAACACTACGCAGATAAACTACCAGGGTAGACTCAACCAGGGGACTAAGAAATAACCAAGACCTACAAAAACTAGTGTCAAATGCAGTCAAATAACAGTAGGTTAAAAGGAACAACAAAGACAATGGCGCTTGTTAGGGGACACACTGTGGAAGCCAACTGAGAGTATTACACAACATGCCCTTTTTGGAGTCCCCAAGGAAGAAGACAAAGAGGAAGACCAAATCGTATATTTTAGAGAACTATGATTTCTATCCTATGTGTCGTCTTCGACTCGAGAGGAAATAACTAACCATTCTGTATTTACTTTCTGTTTATCCATCCCGGTGACGATTTCTAAATTATTTCTGAATGTAATATCTTTACTTTCAATTTCCCTGTTTCTCATATTCCCTCAATTTTTGCAGTTGTCACTGCGGCTCACATCTTCCTGCACACACAAAATTTAATTTGTGATTGTTTTACTCGTGATGGTGGCAACACATTTTATTTCAATATTGGGTTCCTAAAGAACGCCCTCATTAATCTGTTAGCTGTCCATGGTATTCTCATTATTATTCTGTAAATAATTATCTGGCACACACATGCCATTGTTTAGTATCCAATTATCTGGCACACACATGCCCTTGTTTAGTATCCAATTATCTGGCACACACATGCCCTTGTTTAGTATCCAATTATCCTGAAATAATCTTCAAAATGTCAGAATATGCAATTAAAAGGTTTTGAGTTTTTAAATTTCATATTATATTTGAGAGAGAGAGAGAGAGAGAGAGAGAGAGAGAAAGAGAGAGAGTTGTGCTCAATATAACTGTTACTGCTTTCACAGCTCTAAACGTCAAGTCGTTTGCTTATTTATGTTCATGCATAGCAGATTGACAAAGCAATCACTGACTGACAAAGCAATCACTGATTGATCTATGCCGTTTATAGAGCAACAGCTATGGCTGTGCAAGGTTCACAGACACCATCTCATTGACACACATTTTAGCCTCCTTTAATTACTTCCGGCTGGTTATTCTTGGATTGCCATTTTGTTCGCATTCCTCCGGTGACCACTGCATGGCTTGCGACAATGTTTAGAATAAAAAAAAAATGAATTACGTGACATACTCCATCTTCCACCTATCACTTCCAGCTATCATTGTTTTCAGCTAAGTTTACATAATTGATTGAAGAGGTTGGTAATGCTACATTGATGAAGTCACTGAGAGGGATCAGGGCTCAAACAGCTTGAGAACTTTCTGATTAGGGCGCCTTGATTATCATGACCACACATGGTAGAAGTAGTTCGGAGAGTAGAATAATGGGCGTAGTGATGATGTTGTTGACAATCCTGATGGCAGGAAGTAGTTCGGAGAGTAGAATAATGGGCGTAGTGATTATGTTGTTGATAATCCTGATGGCAGGAAGATAGGCACATGGTACACTGATTATTGTGGGTGTTCATGAGCTTTTACTGGAATAGAACTGTGGTACGTGCGTGCTTGAATTAACGGTAGCTGTGTAGATAGTGCACTCCGTACTTATCAGGCGGTGATGAGTGTGACCTTCGCTGATGAGTGTGACCTTCGCTAATGAGTGTGACCTTCGCTGATGCGTACGATCCTCGCTGATGCGTGCGATCCTCGCTGATGAGTGCGATCCTCGCTGATGCGTACGATCCTCGCTGATGCGTACGATCCTCGCTGATGAGTGCGATCCTCGCTGATGCGTACGATCCTCGCTAATGCGTACGATTCTCGCTGATGAGTGCGATCCTCGCTGATGCGTGTGATCCTCGCTGATGCGTGCGATCCTCGCTGATGCGTACGACCTTCGCTGATGAGTGCGACCCTCGCTGATGCGTGCGATCCTCGCTAATGCGTGCGATCCTCGCTGATGCGTGCGATCCTCGCTGATGCGTACGATCCTCGCTGATGAGTGCGACCCTCGCTGATGCGTGCGATCCTCGCTGATGCGTACGACCCTCGCTGATGCGTATGATCCTCGCTGATGCGTACGACCCTCGCTGATGCGTGCGATCCTCGCCGATGCGTACGATCCTCGCTGATGCGTACGATCCTCGCTGATGAGTGCGATCCTCGCTGATACATAAAAGTATTGCGCTGCGGTCAGATTCGGGTACCAGAACGACACTCCGTCCCAGAAAAATCTCAGCCATATGTTAAATTGTGTAACTGGAAGCCGCTCGTTAGGACATACTTCGTTATCTACCTAAGAACCAACCATGACTACTTTCATCATTTGTAATAATCATGTATTATAACATGAGCACGTCAATGATTTCAAAAACTATGATTCCTAAAAACACACAAGTTTGCTATAATGAATGTATATTTTAAGAAACAATTAATGATTTGATGCTATTTTATAAAATATATATCAATAAATATAAATACAATAAAATATATTATAAAGATAAATTAAAATTGGAAATGTCCAATACATGAACAGAAGAATTACAAAGAACAACTGACTCCCAACAATCGCAGACAAACAAGAAAAATCGTGCCTGTTGTAATTACATATAAGGTATCACAGAGATCTTATCACGAAATTAGAAATCAATTGAAAGTACTGTAAAAATTCGATATTACAAAATGAAAAAAAAAAAAAAAAACTTTTGAAAACCCGGACAAAGAGAGAATGGCGTTAACAATAAGAGATTTGATGACATTTGGCAAGTTTGTTTATAATTTTAATCTGATTTAAGCGATTTCTGGTTGAAGCCTGTTGTCTGTCTAAAGTGTGTCAGTTTTCGTAGTTTACAAACACTTTTAGACAATAAACAAGATATTGACAGAAATAAAATGCAGAAAATAACACGATCGTTTTTTTTTTCTGTCCTTATTTGCTCGACAGCGTCGAGAGATAGTAGATAGTTTGCAGTTCTTTGCACTTTGGTTGACACCATCTGCTGTTATGTTTAGAATGTCTTTCGGTGGACTGGTTGGCATCGAGGCATGACGACGGCCTCGGGACAGAGAGGTTGTGGGTTCAAATTCCGGCTACACCGGTTGGGATTTTAATTTATGATTTCTCTCTGCGGCAACCACCCCTGGTCTCAGCATCGAGACCCGGCTGGAAACGTCAATTACTCATCGACGGGAAAAATATGAATACCTTCGAAGTAGGAATTATCTGCCTGTGCTGCGAGGGACCTCTGTGCAAACGGCTGCCAGGGAAAAATTGATTAATACGCAAAATTTAAATTCCTAGTCTCTAGGGACTTCGTCAGAGGTGAAAGCTGGCGAAAAAAAAGAATGTCGTTCCATCAATCAAATTTTCCCCCAATTTTATCCATATCAGAGGCACACGGGTAAGTTCGTCATGGCAGAAGTCGGCGGTCGGAGGATAAGAACTTTTTTACTAAATAAGATCTATTAGATAGGCATGTGGAGAGGAAAGGATGATAACTTTTTACTAAAAAAGATCTATTAGATAGGCATGTGGAAAGGAAAGGATGATAACTTTTTACTAAATAAGATCTATTAGATAGGCATGTGGAGAGGAAAGGATGATAACTTTTTACTAAATAAGATCTATTAGATAGGCATGTGAAGAGGAAAGGATGATAACTTTTTACTAAATAAGATCTATTAGATAGGCATGTGGAGTGGAAAGGATGATAACTTTTTACTAAAAAAGATCTATTAGATAGGCATGTGGAGAGGAAAGGATGATAACTTTTTACTAAATAAGATCTATTAGATAGGCATGTGGAGAGGAAAGGATGATAACTTTTTACTAAATAAGATCTATTAGATAGCCATGTGGAGAGGAAAGGATGATAACTTTTTACTATAAAAAAATAAATTAGATAGCCATGTGGAGAGGAAAGGATGATAACTTTTTACTAAATAAGATCTATTAGATAGGCATGTGGAGAGGAAAGGATGATAACTTTTTACTAAATAAGATCTATTAGATAGCATCTGGAGAGGAAAGGATGATAACTTTTTACTAAATAAGATCTATTAGATAGGCATGTGGAGAGGAAAGGATGATAACTTTTACTAATAAGATCTATTAGATAGGCATGTGGAGAGGAAAGGATGATAACTTTTTACTAAATAAGATCTATTAGATAGCCATGTGGAGAGGAAAGGATGATAACTTTTTACTAAATAAGATCTATTAGATAGGCATGTGGAGATGAAAGGATGATAACTTTTTACTAAATAAGATCTATTAGATAGGCATGTGGAGAGGAAAGAATGATAACTTTTTGCTAAATAAGATCTATTAGATAGGCATGTGGAGATGAAAGGATGATAACTTTTTACTAAATAAGATCTATTAGATAGGCATGTGGAGATGAAAGGATGATAACTTTTTACTAAAAAAGATTTATTAGATAGGCATGTGGAGATGAAAGGATAATAACTTTTTACTAAACAAGATCTATTAGATAGGCATGTGGAGATGAAAGGATAATAACTTTCTACTAAAAAAGATCTATTAGATAGGCATGTGGAGGTGAAAGGATAATAACTTTTTACTAAAAAAGATTTATTAAATAGTCATGTGGAGATGAAAAGATAGAACTTTTTACTAAGTAAGATTTATTAAATAGCATGTGGAGATGAAAGGATAGGAACTTTCTACTAAATAAGACCTATTAGATAGGCATGTGGAGAGGAAAGGATAATAACTTTTACTAAATAAGACCTATTAGATAGGCATGTGGAGATGAAAGGATGATAACTTTCTACTAAATAAGATCTTTAAGATAGACATGGGGAGATGAAAGGATGAGAACTTTCTACTAAATAAGATCTATTAGATAGGCATGTGGAGATGAAAGGATGAGAACTTTTTACTAAATAAGATCTATTAGATAGGCATGTGGAGAGGAAAGGATGATAACTTTCTACTAAATAAGATCTTTAAGATAGACATGTGGAGAGGAAAGGATGAGAACTTTCACCTAAATAAGATCTATTAGATAGCCATGTGGAGAGGAAAGGATGATAACTTTTTACTAAATAAGATCTATTAGATAGGCATGTGGAGATGAAAGGATGATAACTTTTTACTAAATAAGATCTATTAGATAGGCATGTGGAGAGGAAAGAATGATAACTTTTTGCTAAATAAGATCTATTAGATAGGCATGTGGAGATGAAAGGATGATAACTTTTTACTAAATAAGATCTATTAGATAGGCATGTGGAGATGAAAGGATGATAACTTTTTACTAAAAAAGATTTATTAGATAGCATGTGGAGATGAAAGGATAATAACTTTTTACTAAACAAGATCTATTAGATAGGCATGTGGAGATGAAAGGATAATAACTTTCTACTAAAAAAGATCTATTAGATAGGCATGTGGAGGTGAAAGGATAATAACTTTTTACTAAAAAAGATTTATTAAATAGTCATGTGGAGATGAAAAGATAGAACTTTTTACTAAGTAAGATTTATTAAATAGTCATGTGGAGATGAAAGGATAGGAACTTTCTACTAAATAAGACCTATTAGATAGGCATGTGGAGAGGAAAGGATAATAACTTTTTACTAAATAAGACCTATTAGATAGGCATGTGGAGATGAAAGGATGATAACTTTCTACTAAATAAGATCTTTAAGATAGACATGGGGAGATGAAAGGATGAGAACTTTCTACTAAATAAGATCTATTAGATAGGCATGTGGAGATGAAAGGATGAGAACTTTTTACTAAATAAGATCTATTAGATAGGCATGTGGAGAGGAAAGGATGATAACTTTCTACTAAATAAGATCTTTAAGATAGACATGTGGAGAGGAAAGGATGAGAACTTTCACCTAAATAAGATCTATTAGATAGGCATGTGGAGAGGAAAGGATGATAACTTTCTACTAAATAAGATCTTTAAGATAGACATGTGGAGATGAAAGGATGATAACTTTCTACTAAATAAGATCTATTAGATAGGCATGTGGAGAGGAAAGGATGAGAACTTTCTACTAAATAAGATCTATTAGATAGGCATGTGGAGAGGAAAGGATGAGAACTTTCTACTAAATAAGATCTATTAGATAGGCATGTGAAGATGAAAGGATGATAACTTTCTACTAAATAAGATCTTTAAGATAGACATGTGGAGATGAAAGGATGATAACTTTCTACTAAATAAGATCTATTAGATAGGCATGTGGAGAGGAAAGGATGAGAACTTTCTACTAAATAAGATCTATTAGATAGGCATGTGGAGAGGAAAGGATGAGAACTTTCTACTAAATAAGATCTATTAGATAGACATGTGGAGATGAAAGGATGATAACTTTCTACTAAATAAGACCTATTAGATAGACATGTGGAGATGAAAAGATGAGAACTTTCTACTAAATAAGATCTATTAGATAGGCATGTGGAGATGAAAGGATGAGAACTTTCTACTAAATAAGATCTATTAGATAGCCATGTGGAGAGGAAAGGATGAGAACTTTCTACTAAATAAGATCTATTAGATAGGCATGTGGAGATGAAAGTCCCGGGTGTGAATCTTACCACATCTGATAGGGATTTTTCACTCCGACGTGGTTTCCTCTGGGCTTTACATTTCTCGGGTCTCAGTGAGATCCGATGTCTGTCCCTATCCAACAACAGCGACAAAAGGAAGCCCCGTGTGCAATTGTTCAAGTTAAAGGGGGAAAAAAGTAGGAAAAAAAGTCGCTGCGCGGACAACAATTTTAAGCAAATCAACCAAAGTTGAAAACGGATTTGTGTGGTCGAAAAACGCAAATATCGTGGCTTTACCGTAAAATTAGCAATACAATGCACAAATACCCACTGTTAATGGGTAACGCTAAGAAGAAGGAAAATACTACACATGACTTCCATCCATTGTATTTTTGCAATCCACCAGTTCCATTTTTGTCATACACCCGTCTCATTTTTGCCATCCACCAGTTTCATTTTTGCCGTACACCAGTTCCATTTTTGCCGTACACCAGTTCCATTTTTGCCCTACACCAGTTCCCTTTTAGCCAAACACCAGTTCCATTTTAGCCAAACACCAGTTCCATTTTTGCCGTACACCAGTTCCATTTTTGCCATCCACCAGTGCCATTTTAGCCAAACACCAGTTCCATTTTTGCCGTACACCAGTCCCATTTTTGCCGTACACCAGTCCCATTTTTGCCGTACACCAGTTCCATTTTTGCCGTACACCAGTTCCATTTTTGCCGTACACCAGTCCCATTTTTGCCGTACACCAGTCCCATATTTTCCGTACACCAGTCCCATTTTTGCTGTACACCAGTTCCATTTTTGCCATACACAAGTTCCATTTTTGTCATACACCAGTTCCATTTTTGCCATACACAAGTTCCATTTTTGACATCCACCAGTCCCATTCTTGAAATACACCCGTCCTATTTTTGCCATACATCCGTCCCATTTTTACCATCCACCGTCCCATTTTTACCATCCACCCGTCCCATTTTCACCATCCAAATGTTCTGTACTTTCATAAAGAAAATAGGACCAACCTATTTATAATATATATATATATATATATATATATAGATAAAGAAAGATCTATATATGTGCTTTATAGACTATACGAAAGCATTTGACAAAGTAAAGCATGTGGAAATAATAAATATGCTGGAGAAATTAAACATTGATGGCAAGGATCTGCGAATCATAAAAAAACATGTACTGGCAACAAACAGCAGCCATACGAATTAACAACCAAACAGGACAATTTCAAATTATAAAACAAGGAGTCAGACAAGGCTGTTTTCTGTCGCCGGATTTGTTTTCACTTTACAGTGAACATATTATGAGATCAATAGTAGACAAAAAGGAATTGAAGTCATCGGTCACAACATAAATAATTTGCGATATGCGGATGACACAGTCTTAATAACAGAGACAGAGAATGAGCTGACAGAGAGAGGTCAACACAAAAAGGGAGCTCTTAAAAAACATCAGAAAGAAGCAATCAACATTTTTCGAGCACATCTTGAGAAGAGGAAAGTTGGAATACTTGGTTACAACTAGTAAAATAAAAGGAAAGAGAGATCGCGGACGACAAAGAGAGAAAATACTGGATAGCTTGGTGTCATGGCATGGAAAACAGTCAACAACAGAACTGATACGATGCATGTGGATAGAAGATTGTGGAGGGACATGATCACCTACGCCAACCGGTATGGCACATGATGATGATGATGATGATATTTTGGACGGCATTAATATAACCTGGAGTCCTTAGTATGTGGTTAAATGATCGTGTCCTGTCAATAAAAAATACTTCAAATCAATTCAGTAAATTCCAACAGTAGTGAAGAGTACTTAAATGGATTGGCAGTGAGAAAAATAGGAGAGATCTTTTCAAATACAAGACAAAGCTAAACCCCCGCGACAGCATGAATTACTTACAAACAAAGAGATAAAACAGGAGCCGCGATAGTTCAGTGGTTAGTGAACTGGACTACAGAGGACAAGGGGTAGGGTTCGATTTTTTTCTGGGAAAGTAAAGCGGCACGGGCGTAATACCGACCACATTACCCCAAAAATCAAGTGCCGAAGGTCTGCAATATTTATGGTCACTAACACCATATTCCCTATACGTCAATTGGCATGACGGGGGCTTTTACTTTTTTTTTTTTTAAAGAGATCAAACCACCATCTTCAGACAATAAGACGCTTATGTACAACGGAACAACAACAGCAACAACAACAACAACAACAACAACAACAACAACAACAACAACAACAACAACAACGACAACAACAACAACAACAACAACAACAACAATAACACATCAGTAGAACACAAAGAAAGCAAACTCCAACATGTTGTTCTGTGAACAGCCACATGAAACAGCAGAACACCATCCAGAGCTCACCGATATAAGAGCAGTTCTGCTTCCTCACAGAAGACATTGTAAGCAACTACAAGAAAACTCAGAAATATCTGCAGATATCACTACACAGCACTTACATGGAAGATGTACAAAAGAGGTGAGATGTGGAATGGCTCAGGCAAAAGCAGCTTTCCAAAAATGAGGAAATATCTATGCAATCATTTTTGACAATAGAAACAAGAAAAAGAGTTCTTAAATGTTACGTAGAGCCAGTCTTAACATACGGAAGCGAGTCATGGACAATAGGACAACAGACAAGATAATCACTGGAGTCTGTAGAAATGTGGTTTTACAGAAGAATGTTGGGAATACCATGGACAGCTAAGAAGAGTAATGAAGAGGTTCTGAGAGAGGTCAAAGCAAAAAGAGAGCTAATTTCCAATATTAGGAAGAGACAATCATCATTTTTTGGCCTTGTAATGAGAAGAGAACAACTGGAATATATTGTAACAGCTAGAAAAATTGAGGGACGAAGCGATAGAGGGAAGCAAAGAGAAAAAATAACAGACAGCTTAAGAGAATGGCTTGGCAGAAGGTCAACAACAGAAATGATAAATAGCTGCCGAGATTGAAAGTTGTGGAGAGACATGATCATCTACGCCACTAGGCCCGGTATTTGATGATGATGATGATCACTACACAGCGTTGAGCTGGAGAGTGTCAGCTCACAGGATCCACAATAACCTCACACAGCTGTTTCTTGATGCCATTTTTGTGGTCTAGGAATAGGTTTTAACCTCTAAAACATGATTTGAGTATAATTATGCTACAGAACATTACAATGAACATAAGAGACGCTACAACTTGAATGTTTACAATATGATGTTTATTTTACACCAGTAAGGGTTATATTTGTCAAATCTATTCTCATTAACGTTATTGGGTTTAAATACCAAGAGCATACACATGAACTATTCTAGAACTATTCTACACATGAACTATTCTAGAACTATTCTACACATGAACTATTCTAGAACTATTCTACACATGAACTATTCTAGAACTATTCTACACATGAACTATTCTAGAACTATTCTACACATGAACTATTCTAGAACTATTCTACACATGAACTATTCTAGAACTATTCTACACATGAACTATTCTAGAACTATTCTACACATGAACTATTCTAGAACTATTCTACACATGAACTATTCTAGAACAATTCTACACACAAACCATTCTAGAACTATTATACACATGAAATATTGCAGAACTATTATACACATGAAATATTGCAGAACTATTATACACATGAACTACTTTAGAACTATTCTACACATGAACTATTCTAGAACTATTCTACACATTAACTATTCTAGAACTATTCTATAGATTAACTATTCTAGAACTATTCTACGCATGATCTATTCTAGAACTATTCTACACATGAACTACTCTAGAACTATTCTACACATGATCTACTCTAGAACTATTCTACACATCATGAACTACTCTAAAACTATTCTACACATGAACTATTCTAGAACTATTCTACACATGAACTACTCTAGAACTATTCTACACATGAACTATTCTAGAACTATTTTATATATGATCTACTCTAGAACTATTCTACACATGAACTATTCTAAAACTATTCTACACATGATCTACTCTAGAACTATTCTACACATGATCTACTCTAGAACTATTGTACACATGAACTATTCTAAAACTATTCTACACAACTATTAATATTTGTGTTCAGTGTCACAGATTAGGAACACTTCAATAAGATATCAATCTCAAGAATAATTGGAATGTCATTTCCTCAAGACATCTTCATTGATACACGTAGCATCAATTTTACGATTAGAACTAAAATGCTACTTTTAGATTGAAAAAAACAGCTGTGAGCAACAACAACAACAACAACAACAACAACAACTACATGCTAAAATCATCATACTCTTTTTCTTTAAAAAAAAAAATGATTTTTATTAGCACTTTCTTGTCTTTCCAGAATAGCCAGGGATAATTCAGCCTAAAGTTCTCAACTTAGAAGAATTGACCAAGGTCCCCGAGGTAGTTATAAAATATATACTATTATTTCAACGACAGTAATTATTTAACTATTTTTTACATTTATTTTTGATCATCCTCGGATATAAACACGCAGCCCACTTTCTAAAAGCTTCAAAAACATTTACTTTTGTATGCGCTGCACGGACCACCATTTTCACGTTTCCCTGTCATAAAAATTAGAGGTAGGGTTCTATTCCAACCGACGGCTTCCGGGTTCACCCATCCTTTAATGGGTATCGGATTTTTTTTCTGGAAAGGAAAGTGGCACGGACGTAATACCGACCACATTACCCAAAAATATCATGTGCTGAAGGTCTGTAAAATGGATAGTCACTAACACCGTATTCCCTATACGCCACTTGGCGTGACGGGGGTAATATACTTTACAGTTACTGTAATAAAAATGGACTCCGATCTCCTTGGCAACCAATAATCCACAGGCCAATGGGAGCAAACCTAATCCCATAGCTATGAATGAAATTAAAATGGCAATACATTTCAAAGTACGACGATCATCATTTTCAAGAGGACGTGAACTTCCGGTATATAGTGGATTGGCTACGGGAACAATTGAAGGCTATGCATGAAAAGTGTTCCTTGTTGCAGTTTCCTCATATTCCAAGTCCGGCTTGTTGCATGAGCTACTGAGTTAAGTGCACACCGTGAAATGTGTGTCTCATCCGTTTTGATCATGTTTCGATATTCCAATTGTTTACGATGAGTGATAACATTGTATGACAGGGAACAGTTGTCTGTGTTCACTTTCTGCGCGGTTTCACCTTATGTCTTTTGGTGTGTGCTGAGACTGCTACGATGGGGAATACAGCTACCTTTCTTTGTTTGGGAGATGAGATATTAATTCGGATGATTACGCTGGCACGGGCGGTTTTAGCAATTATGGATTTTAATTCGTTTCCAGTGTTACCGGGGCCTTCCATAACCAAATAACCAAAATAACATTTTAAAGTGAAGCGCAAATTCTATCTCTTGTGTAAACAACGTCTTGTATTTAACAAAATACAAGACTCATTGGAAGAAACAATTATATGGAATGTGTATTAATATACAACAAATGTAAAACGAAATATGTCTTTCTAGAAGTTTGGAGCGAGTTTGAGTTTGATGACTTCTCGTCATTTCATTTCATTAACCGGCATACTTTTTGTTTCAATATTGCTAGTTAAGAGCCACTTTATTTCCATAAAAAATAAACACACCCGAAGACATTTACACCCAAATCTGAGAGATGTTAACACTAAATGAAACTATAAGAGAAGAAACCAAACAAGAATAAGTGTCATTCTGTATACAGAGAAGTCGCTGGAAGTACATCAGTCATGTGCTCAGAATGGTTGTAAGAAGACTTGCACTGCAGGCCTTCGTGTGGACACCGGGTGGCAAAAGGAAACAAGGAAGACCAACATAAACTCTACATAGAGCAATTAACAAAGGGGATTAACTCTGGACTTTTGAAGACAACAAGAACTAGCGGTGAATCTCCGGTCATGGAAAGTTGTGATGTCCTATATGTCATCATCTTCTTCGTCTTCTACCTTTTTAGCTCCCAGTGGAGCATAGGTCTTCAACAAACACTTCCAAGTCGTTCTGTTTTTTGCAATTCTTTTAAGATCATTCCATGTCTTCCCCATCATCTTCATCTCTGCTTCGATCTGTCTTCTCCAAGAATTCCTTGGTCTTCCTCTTTGTCTTTCCTCCTGGGGATTCCAAAAAAAAGTGCCTGTAATACTCTTGTAAGTGTAATACTCTTAGTTGGCTTCCGTAGTGTGTGTCCTATCCATCGCCATCGTCTTCGCTGTATCTCTTTATCCACTGGTATTTGACCGGTACATTTCCATAATTCCACGTTAGTGACTTTGTCCTGCCATTTCCATCCCTTTATTCTGCGTAAGCATCCATTAATGAAAGTCTGTACCTTCGTGATTGTCAATTTTGCTATTCTCCATGTTTCACAGCCATATAATAGGACCGACTAACATTTGAGTTGAAAATTTTAATTTTTGTATTTAACCTAATTTCTTTGGATTTCCATATGTTTCCCAGTGCAATGAAAGATCCTCTTGCTTTTGATATCCTTATTTTGGTATCATTTTCTGTTCCTCCCTCTTTATCTATATTACTGCCCAGATATATGTAAGATTGTACGTATAGTAGAGGTATTTCTCCTAGTTTTATTTGGTTATTGCCAACTGCATTAATTCTCATAATGTTGGTCTTATCTCTATTAATCTTTAGTCCTAGCTGTTGTCATCATCGGTCGAAGAGAATTAGTTAACAATGTCTTATATTGGGAACAAAATATACGGAGCATGAGGGGCAATATACACTTTTTTAGGGGATGATGGTAGATGTACAACAGAGGTGAGATGCAGAATGGTCCAGGCAAAAGCAGCTTTCCAAAAAAATGAGGAATATACTGTGCAATCCATTTTTGACAATAGAAACAAGAAAAAAGAGTTCTTAAATGTTATGTAAAGTCAGTCTTCATACATGGATGTAAATCATGGACAGTAGGACAACATACAAGAAAATCACTGGAGGCTGTAGAAATGTGGTTTTACAGAAAAATGTTGAGAATACAACTAAGAAGCAAAGAAAAGTAATGAAAACATTTTGAAAGAGGCCAAGGCAAAAAGAGAGGTAATCTCAAATATTAAGAAGAAACAATCATCATGTTTTGGTCATTTAATGAGAAGAGAACAGCTGCAATATATTGGGACAACTGGAAAAATCGAGGGAAGAAGAGATAGACGGGAGCAAAGAGAAAAGATACCAGACAGCTTAAGAGAATGTCTTGGCAGAAGGTCAACAACAGAAATTATAAATAACTGTCGAGATCGAAAGTTGTGGAGAGACATGATCACCTACGCTAGCTGGCATGGTACTTAATAATGATGATAGGGGATTTAGACTGAGTAGGAAGAACGTTATGTCCATATATTACCATGGACGTTAACTCAACATTACTATATAAATAATTTCTTCTTCGTTTCTTTGCATTGTGTATGTGTGTCTATGAAAGTATGTGCGAGTACATGACTGTGTAGTGTGCGTGCATATGTGTATATGTATGTACAACATGTACATGTGTGTACAGCATGACTATCTTCTTCCACTTCTTCTATCCTTCCTCCATTGCCATTGGCGTCGAGGGGAGATACAATCTGCGATTCTTTGCTCTTCTGTTGGCCTCTTCTAGTGTTATCCCTCCTAGTGACTCCAGTTTTCCCTTTATCCATTTCTTTCTCGGCCTTCCTCTTAATCTGGCCTTTTCGTAGCATTAGTTCATGGCTCTTTGAGTCATTATTAGTTCTTTTTGTCTTGTTATGTGGCCGAACCAATTTATCTGTTGTTTCTTTATGTATTCGATAGCTGGTTCAATATTGAGTTTCTCCCTCAGGTCGGTGTTCCTTACTCTGTCCCTTAAAGCTGTTTCCTGCCATTCTTCTGACACACGCATGACTATGGAAGCTACTATTCCATAGAAGGTTCAGGGAAGTAGTCACGAACAAATGCATGCTGGGACGGACCCCAAAAGTACACAGTGCAACTAACATATACAGTACGAATAAATAAGAGAAATATGTGTGCATATATGTGTGTGTATGTGTGTAATTGTGTTAGTGTCAGAATGTGATTATGCGTAGCATGCGAGCACGTATGCGAGTACATGTGTGTGTGTGTGATTGCGTTAGTGTGAGAATGTATGTACGTGTTCAGTATGTGAGCGTATATGTGTCTATGTATATATGTTCGTACCAATAATAACCATGACCAATGAAGGGCGATTTGCGCGACAAAATAAATTTCCGGATGTACAGCTACTACGTTGCAACAAAGAACAAAAAAGAACACTCGTATTTTCGAACTCATCGAACAAAACCTATTAAAACTGTAACCAAAGTTGGAATAAAGGAAACGAGCACGCAAGGTTAATCTTGTTCCATACAGAAAGCGGAAGTGACGCAGAGTTAATTCGCCGACTCCATTACTAATTGACCATTGGTTCATTAGTCCCTCAACAGCTTCTATCCACGTTGATTCACCCGTGCTACAGAATCTTAGCAAGTAGAAGCAAGAGATTTCACTAATAAGAGCTTGAGGGAGAATGAAACAATAGATTAGTTATTGATCCTGCAGCCTATGGGCTTTTTTTTCCTGTTGGCGCAATGCTAAAAGGAAGAAAAGAAAAGAAGGAACGTCATGACGATTTGAGTGTTGCGTAGTCGCATACACAGAATATGGAGATGGTGTAAATATTACAATTGAGCTATTAAAGATAGTATAAAGTTTCGTCTGGAACAGGGATGGCCAATAAGGTGCCCGCGGGCCACAAGTGGCCCGCAACGTCATTTTTTTTTTGGCCCGCGGCGGATAAAAAATAAAATCAGATTGCATTGAGCAAAATGTCCTGGGTAAAATTGATTTAAAATTTGTTACATTAACTACTAATGTGAAGAAAACAAACTCAAATATTCCCTAGTAGCTTGTTTAAAATAATGTATCATTATTTGTGGAAACATCCGAGGTAAATCAAAGAAGAATAGTAGTACAAGTAGACCTATTGTACCACTCGGAACACTCTAGTAGTTAGTTTAACGTCGCCTTCCCGTCATTCCCGACCCATCCTTTTTTTTACTTTTGATCATCCTGCGATTGACTGAAACAAAGGAAGAAGCCGACGAATGGTTCTAGAACCGACTCTCGGTTCGGCGAGTTCAAACAGTTTCCGCCAAGAAATACTGTCAGTCACCCACCTCCTCCTCCCCAACACATTCACCCCACAATTATTTTACTTTCAGTTTCTTTCTCTCCAACCCTCTTTTCATCAGTCAAAATGGTATATCCGATATCCGATCTGATCATTCTGAATTTGTCGAGTTACAGTGACTAGTTCCATTTTTAACATGAAACAGTGATGTTGTTGTAATCCGTGTTTTCATTGTCTGTTTCTTCGGACGTGGCATAATATGAGCAATAAACGTCAATTAAATGAAAAAAAATCAGATTTTTTAATGAGAAATGGGAACATGATTTTTTATTTATCAACAATAAGGATAGCAAACCGCAGTGCCTTGTGTGTTTGCAAGTGTTGTCTGTAAATAAAGAGTATAATCTTGAACGGCATTACACACAGCACCACGACGCTAAATACAAGGACTTCATTGGTACAATACGTTCTACACTTGTGTGCGATTTGAAGAAAAAGGTTAGTGCTCAGAAATCTGTTTTTACTACATTAACAACAAAACAAACAAGTTCCTTAACGGCATCGTTTGTTGTAAGCGCAGAGATAGCGAAATAAAAAAAATCATTATGTGACGGTGACTTCGTAAAGCGTTGTTCTATTAACATGGCGCGTGCATTTGGGGATGAAAAAAATTGCCTGTCATTTTGAGAGCGTTCCACTATCAAAACAGACAGTCACTAGAAGGGTTGAGGAAATAAGTTCTCATATATCTAATAAATTAAAGAGTGTCGTTACAAATTCCGCTTACTTTTCTCTGGCTTTTGGCGAATCTTCTGACATATCAGACACATAACAACTTTTAATTTTCATAAGAACTGTTTCAAAAGACTTTATTATCAATGGAGAGCTACTAGCTTTAGATTCATTGCATAATACGATCAAAGGTCAAGACATTTATGACTCAGTTATGAAAGTTGTTAACGGTATCGGCGACATAAACAGACTTTCAGCAATAGTGACAGATGGCGCTAAGTCAATGTGTGGTACTCAAACAGGTTTAGTTGGATTATTAAGGAAGGCTGGAATCCATTGCCCAGCACTACATTGCATTATACACCAGGAACTAACATCATCAAGCGCTCTACATTTTTAAAAAATGTGACGATCATAATTTTAATGAGGACGTGAACTCCTGGTATATGGTGGATAGGCAGCGGGTACAATTGAAGGCTATGGATGAAATGTGTTCCTTGTTGTAGTTTCCTCATATTCCAAGTCCGGATTTTTGCAGTAGCTACTGAGTTAAGTGCTCTGGGCACACCGTGAGCTGTGTGTCTCATCCGTTTTTATCATGTTTCGATATTCCAATTGCTTTCGATGAATGATGATATCGTATGACAGGGAACAGTTAGCTGTGTTCACTTTCTGCGCGGTTTCGCCTTATGTCTTTTGGCGTGTGCTGAGACTGCTACGATGGGGACTACAGTTACCTCTCTTTGTTTGGAAGATGAGATTCGGATGATTACGCTGGCACGGGCGGTTGAGCAATTATGGATTTTAATTCGTTTGCAGTGATACCGGGGCCTTCCATAACCAAATAATCAAATACACCAGAAGGCGCTGTGTGGCAAGATTCTAGACGTGGAGGATGTTATGAAAACTGTAATAAAGTGTGTGAATTCAATAAAAGGCGGGAATCGGGCTTTGACACACCGACAGTTTATAAATTTTCTATTAGAAGTTGAGACGGAATATGGCGATGTAGTGCTCTACACACAAGTACGCTGGCTAAGCAGAGGGAATTGTTTGAGTCGGTTTTTTTGCTTTGAGAAACGAGATAAAGCAGTTTTTAGAGAAACATGATACCAACAAAGAACTGATCAGAAAAATGTCTGATTCACATTTTAACAGCGTATTGTCCTTTTTAATTGATATCACCCAGCACATGAATGAACTCAACGTGATGCTACAGGGACGTTCCCAAACAGTCTCAGATTTGGTAGGACACCTAGATGGATTTATAAGTCAACTAAAAGTTTTTAGATTTACCCTGACCAAAGAAAACTTCATTCATTTTCCTTCGTGCAAAGAATTGATTGAGGAGCGCAGTGACACTGATTTCAAATTTTCTGTATTAATTAGACAAACTATTGGAGCAATTCAATGAATGATTTTCTGACTTTAGTGGTATACGACCAGAACTGGCATTGTTTAACAACCCTATGAAGTGTGACATTTTCCAACTACATGACACTTTTCAGTTGGAGTTATGTAACCTGGACAAACTCCTAAGCACCGAAGACCTCGAAATTGGAGGGTGTATTTGGGTAGGTTTTTATCTCTTAACAATTTTTGCACAGGCAGTGGTCATTGATGTCCTACTCCTTTCGAATTTGAACAGCCAAGGGTTCTTTAACTTGAGAAAAGTGCACACGGGAACTCCTGTTCTTCACCTTTATGTGAGAGGGTATTCCTCTTCATTAGCGTTCAAGTCTTTATAATGCAAGCTAGGCTCTTTATCTTGTATTATGATGGTGGGTAGAAACAACATCATGGAACAAGAGAAACTGATCACATGGGCAATACTTTTATATGCTTGTGTCCTGATTTTTCCCCCTTGACCTGCGCCGTGGCTGACATACTCAGTGTGCAGTAGGCTGGATCTTAGTTTGACGTAGAAGTTTTCTGTCTCGTGGAATGGATTCCTTCCAGGACTGTTGAGTCAGCCCTACCTGGGTGTTCTCCTATATACTTGTTTTCTCCAGATAGCAAATGCTAGGCAGCAGTGGTTTGTTATATGCCGGTTTTTCCCCCTTGGATAGAGCGTTGAACACGGCTCTCGCTCGCATGGCTTACCCCGTGGTTGGATTAGCGGGGCGTTTCAAACTAATGGAAAGCTGTTGCATCTACGCCGTTGTGGTAGAAGAAGTCTTCTTTCTGGTCTGTAGTTCCTGGCGTGAGATCTGCAATTCCGTTGCCATGATGAAGCTCACAGTTCTTGTCAGATCATGACAGCTGCCAATAGTTTCTGCACTGAGAGTTAAACTTAAGTTCTCCATACCTAGAGACCAGAGCAGGGTAAAGGCAAGTAAAATCTACAGAATCTAACAGGAAAATACCCTATATACTTGTTCTGACTCATTAACTTCACTAACACTCCAATGGATAGGCGGCAATGAACCGTTGAAACACTGTCCGAAAAGCTACATTGTTGCAGTTTCCTCATATCCCAAGTCTGGCTTGCTGCAGGAGCTACTGAGATTAGTGCTCTGTGTACACCGTGAGCTGTGTGTTTCATCGGATGGTGTTTCCATATTCAGATTGCATACGATGAATGATGATATCGTATGATGAAGGACAGTTCAGTTGCGTTCACTGTCGATGCTACTACGCCTTATGTTTTTTGACGTGTGCTGTGTTTGCTACGATGGGAACTGCAGCTGCCTTTCTTTATTTGGATATTCGATGAGATGTTAATTCTGATGATTCCACTGGCACGGACTGTTGAGTAATTATGGATTTTCATTCGTTTGCAGTGATACCGGGACCTTCGACTAACTATAACTATTCTCCAATATTACCAGACAAGAAACATAAATAAGCAGCTGGTGGTACAAATTATTGGGAAAATAAAAATGCTGACCGGAGAAAGGTAAGTGAGAACCGGATACATTTTGATGCATACACTGAACACAAGATCATTAGCCTACAGATCGTCTTTATTGCACAATGGACAATTTCATAGTGGTCAGATCAGCCCCTCAGCACATTCACCACACATTAGCGAAAGCACTGACGATGGCTTCAACTAGATGCACGAACTCCGTAGCACCGACGAATACCTTGACCCCAACCTCGCTAACGTCCCATCGATCTACATGCGTGGAACGTGAAAGTGACTAGATTCTTGTCTGCCCTGACATTGGTCAGGACCTGAGTAGCCCAACTAACGACGCACGAAGTAATTCCTCTAACTAATCGTTAATTAATTAAACAACAGTTTCCAAAATAATGGCTCATCGATTAATTTAACATCAATTATTTATTTATGTATTTATAGTGAGTAACTTGCTATCAGTGACACGAAACCCGCCCAATTTGTTTCCAGATCTCCGGTTTGTGTAACACAGTTTTGGTTCCTTACATTCCGCACTGAGTGTGTATTAGTTTACACATTCATACAGCTGCTCGTATATAATAGGTGTTTTATATATCATCATCATCATCAAGTACCGGGCCTGCTGGTGTAGGTGATCATGTCTCTCCACAACATTCGGTCTCGACAGTTATTTATCATTTCTTTTGTTGACCTTCTGCCAAGCCATTCTCTTAGACTGTCTGGTATTTTTTTCTCTTTGCTTCCCTCTATCTCTTCGTCCCTCGATTTTCCCAGTTGTCACAATAATATTCCAGCAGTTCTATTCTAATTACTTGGCCAAAAAATGACGATAGTTTCTTCCTAACATTGAAAATTAGATCTCTTTTTGCTTTGGCCTCTTTTAGAACGTTTTCATTACTCTTCTTAGCTGTCCATGGCATTCTCAACATTCTTATGTTAAACCACATTTCTACAGACTACAGTGATTTTCTTGCCTGTTGTTTTATTTTCCATGATTAACACCCATATGTTAAGACTGGCTCTACATAACATTTAAGAACTCATTTTCTTGTTTCTATTGTAAAAAATGGATTTATATGTAAATTGTAAAAGAAAGAGGAAAGTGTCTGAGTAAATTATTATTCTTGAAAATAGTAACCGATGACGGAATTCATTTTCAATTATTGAACTGTCGCACTACTTCCGGTGTTGCTCAATTAGTTCCACGTACGTCATCACTAGCTCTCTGCTACACGAACCTGTTTCCGGTCCTGCTTTATTTCTCTTGAGAGATATAGGAAGCTAAAATATAAAGTAAAATAAAACTCATGAGCATCTTATGGTATCGATGAGATTCTCGAGTTCTTCCTGTTGATTCGTTAACAAGCTGATCTCATTACACTAATGACTGCCATGCACGTGTTCACGTCTTCAAGGACATGACGGAAAGATTGCATATGTTGATAGTATAAAGAGCATCTCATACTTCCAGTTTGTGTTAAAAGCAGATTTTGTTGTTCTAGACAGACTTTGGTAATTAAATTTAGAACCAAGGTAATTCAGTACATTACTTTGAAATTATATAGAACACTCACAACAAGCAATCAACATATATCCTAAATGTCTAGGAAACAATATAAATATTTCATCAGGTTAGGCAATCCTGAGAGTGCAATAAACGTCATTAATCCATACTCATTAGTTGTTTCCAGTTCCTGTCCAAAATAGTGGACGTTGTTTAATTCTTGCTTCCTATGGGCGGTTCACGGGAAGCTTAACAAACTACCATTCCAAAACATCCGCTGTTGTTGAAACAAAAATCCTCTTCCCTTTATGTGGACACAAAGTGGTAAAAGATTATGGAAAGACAAAAATAAACCCTAAGAACAATGAGTAGAAATAGCTTAACTGGTAGCTTAAGAGTAATAGCAGACCAAGAAGATCTAGTGGGACTGACAACAATAATGATCATTTCTGTTCTATGTGCCATCTTCTGCCACAATGGAACTAACAATAATCCAAAGTCTATTGCAGTTTTGTATGTACACTGGCGATAAAGTAAGTACACCGGCGATAAAGTAAGTAAAAAAGTAAAGTAAAGTACCCCCCGTCACGCCAAGTGGCGTATAGGGAAATATGGTGTTAGTGACCCTATATTTTACAGACCTTCAGCACATGATATTTGGGGTAATGTGGTCGGTATTACGCCCGTGCTGCTTTTACTTTCCCAGAAAAAATCCGGTACCCATTTAAGGCTGGGTGAACCCGGAGCCGTCGGTTGGGATCGAACCCTACCCTTGTCCTTTGTAGTCCAGTTCACTAACCACTGAGCTATCGCGGCTCCTATTGCAGGGTTTCTTTCAAACTTCTTTCTGACCTTGGTGCTTGTACTTTCATTTGACACACTCATATATAACTCATCAATCTTTTTAAACAAGTATAAACAAGGTCTTTATTGGTGTTACTTGACATAGCCTATCGGCGATGATGAATTGTCAAATAACGTTTGTGTGTGGCAGTTTCGTATTCATAAAGTTCTATCTGTGGTTATCTATCTATCTTGTTGACCGTATACTCCGTATAGTATTCTTAAGTACATCTGCCTGTCTCTTTCTGATAGTGCTGAGGAACTAGTATCTGAATGTGCTCAGTCTGGCCGAGTGTGGCCGAATTGTCTCGAGTCTCGCTGAGTGTAGCTGAGTCTGCCCGAGTGTAGCTAAAATGTCTCTCTAGCTACTGCTCCTCGCCCCAAAAGCATTCTGGGCCTCTCCTCTCCTAATCTCCTCAGTTCCCAGGGTCTCGGGTTTAAGTCCCAGGTGACCACACCCCCCCCGACCACTGATACGGCCTAACCTACGTCTCCTGACCGTCACTATCTCTCTAGCTCCGCCTTTTTTTAATTATCTCTAAAGTCTTATTACTTTAGGAGTCCTGTCGAACCTGTCCATCTTCCTAAGTCCGTCCCCTAACAACTAAAACTCGAGGCGATTTCCAATTCAGAGACTCAAAGAGTAATCACTGCTGAACGTAAAGATAACCTGGTCTTTTGATTACGCGGGGCAGTTTAGTTGTCCGCTTTCATCTCAGGTCTTCACTGGACTTCAAGGCGTCTGCCGATATAAGAGTTTCCTAGGAACCAGCGGCCGTGTCGTTGCGTTACGCAACTTTGTCGACCAGAGCAAACATCTGTCTGGCTTTAGGCTGACCACCTGTACGCATTTCACTGGTAATCTTCAAGTTGATTACGACTCAGCGACTGAGTTGGGTAGACTTAACGTCTCCTTCCTAATCCTCTGAAGAGTGTCTTTTCTACGCCGCCTAAAACTATCCTACTTCACATCGTCATCGCCTCATTCTTTTATTCTTCTGTCTATCGTCATATTCTTCTATTCTTCCATTATCGCCCATGACTGAGTCACACTATAACACTCCCACTTTGACCTGTGCTATTTTTATTTCTGCAATGTCCAGATGAGGATATTTCAAATGGAAGTCACTTCTTGGGGAACACAGGCGCAGGACTATCCATATGTATGAGGCTGCTACGTCACTAAAGGACACCCGTTTTGGACATAAATGAGGACACAACGACGGAAAAAAAATTTGGCAGTGAAAAAAAACACAACAAACAAACACGCACATACCTAGGGTTGATGACGCGAGTTCCACGTTTAGAAAGTAGGCTTGTATCAGAAATGAAACTTTCACTCGTTTATGTAGATACAAGTTTGTGACATTATAGCCTGTCATTTTAACTTCCACGCTGCGCATGTATTTACTTGCAAGGAGCAACAACCAGACTATGAACAAATATTGGTGACGGGCTTAACACACACCGAGAGACCTGATGACAGAATAATATAGGCACTGTTGTGGAACAACAGGGAAAAAGACACATAGAAGGCCAGTGCATTTTTTGATAGAGGAAGATTGATTGATTCACTGGCTGATTGATTGATTGATTGACTAATTGCATGACTGACTTGCTCTTTGACTGAATGTACCATAAGCGTGTTTGCAGGGATTCGTGTTTGCAGGGATTCGTGTTTGCAGGGATTCGTGTTTGCAGGGATTCGTGTTTGCTATTAAGTGCTGGTGCAACACACACACGCATACTCACCCATATATATATATATATAAATACACTCACATCTATACTTGTACCCATGCAGTTATTCATTTACGTAGATGTATACACATACATGCATATATAAGAAATGTCTGGAATGAAATTAAAAAAAAAATACTAATGTGCCTCTGACACGCCAAGTGGCGTATAGGGAATATTGTGTAAGTGACCATAAATTTTACAGACCTTCGGTACATGATTTTTGGGGTAATGTGGTCGGTATTACGCTAGTGCCGCTTTACTTTCCCAGAAAAAAAAAATCCGGTACCCATTAAAAGTTGGGTGAACCGAAAGCCGTCGGTTGGGATCGAACCCTACCTGTTGTGCTTTGTAGTCCAGTTTACTAACCACTGAGCTATCGCGGCTCCCCTGGAAGGAAAGTGCTGCAGGAAAATACTCAGAATACCAGGAGTAAAGAAAAGGAGAGGTGGGGGGTGGGGTGGAAGAACAATTTATGTTGCAGTTCAACAGCAAAAGAAAGGGTTGCTAGATAACATAATAAGGAATATACAATATTTTGGTACCAAGCAGACGAGGTAAAGGCAGACCAAGAATGGCACAAGATATTACAGGTAAACTTGGACGTGGCTTTCGAAGTTGTTGGACATCTCGCGTAGCCCAGAGGAAACTTCAGAGAAACTATCATGGGGCGTCATTTACAACAGATTAAGACAGTTGATGATCAATTTTTAGCCAATTTTTTTAGTTGGCTGCGTGGCAGTGTGCCAAGCGTTCGGCTTCTCGTGGCAAGGCGCGGTGCCACTGAGTACGGGTTCGATCCCACTTCGGACCATATATTGTTCTTCGTTTTTTTCTATTGTTGTTTGTCTGTCAATTTTTCCGAGTGCTAACACATACTTCTTTGTTCTATTATTCCCTATTATCGCCTCGGAAGTTCCCCATATAATAATATTTATGTATTATTATTTGTACCCAGTTGATGATCAGCAAGATTATACGTATAGTAAAAAAACGTATACAGTTTAGAACATTCAAATCATGCACAACACATGAAACATTTGTTTAAAAAAAAACCAAGTAAATGAATGCACAAAACGAACAGGTAAAATTAATGAAGGTATGTGTTTCCAAAGATCGTTCTAGGCATCATACCTTTATTTGTTAACAATCCACAGTTAAACGAAACCATCAAAAGTTCTCAAGATCTGTCATGAAATGGACAGTGGGTGGAAGACATAAGAGACACACACCAAGGACAGCCAGGCCGATGACGGCAGAAACAGAGGTAATTAGTATGTGTCAGACAGTGGGCACTCAGTGAGGGACTGTCACAGTTCGTACGAAGTGGACAAGCTTTGTTTGTACTTGCCTTTAAAGACGAGGCATACACTGTTTTTTAGATCGATACCACAGACAAAAGATAGGTCGATACAGCGGACAAATGATAGGTCGATACAGCGAACAAAAGATAGGTCGATACAGCGAACAAAAGATAGGTCGATACAGCGAACAAAAGATAGGTCGATACCACAGACAAATGATAGGTCGATACAGTGAACAAATGATAGGTCGATAGAGCGGACAAATGATAGGTCTATACTACGGACAAAAGATAGGTCGATACAGTGAACAAATGATAGGTCGATAGAGCGGACAAATGATAGGTCTATACTACGGACAAAGATAGGTTGATGATACAGATGACAAAAGATAAGTCGATACAGTGGACAAAAGTTAAGTCGATACAGTGGACAAAAGTTAGGTCGATACAGCGGACAAATGATAGGTCTATACTACGGACAAAAGATAGGTTGATACAGATGACAAAAGATAAGTCGATACAGTGGACAAAAGATAAGTCGATACAGTGGACAAAAGTTAAGTCGATACAGTGGACAAAAGTTAGGTCGATACAGCGGACAAATGATAGGTCTATACTACGGACAAAAGATAGGTCGATACAGCGGACAAACGTTAAGTCGATAAAGTGGACAAAAGATAGGTCGATACAGCGGACAAATGATAGGTCTATACTACGGACAAAAGATAGGTCGATACAGCGGACAAAAGATAAGTCGATACAGTGGACAAAAGATAGGTCGATACAGCGGACAAATGATAGGTCTATACTACGGACAAAAGATAGGTCTATACAACGGACAAAAGATAGATCGATACAGCGGACAAATGATAAGTCTATACTACGGAGAAAAGATAGGTCTATACAACGGACAAAAGGTACGTCGATACAGCGGACAAATGATAAGTCTATACTACGGAGAAAAGATAGGTCTATACAACGGACAAAAGGTAGGTCGATACAGCGGACAAATGATAAGTCTATACTACGGAGAAAAGATAGGTCTATACAACGGACAATAGGTAGGTCGATACAGCGGACAAATGATAGGTCTATACTACGGACAAAAGATAGGTCGATACAGCGGACAAAAGATAGGTCGATACACTGGACAAAAGATAGGTCGATACAGCGGACAAATGATAGGTCTATACTACGGACAAAAGATAGGTCTATACAACGGACAAAAGATAGGTCTATACAACGGACAAAAGATAGATCGATACAGCGGACAAATGATAAGTCTATACTACGGACAAAAGGTAGGTCGATACAGCGGACAAAAGGTAGGTCGATACAGCGGACATAAGATAAGGTCGATACAGCGAACATAAGATAGGTCTATACCACAGACAAAAGATAGGTCGATACAGCGGACATAACATAGGTCTATACCACGGACAAAAGATAGGTCGATACAGCGGACATAAGATAGGTCGATACAGCGGACATAAGTTAGGTCTATACCACGGACAAAAGATAGGTCGATACAGCGGACATAAGATAGGTCTATACCACGGACAAAAGATAGGTCGATACAGCGGACATAAGATATGTCTATACCACGGACAAAAGATAGGTCGATACAGCGGACATAAGATAGGTCTATACCACGGACAAAAGATAGGTCGATACCACGGACATAAGATAGGTCTATACCACGGACAAAAGATAGGTCGATACAGCGGACATAAGATAGGTCTATACCACGGACAAAAGATAGGTCGATACAGCGGACATAAGATAGGTCTATACCACGGACAAAAGATAGGTCGATACAGCGGACATAAGATAGGTCTATACCACGGACAAAAGATAGGTCTATACCACGGTCAAAAGAAAGGTCAATACAGCGGAAAAAAAGATAGACCGATACAGCGGACAAAAGATAGGTCGATACAGCGGACAAAAGATAGGTCGATACAGCGGACAAAAGATAGGTCGATACAGCGGACTAAAGATAGGTCGATACAGCGTACAAAAGATAGACCGATACAGCGGACAAAAGATAGGTCGATACAGCGGACAAAAGATAGACCGATACAGCGGACAAAAGATAGACCGATACAGCGGACAAAAGATAGGTCGATACAGCGGACAAAAAGATAGATCGATACTACGGAGAAAAGATTGGTTGATCATCAAGTACCATCTCTGCTGGCATAGGTAATCATGTCTCTCCACAACTTTCGATCTCGACAGTTATTTATCATTTCTGTTGTTGACCTTCTGCCAAGCCATTCTCTTAAGCTGTCAGGTATCTTTTCTCTTTGCTTCCCTCTATCTCTTCGTCCCTCAATATTCCCAGTTGTCACAATATATTCCAGCTGTTCTCTTCTCATTACTTGGTCAAACAATGATGATTGTTTCTTCCTAATATTGGATATTAGCTTTTTTTTTTTGCTTTGACCACTTTCAGAACATCTTCATTACTCTTCTTAGCTGTCCATGGTATTCTCAACATTCTTCTGTAAAACCACATTTCTACAGACTACAGTGATTTTCTTGTCTGTTATGCTATTGTCCATGATTCACATCCATATGTTAAGACTGGCTCTACGTAACATTTAAGAACTCTTTTTCTTGTTTCTATTGTCAAAAATGGATTGCATAGTATCTTCCTCATTTTTTGGAAAGCTGCTTTTGCCTGAGCCATTCTGCATCTTACCTCTTTTGTACATCTTCCGTCTGAGGTTAACATTGTTCCCAAATATTTAAATTCATTTACCTGTTTTAATATTGTTTCACTTGTCTTTATTTTGCACTGAAGCGATGTCTTTTTCTTTGTTATTACCATTATTTCTGTATTTTTGCTTTCTTTCACTATTATGTCTAACATTTCTTGTAACTCATTTTCACTCTTAGCGATTAAGACTGTATTATCAGCATACCTTAGATTATTTATATTATGATTATTATATTATATTTATTATATGGATTGTTATTCCAGGCATGCCCCGTATGGATCTTAAAATAATCTCACTATAAATATTAAACAAATCTGGTGACAGCACACAACCTTGTCTAACACCCTGTTTTATTTGTTGAAACATTCCCAATTGGTTTCCAGTTCTTATGGCCGCTGTTTGTTGCCAGTACATGTTCTTTTCATGATAGGTCGATACCACGGACAAAAGAATAGCAACTTTACTATGTCTAGCTCCTCAAATTATTGACATAGAATGAAACATTTCTACTGCTATCAAGGATCCTCGGTGGCCGAGGATTAGTGCGCTCGCTTCCTGATCAGAAGTGTCCTGTTTCAATTCCCTAAAGTAGGAATAATTTCGAATCGACAAGACCCCGGAGTTCACCCAAACTCTAAAAATGGATACTATAGATTTTTGATGGGAAGTAAAGGCGGCTTAGCGTAATATCGACCACATAACCAAATATGTGCCGTGGTCATGGAAGTATGATCACTGACATTATCTTCTCCATACCATAGCAAATCAAGGGAGGCAACTTATACTTGTATATTTTTTACGGTTTTCAGCTTCATGATCTCCTTCTCTGTATTCTTGACTAAGCACATTTCCCAAGGAGAAATAATTAGACCGTTCAGGGAAAATTGGACTGGAAAATCAGATAATCGTGTCAGTGACAGCAGCCATGTGGACGTAACTCTCCATCAATTTGTCTCAAATTACACAGTAGTGTGTCTATAACCTCCCCTGGCTGATTGTCAACCCGCGAGAGATCTTCACGCCATGAAACGCGACAACTCAACGAGGACGGACATTGATTATCATCTTCATGCTTATCAAGTCCATTATTTTTAGACTCTTATGTTTCACAATAATTAATGTTATTGGCATTCCTGGTACCATCTACTTAAATAAGTCAATTTGTCTCTTTATTTAGTTTCTTGTTCATATTTATCTTCTTTTTAGCTCGAAACAAGAAGAGCAGACATGGGGCTCTCGGCTAGAATCTGGGGAAGAATCGTTAGACGAAAACAGACAGGAGCCTAAACTTTAACAATCATCGTCATCATGTGCCATACCGGTTGGCGTTGTCCTTCCACAATCTTCTATCTACAGTTCATCATATCAGTTCTGTTGTCGACTGTTTTCCATGCCATGACACCAAGCTATCCAGTATTTTCTCTCTTTGTCGTCCGCGAGCTCTCTTCAACTGTAACTATAACTAAAGCCTAAACTTCAACAATATCTGGTTAAAAAAATGGATATTGAAGCAGCTACAGCTAACATCAGTTAGTTAATTAGTCGACAGATCATTCCCACTGAACATAGGACAGTTCAATAAGTGTACAAATTCATTCTCAGTATATTCCCTCAAAGTCTAGCTACTGACAACCTCTGCTAACATCAAGAGCCGCGGTAGAGCAGTGGTTAGTCAGCTAGACCGCTGAAAATAGGAGGTCGGGTTCAGGCAGGACCGACGTCTCACCCAGCCTTCAGTGAGTACCAATTTTTTATGGGAAAGAAACACAACGATGGTGCTGACCACATTAAAGAAATACAACAATGGTGCTGACCACATTAAAGAAATACAACAATGGTGCTGACCACATTAAAGAAATACAAAAATGGTGCTGACCACATTAAAGAAACACAACAATGGTGCTGACCACATTAAAGAAACACAATGATGGTGCTGACCACATTAAAGAAACACAATGATGGTGCTGACCACATTAAAGAAACACAACAATGGTGCTGACCACATTAAAGAATCACAACAATGGTGCTGACCACATTAAAGAAACACAACGATGGTGCTGACCACACTAAAGAAACACAACAATGGTGCTGACCACATTAAAGAAACACAACAATGGTGCTGACCACATTAAAGAAACACAACAATGGTGCTGACCACATTAAAGAAACACAACAATGGCGCTGACCACATTAAAGAAACACACCAATGGTGCTGACCACATTAAGAAACACAACAATGGTGCTGACCACATTAAAGAAACACAACAAATATTGCTGACCACATTAAAGAAACACAACAATGGTGCTGACCACATTAAAGAAACACAACAAATATTGCTGACCACATTAAAGAAACACAACAATGGTGCTGACCACATTAAAGAAACACAACAATGGTGCTGACCACATTAAAGAAGCATTTATCGATTGTAAATAACAAAAATATGGCCACTGTCACCGGATTGCTCATTCGTCACGAAGGGCAACAAGGTCACTTCCATGCCAAGTGGGTTGTATAGACATAAATTATTGGGACAATTGTCGCACTTCTATTCTATTCTATTCTATTCTATTCTATTCTATTCTATTCTATTCTATTCTATTCTATTCTATTCTATTCTATTCTATCAGTTTAATTACAGTCGGGACATCCCCAGATGAGCTCCACAGACACTCTCAACATTTCTCAAAGCTGGTTCAGACTGACCTTACCAGATGTTGGTTGTACTTTCTTCTCCCACTAAGCACACACCAAAGCGACACAATCCCTTTCTCGTCCCTAAAAACCACTAACCCCACACCGGAGTGACATGATCCCTTTCTCATCCCTAAAAATCACTAACCCCACACCGGAGTGACATGATCCCTTTCTAGTCCCTAACGACCACTAAGCCCACACCGGAGTGACATGATCCCTTTCTCGTCCCTAACGACCACTAAGCCCACACCGGAGTGACATGATCCCTTTCTCGTCCCTAAAAACCACTAACCCCACACCGGAGTGACATGATCCCTTTCTCATCCCTAAAAACCACTAACCCCACACCGGAGTGACATGATCCCTTTCTCATCCCTAAAAACCACTAACCCCACACCGGAGTGATATGATCCCTTTCTCATCCCTAGAAACCACTAACCCCACACCGGAGTGACATGATCCCTTTCTCATCCCTAAAAACCACTAACCCCACACCGGAGTGACATGATCCCTTTCTCATCCCTAAAAACCACTAACCCCACACCGGACTGACATGATCCCTTTCTCGTCCCTAACGACCACTAACCCACACCGGACTGACATGATCCCTTTCTCGTCCCTAACGACCACTAAGCCCACACCGGACTGACATGATCCCTTTCTCGTCCCTAACGACCACTAAGCCCACACCGGAGTGACATGATCCCTTTCTCGTCCCTAACGACCACTAAGCCCACACCGGAGTGACATGATCCCTTTCTCGTCCCTAACGACCACTAAGCCCACACCGGAGTGACATGATCCCTTTCTCGTCCCTAACGACCACTAAGCCCACTCTGGAGTGACAGGATCCCTTTCTCGTCCCTAACGACCACTAAGCCCACTCCGGAGTGACATGATCCCTTTCTCGTCCCTAACGACCACTAACCCCACACCGGAGTGACATGATCCCTTTCTCGTCCCTAACGACCACTAAGCCCACTCCGGAGTGACATGACCCCTTTTTTATCCCTAACGACCACTAAGCCCATACTGGAGCAACACGACCCCTTTCTCGTTCCTAACGACCACTAAGCCCACACTGGAGCAACACGACCCCTTTCTTGTCCCTAACGACCACTAAGCCCACACTGGAGCAACACGACCCCTTTCTCGTTCCTAACGACCACTAAGCCCACACTGGAGCAACACGACCCCTTTCTTGTCCCTAACGACCACTAAGCCCACACTGGAGCAACACAACCCCTTTCTCGTCCCTAACGACCACTAAGCCCACACTGGAGCAACACGACCCCTTTCTCGTCCCTAACGACCACTAAGCCCACACTGGAGCAACACGACCCCTTTCTCGTCCCTAACGACCACTAAGCCCACACTGGAGCAACACGACCCCTTTCTCGTCCCTAACGACCACTAAGCCCACACTGGAGCAACACGACCCCTTTCTCGTCCCTAACGACCACTAAGCCCACTCCGGAGTGACATGACCCCTTTTTTATCCCTAACGACCACTAAGCCCATACTGGAGCAACACGACCCCTTTCTCGTTCCTAACGACCACTAAGCCCACACTGGAGCAACACGACCCCTTTCTCGTCCCTAACGACCACTAAGCCCACACTGGAGCAACACGACCCCTTTCTCGTCCCTAACGACCACTAAGCCACACTGGAGCAACACGACCCCTTTCTCGTCCCTAACGACCACTAAGCCCACACTGGAGCAACACGACCCCTTTCTCGTCCCTAACGACCACTAAGCCCACACTGGAGCAACACGACCCCTTTCTCGTCCCTAAAAACCGCCACTTCCAATGTGTACATTTTCTCCCAATCATATTTCCTCATCTTCCCTAAGAACTTAAGACCACACATGACAATGTCCTCTCTAAGTCAACGCATCCAACGATGCCTTCGAGTAGATGAAACGTTTCAAAGCTTCAAACCTCAAACGATTCCTACAATAAAATACATTGTTCAGACCTCGCGACAGATCCAGTTAACAAAAGGGCCGATAGGCTGGCATCATGTGTGTTCCTGCCTGGAATCATTCACAAGTTCAATGTCTTCAAGATTCTCACCGATTGTACGTTGAAATAGGTAAGACCAGGTCTCTTTCTCGTGGGTCAAAGCAAAGAAATGTATAAAAATGTGAAGCTGCAGTAAAGCTAAAAAGGAGAAATGATAAAAAAAAAATTAATAAATGGAAAAAAATAGAAAAAAAAACGGTATGGTTACAGTTTTTAGTACTAAGTGGACGACACAAATTAGAACGACGTTTCGGCTCAATAGGTCTTCAGCAGGAACAAACATACAACACACACAGATATGTTTATAAAATAAAAATAAAAAATTAATAATTAAAAAAATAATTTCTAATTAGAATGAGAAATAATTTAATTCTAGTTGGAAATTATAATTTAAAAAAATATTTATTACTTTTTTTTTTATTTTAAAAACATATCTGTGTGTGTTGTATGTTTGTTCCTGCTGAAGGCCAACTGAACCGAAACGGCGTTCTAATTTGTGTCGTCCACTTATAACGTAACGTTTACATGTACGTAATGGAGATTTAAAGCCGCCAAAAAGTAAACTGTTGATGTCCATGTTTGTTCTTGTCTTAATCTTGTCTTTAATAGATTGTCTCTTTTATCATTACCCATCTAGAAGGTCATACCCGATGACAAACCCCCGCTGTCTAGATGGTCTACTCGCTCACGGAGAAGACTTCGGGAGTAAACACTGAGGAAAAATACGAAGATAGGAGTCCATAAGGCAGCCCAGTGTTGATCTAAGCACTGCTTTGGCAACTCCCTTGATACAGTTGGCACCAAATTATTCTATCTCTGTCAGAGCTTTGGATTGCTCGCTGTGTGGAGAGAAGAAACATGTTGTATGTGCTCGGCTGCGTGGAGAGAGAAACATGTTGTTTGTGCTCGGCTGTGTGGAGAGAAGAAACATGTTGTATGGTCTCAGTTGTGTGAGAAAAGAAACATGTTGTATGGTCTCAGTTGCGCGGAGAGAAGAAACATGTTGCATGGTCTCAGTTGCGAGAAGAGAAGAAACATGTTGTATAGTCTCAGTTGTGTGAGAGAAGAAACATGTTGTATGGTCTCAGTTGTGTGAGAGAAGAAACATGTTGCATGGTCTCAGTTGCGAGGAGAGAAGAAAACATGTTGTATGGTCTCAGTTGCGAGGAGAGAAGAAACATATTGCATGGTCTCAGTTGCGAGGAGAGAAGAAACATGTTGTATGGTCTCGGTTGTGTGGAGAGAAGAAAAATATTGTATGTGCTCGGCTGTGTGGAGAGAAGAAACATGTTGTATGGTAACAGTTGCGTGGATATAAAAAACATGTTGTGTGGTCTCAGTTGTGTGAGAGAAGAAACATGTTGTATGGTCTCAGTTGCTTGAGAGAAGAAAACATGTTGTATGGTCTCAGTTGCTTGAGAGAAGAAACTTGTATGGTCTCGGTTGTGTGGAGAGAAGAAACATGTTGTATGGTCTCAGTTGTGTGAGAGAAGAAACAAGTTGTAAGGTCTCGGTTGTGTGGAGAGAAGAAACATGTTGTATGGTCTCAGTTGTGTGAGAGAAGAAACAAGTTGTAAGGTCTCGGTTGTGTGGATAGAAGAAACATGTTGTGTGGTCTCAGTTGTGTGGAGAGAAGAAACATGTTGTATGGTCTCAGTTGTGTGAGAGAAGAAACAAGTTGTATGGTCTCAGTTGTGTGGAGAGAAGAAACATGTTGTATGGTCTCAGTTGTGTGGAGAGAAGAAACATGTTGTATGGTCTCAGTTGTGTGAGAGAAGAAACAAGTTGTATGGTCTCAGTTGTGTGGAGAGAAGAGACATGTTGTATGGTCTCAGTTGTGTGGATAGAAGAAACAAGTTGTATGGTCTCGGATGCGTGGATATAAAAAACAAGTTGTATGGTCTCAGTTGTGTGGAGAGAAGAAACATGTTGTATGGTCTCAGTTGTGTGGATAGAAGAAACATGTTGTATGATCTCAGTTGTGTGGAGAGAAGAAACATGTTGTATGGTCTCAGTTGTGTGAGAGAAGAAATAAGTTGTATGGTCTCAGTTGTGTGGAGAGAAGAAACATGTTGTATGGTCTCAGTTGTGTGAGAGAAGAAACAAGTTGTATGGTCTCAGTTGTGTGGAGAGAAGAAACAAGTTGTATGGTCTCAGTTGTGTGAGAGAAGAAACATGTTGTATGGTCTCAGTTGTGTGAGAGAAGAAAAATGTTGTATGGTCTCAGTTGTGTGGAGAGAAGAAACATGTTGTATGGTCTCAGTTGTGTGGAGAGACGAAACATGTTGTATGGTCTCAGTTGTGTGGAGAGAAGAAAGATGTTTTATGGTCTCAGTTGTGTGGAGAGAAGAAACATGTTGTATGGTCTCGGTGTGTGGAGAGAAGAAACTTATTGTATGTGCTCGGCTGTGTGGAGAGAAGAACATGTTGTATGGTCACAGTTGCGTGGATATAAGAAACATGTGTGGTCTCAGTTGCGAGAGAGAAGAAACATGTTGTATGGTCTAAGTTGTGTGAGAGAAGAAACATGTTGTATGGTCTCAGTTGTGTGGAGAGAAGAAACATGTTGTACGTGCTCGGCTGTGTGGAGAGAAGAAACATGTTGTATGGTCACAGTTGCGTGGATATAAGAAACATGTTGTGTGGTCTCAGTTGCGAGAAGAGAAAAAATATGTATGGTCTCAGTTGTGTGAGAGAAGAAACATGTTTGTATGGTCTCAGTTGTGTGGAGAGAAGAAATAAGTTGTATGGTCTCAGTTACGTGAGAGAAGAAACATGTTGTATGGTCTCAGTTGTGTGGAGAGAATAAACATGTTGCATGGTCTCAGTTGTGTAGAGAGAAGAAACATGTTGTATGTGCTAGGCTGTGTGGAGAGAAGAAACATGTTGTATGGTCTCAGCTGTGTGGAGAGAAGAAACATGTTGTATGGCAACAACTTGCCTCTTATTTTCCTGCTGCTCAAGCTCGTACCCGGAAATAACTCTCTTAGTCAACTATGACTGACGGTAGGCTACTAGTCAACTATGACTGACGGAGGCTACTAGTCAACTATGACTGACGGAGGCTACTAGTCAACTATGACTGACGGAGCCTACTAGTCAACTATGACTGACGGAGGCTACTAGTCAACTATGACTGACGGAGCGTACTAGTCAACTATGTCTGACTGAGCCTACTAGTCAACTATGACTGACGGAGGCTACTAGTCAACTATGACTGACTGAGCCTACTAGTCAACTATGACTGACGGAGGCTAGTAGTCAACTATGACTGACTGAGCCTACTAGTCAACTATGACTGACGGAGCCTACTAGTCAACTATGAGTGACGGAAGCTACTAGTCAACTATGACTGACTGAGCCTACTAGTCAACTATGACTGACGGAGGCTACTAGTCAACAATGACTGACGGAGGCTACTAGTCAACTATGACTGACGGAAGCTACTAGTCAACTATGACTGACGGAAGCTACTAATCAACAATGACTGACGGAGGCTACTAGTCAACTATGACTGACGGAAGCTATTAGTCAACTATGACTGACGGAAGCTACTAGTCAACAATGACTGACGGAGGCTACTAGTCAACTATGACTGACGGAGGCCACTAGTCAACTATGACTGACGGAGCCTACTAGTCAACTATGACTGACGGAGGCTACTAGTCAACTATGACTGACGGAGGCTACTAGTCAACTATGAGTGACGGAAGCTACTAGTCAACTATGACTGACGGAAGCTACTAATCAACTATGACTGACGGAGCCTACTAGTTAACTATGAGTGACGGACGGAAGCTACTAGTCAACTTTGACTGACGGAGGCTATTAGTCAACTATGAGTGACGGAAGCTACTAGTCAACTATGACTGACGGAGGCTATTAGTCAACTATGACTGACGGAGGCTACTAGTCAACTATGACTGACGGAGCCTACTAGTCAACTATGAGTGACGGAAGCTACTAGTCAACTATGATGACGGAGGCTACTAGTCAACTATGACTGACGGAGGCTACAAATCAACTATGACTGACGGAGGCTACTAGTCAACTATGACTGACGGAGGCTACAAGTCAACTACGACTGACGGAGGCTACTAGTCAACTATGACTGACGGAGCCTACTAATCAACTATGACTGACTGAGCCTAATAGTCAACTATGAGTGACGGAAGCTACTAGTCAACAATGACTGACGGAGCCTACTAGTCAACTATGAGTGACGGAGCCTACTAGTCAACTATGACTGACGGAGCCTACTAGTCAACTATGACTGACGAATCCTACAAGTCAACTATGACTGACGGAGCCTACTAGTCAACTATGACTGACGGATCCTACTAGTCAACTATGACTGACGGAGCCTACAAGTCAACTATGACTGACGGAGCCTACTAGTCAACTATGACTGACCGAGCCTACTAATCAACTATGAGTGACGGAGCCTACTAGTCAACTATGAGTGACGGAAGCTACTAGTCAACAATGAGTGACGGAAGCTACTAGTCAACTATGAGTGACGGAAGCTACTAGTCAACTATGAGTGACGGAAGCTACTAGTCAACTATGAGTGACGGAAGCTACTAGTCAACAATGACTGACGGAGCCTACTAGTCAACAATCACTTACGGAGGCTACTAGTCAACAATGACTGACGGAGCCTACTAGTCAACAATCACTTACGGAGGCTACTAGTCAACTATGACTGACGGAGCCTACTAGTCAACAATCACTTACGGAAGCTACTAGTCAACAATGACTGACGGAGCCTACTAGTCAACAATCACTTACGGAGGCTACTAGTCAAATATGACTGACGGATGCTACTAATAATACCGTTTTTTTAACGAAATAATTTATAAATTACTAGACTATTATTGATTAGCACAAACACCGTAATGACTAAAACGTTTATTGAGATTACAGAAAAGTAAATAATTTACTCTCATTTGTGAACGGTAGAGACTACACTACTTATAATTGTGGATGAAGAATATATTGCCATTACACTAAAGTAAATAATTTGCTATCCATACTAAAAGGTAGAGAAATTGCTATCAATACAAATAGGTAAAAATATTACTATCAATGCACGAAGGTAAATAAATTACTATTAATACATAAAGATAAAGAAGAAATTAATGTCAATACAGAAAGTAAAGATATTAATATCAAAAGCAGAATGTAAAAATACATATTACCATACAGATAAGTAAATGCATTGCCCCGGTCACTTTACCACAAATACCATATCTGAGATGTGACGAAGCTCCTTCTTCCTTTCTTTGCCAGTAAAAACACATTTCATTGTTATTCTACTAAATAAATACTAAATGCAGGAGCTACTGAGTTAAGGGCTCTGTGCACACCGTGAGCTGTGTGTTTCATCCGTTTTGATTGTGTTTCGATATTCCGATTGCCTGCGATGAATGATGATATCGTATGGCGTGGAAAAGATGGCTGTGTTCATTTTATGTGCGGGTTCACCTAATGTCTTTTGGCGTGTGCTGAGACTGCTATGATGGGGACTGCAGCTACCTTTCTTAGTACGGGAGATGAGATATTAATTCGGATGATTTCACTAGCACGGGCGGTTGAGCAATTATGGATTTTAATTCTTTTGCAGTGATACGGGGCCTACTATAACCATAACTACTAAATACAAACCACATCCTTCATTCAGCAAATACAAATATTAGTCCTATATTAATACACATACGCTTTCATTAATAAATATAATGATATCACACTAAAAACAGGCCACCCATAATCCAAACACTAACCTTTATCAGTCACGTTGCATGACGATACTTCTGACATCCCAGTCTTCATTTGTTTGTAAAGAATGACATAAACACAGCACTCACAACAAAATGGCAAAACAACACTTGTAGTATTTCATAATGTTGCATTAGTACAAGCTATTGTTTTGTTGTGTACGAATTATTCATGCTTGATGCAACAAGAGAGCAGTTGTAAATGTCATTCATATTAATTTCTTCAGTGTTGCGCAATCTCAACATCTGCATGCAACAAGCACAAGAAGACATCGATAACCGTCAATTACTTACTACACACTGACGGGGAAAGGCTGAGACATCTCAAACTGAACATTCCAGTTGTTGCTTCGGCACGCTAAACATGATCGTTACTGCAACCATTTCTAAACCAATAAGAATACTGACATATACTATTATACTCTACCAGTACAACAACAACAACTACTACTACTGTTACTGCTACTACAGATACTACTACTACTACTGTTACTGTTACTACTACTACTACTACTGTTACTGTTACTGCTACTACAGATACTACTACTACTACTGTTACTGTTACTGCTACTACTACTACTACTACTACTGTTACTGCTACTACTACTACTACTATTACTACTACTACTGGGAGCCGCGATAGCTCAGTGGTTAGTGAACTGGACTACAAAGGACAAGGGGTAGGGTTCGATCCCAACCGACGGCTTCTGGGTTCACCCAGCCTTAAATGGGTACCGAATTATTTTTTTCTGGGAAAGTAAAGCAGCACGGGCGTAATACTGACCACATTACCCCAAAAATCATGTGCTGAAGGTCTGTAAAATATAGGGTCACTAACACCTATTTACCTATACGCCACTTGGCGTGACGGGGGTACTTTACTTTTTACTTTTACTACTACTACTGTCACTGA
>JAVIAB010000024.1:28320672-28458172 GCA_032433765.1 Megaustenia siamemsis
GCGTTGACGCATTCAGTGATATCGATTTATTGATTTATGGGAGGTTAGGTGAATTCATGAGAGCTGCGAAAGCTCAGTGGTTAGTGGACTGGACTACAAAGGACAAGGAGTAGGGTTTGATCCCAACCGATGGCTTCTCGTTCACCCAGCCTTTAATGGGTACCGTATTTTTTCGCTGGGAAAGTAAAGCGGCACGGGCGTAATACCGAACACATTACCCCAAAAATCATGTGCTGAAGGTCTGTAAAATTTATAGTCACTAACACCATATTCCCTATACGCCACTTGGCGTGACGGAGACTTTACCTTTTTTTTTTTAGATGAATTAATGAAAGGTTTTGTGTTAAATTAATTATGTAGACAGATGTATAGACAGACAGATGCATACAGACAGACAGATGTATAGACAGACAGATGCATACAGACAGAAAGAAAGATATGGAGGGAAGCATATATGCAGACAGAGATGTGAGCGGGAGAATGGTGGGATGGAGTGATGGATAGAGTAACAGGTGGAAGCAAAGATGGATGGAATGTCGTATGGATGGGTGGATGCATTGATGGATGTATGGATGGATAGACGCATAGATGGACGGGTGGATTGATGGAGTAATGAGTGTACTATTTCTGTCATCGGTGATTGTTTTTATTTTTGCTAGGATCATCAACCTGGGACATACTATAACCAGTGATGGAAAATGTACAACTGAAATAAATAAAAGAATAGGTATGGCAAAAAGTAATTTTAATGCCATGAAAAATATACTAACATCAAAACAAATAACACCAGGGCTAATACTAAGAATAGCAAAATGTTACATCTTCTCAATATTCCTGTATGGTGCAGAAACATGGACATTAGACAAGAAAACAGAACAGAAAATTGAAGCCTTTGAAATGTGGATTTGTAGAATTAGATGGAAAGAAATGAAAACAAACGAGGAAGTTTTAAAACAACTGAAAATGAAGAAAGAACTACTAAACACAATTAGAACAAGAAAAATGACATTTTTGGGTCATGTTAAAAGACACAAGAGCCTAATAAAAGTAATATTGGAAGGGAAAATACAAGATAAAAGAGGCAGACCAAGACTAACATGGACGAGTAACATCAAAAGATGGACAAGTCAGCCTATGACAATCTGCATCATCAAGGCAAGAGACAAAGTTAAATGGCGCTCCATGGTAGCCAACTTTCGATGTGGAGACGGCACTCAATGATGAGGATCATCATCATCACTACACACCTACGACTCAATAGGTGTTCCATTATCTCCGTAAAGAATCTTGAGGAAATCTCGAGGAGAACCTTGGTCCACATGTATCAACTCTCAAGCACGTCCTATGATCAACGGTGTGGGTAGGTATTATAGCTCGTTTCAAATCACTTGCCCAACTTCAAAACGCTATTGATCAGTAACCGTTTGTTAAAAACTGTTGAAATTTTCCAAATGTTATTAGAATGCAAAAGACCCTTTAAATGTATATTTAACAAATATCTTGCAGCTGCAGTTTTCTTAAAGCGGCCAATTTCTTTGATGTTTGTCAAAATTGTAAATTGTGAACCCCTAAATAATAGAAATTACCGTAGTTGCTGGTCTATGATTAATTTTCACTAGGTAAAGGCGTGGCCGTAATGGGGAAATACCAGGAGAGTTATTGTCTTCTCAGTTCGAGGACGGACGATAATATCAAGGTATACCTGTATGTCCAATTTTCATAGTTGTGTGGTCCTGATAAGGACCGATTGTTGAACTAATTTAAGGTAATATAGGGGCCAACATTGTGGGGGCTATATACTTTCATTCTGAATCAGACGAGTCTAAAAGATTAATAACTGTTTGGGGTTGAATATTCCACAAACCATCATTTTTCCAATATTCCTCTTCCTGTTTTAAGACGTGGTCTTCACATTTAGCCCAATAATCTTTGTCTATATTTAATAAAGCGAGATTAGCAAGAGTCTTTACATCGCATATTTTGAATGTTGTATTTTCATCTGCCACTTGTCCTTTTAATTTTGCCCAGATTAGTTCTATTGGATTTAAATGAGCATGGTAAGGTGGCAGCCTCAAACTTATATGACCGTGCTCTTGGATAATCTTATCTATTTGAAAAATTTTTGTCCTTTGTTTTTGCTTTACTAGAGATAGTAATTCAGGTTTTAAGTACATGCTATTAAATTGTATGTGCTCCTTTGTGAGCCATATCTTAATAGCATCTTTTGTACTGGATGACGTCGGGACTTTATCTTCAAGTGCAACAATGTTGTGGTACGGTGCATTGTCCATTATTAGGCAAGATGGTCGATCTAGTGATGGGAGAACAGAATTTTCAATCCAATGTCTAAATATGTGACCATTCATCTCAGAGTGATAATCCCGATTGTCTATGGATTTTGAAAGAAAAATGAGCTCTGCATTCTGTATTAGTCCATGTTGTCGACTACCTGCATGAGCAATTATCAAGCGCTGTCCTTTGCTGCTAGGTATTAATCTCTTAATCTTTCCATCTGATGACTGCCATTCCCTTTGGTTAGTGTGGTGAGCATTGATCCATGTTTCATCCAAGTACACAATATCATAACCTTGCTTGCGCACCTTCACGTAAGTACTTGCTTCTCATGACTACTATATGTGGCTTCTCACAGATGATGTTTCGTCCATTGGAATACTTTCTGAATGTAAAGCCTGCAGCTCTCACATTCCTCAATAATGTAGACTTTGATATTTCAATACTGTTGTTCTTTTTCAGCGAAATTTTTAATTTTCTTATTGTAACAGTTTCATTCATACCCAACATTTTGCGAATTTCACTTCTAATAAGTTCACTGTCGAAATTATCCAACATTTTTGTTCTTCCTTGTGATTTTGTATATTTTGAACATTGACGGTCACGTGCTTGAATCCAGCGATTAAATAGCCGTTTAGATAAATCCAAAATGTGTCTTGTCCTATTCTCAGGGTTTTCTAAAGAATGAAATAATCTTTCTCGTTTAGCCTCTTTGCATAAATAGTCATACATTTTTATTGCGATGTTTTGTAAACTGCAGAATTTCATTTTAAGACTCATGATAAATGTTATCGTTCCACGTCTACACCTATGAATGAACGGAAATGGAACACACAATTTCTCAACTGTCTAATTGTGTCAAAAAAACCACGGCGAAAGCGTGCAAACACATCAATTTTACCGTGTATGGATTTTTACTCGCTATTTTTAACTTAAAATACTGTAAACATTAAGTTTTGACTACATCAATGGGTCGTTATAAATTTATATAAATCAAATAAGCAACAATAATAACCAAATTTTTTTTTAATGAAATTAATTCCCTGTTGGGTTCTAATCATTATAACTTTACATGCAAATTTTGAACAACTTATAACAAGCGGTTAAAAAGCTATCGATTTTAAAAGTTGGGCACGAGTTATGAAACAAGCTATAGTTGCCAATTTTGCCCGGACATCGGCTATATCTATGGTCTACTATTTTCTATTTAATTTGCCAAGGTATTTTTAACGTGGCTACTTCCACCAATCGTATTATAATTATATCTTGTTTACTTCTTCTCTGCACTTCTTCTCTTAAGTAATATTCCCATCAGGCTAACATATTTGCTACAAAACTATGAAGATTGTCCTTCCTCTTTCAGTTTTATATTAAGATTAGTGTCCCTTTATTTCTTTAATATAACTTTGTTGTTATAATATATGGCATTTAGCGTCTTGACAGACGGTTGGTAACAAGCAATCATAGTAAGTCAGTAGTTCGGTAAAAATGTTAGTGTCTTATGCTGAATGCTGCTTTGCTGAACAGCTTCTCTCGTGGCTGAATTTGCCAATATTGGTTAGAGAGTACCGACCACAGAGGGAACAAGATGTATTCGTGGTGCCTGGCCTCGTCTCATTTCTCCTGCGCCTTCTGTCTTCTGAATTTTATATCACCACTGCCTCGAAAGTTGCTGTGCCATTTTTTTTATTTTTATTCTCCATCTGCTACGATCTGCAGCCAGATTTTCTCAGCTTTCTTTCACTGATAGAGAATTCCCTCAAGGAAGCCCTGCAAATATCCTTATATCCCAGCACTGGTCTGCTCTTTGGTTTCTTTCCGTCCTTAAGTTCGCCATACAATATTTGTTTGGGAATACGAATGTTTGTCATTCTTCTTATATGGCCCAGCCACCTTAGTCTACAACTCCTGTTTGTTGCCATGATGGATGAGAGTTTGGCTCGTTGTAAGACATTAAAGTTGGTTACTCTGTCCTGCCATTTGATGTTCATAATCTTTGGAAAGCAACACACATTAACGCTGTTTACCCATGTATTATACCACGAGTATTTCAGTGATATTTCTAAACATGCATTATCAACTGTTTTTGTACAAGTAAATTTGAAAAGGCTAAGACATAAAGACAACAGTGACAGAATTGTAAAGATATAATCAAAGAATGAATGGGTCTCGACTCTGTTAAATCGCAATAGGCAGTGAGCCACAGTTGAAACTGGTAAAGAACAATCACGTTCGTTGGTGGTGGCTCGACGTCTGCCCAAGCCATCATGTGGCCAGATACAACTCAAGCTAAAAGTCAAGTTGTAAGTCAAGCTACAAAGTCAAGTTGTATGTCCAGCTACAAAGTCAAGTTGTAAGTCAAGCTACAAAGTCAAGATGTAGGTCAAGCTACAAAGTCAAGTTGTAAGTCAAGCTACAAAGTCAAGTTGTAAGTCAAGCTACAAAGTCAAGTTGTAAGTCAAGCTACAAAGTCAAGATGTAGGTCAAGCTACAAAGTCAAGTTGTAAGTCAAGCTACAAAGTCAAGTTGTAAGTCAAGCTACAAAGTCAAGTTGTATGTCAAGCTACAAAGTCAAGTTGTAAGTCAAGCTACTAAGTCAGGTTGTAAGTCAAGCTACAAAGTCAAGTTGTAAGTCAAGCTACAAAGTCAAGTTGTAAGTCAAGCTACAACTGCGTTCACTTTTAATCTAATTCGTCATCACGCTTTAAAATGTTCGTGCCAAATTGTATACAAAGATCAAGCATGACGGGATATAGTCGTCACGGTAGAGTCTCGACCCACAGCTGATCAAGACCTAACTTATACCCTCATGTTGGTCTTTCATGAAAGTCAGCGTATTAAAAAAAACAAAAACATGGTTAACACAGCGAGGACCGCAGTAATCAAATGTAGAAGATGCTGATATAGGATACGTCTCGAATGGGCAAGATACAGCTTCTGCAGCAGAACCCGGAAAATCAAGAGAAACAAATCAGCCAGTGACATCACTTGAATGTGTCTAGGTTCACCATATCATATTGTTCAACACGTCGAGCATGTGTCTGGGCTTGTTATTGTCTTGACTACTCTGTACATATATATGTGAATGTATGTGTGTATGCGATATGTGCATATGTATGTTTGTATGTGATATGTGCATATTATATGTATGTATGTGATATGTGCACATGTATGTATGTGATATGTGCATATGTATATATGTATGCGATGTGCATATGTATGTATGTATGCGATATGTGAATATGTATGTATGTATGTATGTATGTAATATGTGCATATGTATGTATGTGATATGTGCGTATGTATGTATGTATGTGATATGTGCGTATGTATGTATGTATGTGATATGTGCATATGTATGTATGTATGTGATATGTGCATATGTATGTATGTATGTGATATGTGCATATGTATGTATGTGATATGTGCATATGTATGTTTGTATGTGATATGTGCATATGTATGTATGTATGTGATATGTGCATATGTATGTATGTGATATGTGCATATGTATGTTTGTATGTGATATGTGCATATGTATATTTGTATGTGATGTGCATATGTATGTGTTTGTATGTATGTATGTATGTGTGCGTGTATGTGTGCGTGTATGTATATTGCAGACACCTTTCATAAATTCGCTTAACCTCTCATAACTCAATACATCTATAATACCGAATGCTTCAACGCCAATCCTTTCCTATAGAATCTAACATATAAAAAGTTAACTTATCAAAATGTCGGCCATCATCTCCTCTTTTTCACTCAGAAGACCTCATCCAATCTGCAGACTAAGTTCTTTTATTGTCAATGATGTCTTCATTTGGTGGATGTAAGTTTAAATCTGGTAAAAGTGATAACTTATTACCAAGACGGGTCGTGTCCAGATACAACAGGAGCTATGTTCAGGAGAAGAAAACTTGGGGAGCGTAGAGTCCGTTGAGTGCTTCCCAACGACTCACCAAAAGTAACAGTCTGACATGCGCGTTATTCTAGCACGTAATGAAAATAAACAAGGAAACCATGATATGGATCTGCGGTAAAGCGAAGACAGAAATAATAAAATAACACAAAATTACTGTCTACAGCTCTACATAAAATGAGAAGCCAAAACAGTCAAAGTTTTGTTTGTAAAGTCATCAACAAGAAGACAGTATGTATCTGTCTCAATTCGAAGAAGATTTTAGTGTCGAAACCTCGGTGTGTTCGTATTTACTTTTCTCAAAGTTGTAGAAGACTCTTCTTTCTTCTTTTCTTTTCTCTTTCTCCCTGATACCGAAAAGGTGTCGTGGTTTATATCATGTGTCGTCCTTGAGCTGCTTGAACTGTCTGAATTAGTGATTTTCCTTTGTTGTTACATGTCTCTGTCACTGCATCTATCCATCTTCTTCTTTTCTCTTTCTCCCTGATACCGAAAAGGTGTCGTGGTTTATATCATGTGTCGTCCTTGAGCTGCTTGAACTGTCTGAATTAGTGATTTTCCTTTGTTGTTACATGTCTCTGTTACTGCATCTATCCATCTTCTTCTAGGTCTTACTCTTGGTCGTTTTCCATGCATTCTCGAGAAGAACGCCCTTGATGGTGATTGGTGAGGATTCATTCTGACCAGGTGGCCAAACCATTTAAGTTGTTGTTGTTCTATATATTCTTGGTAGGGTTTTATTCCTACAATTTTTCTTACAGTTTCATTTGGTATTCTATCTCTTCTTGTATAAGACTATTCTGTGTTATTTTATTGTACCTCGTCATATACAACTCCATTCAATTTGATCACACATTTAATGATGATATTAACATTTTTGATGAATAAATTTCTCATTTTAAAAATCAGCTCTGACAAGAAAACAATTATTAACAAGAACATGCCAGAAACAACACCCTCTATTTCTCCAGAACACCAAAAAATAAAATAAAAAATAAATAAAATAAAAATAACGATGATCTCATCCCTGGTTTTATCAACTTCTTTATCAACGAGGAACACACTGACCTGCTCATACAAACAGACGGAGTCCAGATTTCATGGAATTGTAAAGCAACCTTCATTTTTAGATATGCTTATGGCATCTTAATGTCTATATTAGGCCAAGGAGGACATGATGCTTTTATGTTGTATTATTGCTGCGAGATAATTTATCTCCATGATTTCTCAATGTTGAGATCTCAAAGGCTGGCATTGCGGAGAGGGGGCATTGTTGTGGACGTATAGTGTACAACATCAGCTAGCAACGGGACAAAGGGTAGTGCATTTAGTGTGTATGTGTATGTATGTGCACGTGTATATGTGTATGTATGTGCACGTGTATATGTGTATGTATGCACAAATAAGTACCATGTGTAAACGTATATGTATCTATATATATATATATATGTGTCTCTGGATACTTCTATGGATATATATGTATGTGTGTGTGTGTGTGCGTGCGTGCGTGTGTGTGTGTGTGTATATATGTATGTATGTATGTATGTATGTATGTATATATGTATGTATGTATGTATGTATGTATGTATGTGTATGTACATGCATATGTCAGTATATAAGTATATATGTATGTATGAATAAATGTATGTATCCATGCATTTATGTATATGTGAGTGTAAAACTATATAAATTTGAGAGAATTTCGCTCCAGTCTACAAACTACGATTTTACGATCGAGTTGCACGCGTGCAGTGAAAAATACTATCTGAAAACTTCTTCTGTTGTGCTCCCAAGTCATCTCTTGTCTATTTTCTCTGTTGTTCTCGTTGTAAAGTTGGTTTGGTTGTGGAGATAAAACTCTTTTATCTAAGGCACCTAACAAGAGTGTGCAGGCATCCAGACTTAAGTGAATGTTTGTATTATCAACGATTGCGGTGGACAAAAGAAACATTTCGTGAGGCATGATAGCGGTAAATTGATATCTCCGTAGAAAAGAAGGAAATGGAAACGCTCCCCCTCAAGAATGACTTTTTGGAGTTCGTGTGTTCAAGTGTAGGTAGAAATGTGAATGATATTGTTTTTTATGACGATAGTCACACGAATGTGCCTGACGACTGGAACTTGATCCTACTGTTAACTGCCATTTGTTTTATTAATAGGACGTATCATTTAAGCCGTATGTTTATAGATAGCTTTCAGTGAACTTCATTCATCAGGAAAATCTTGGCTCTCCATTTCAGTTGAAGCAACCACATGATTTTTTTCCCCGCTGCTTTAAAATGAATCCAGATTGTTACGCCACGTGTACATGAATATCTGATAGGATGTTTCGTCACTTGAGGCGGATGCCTGGTACACAAACTTGTACACACGAATCAATCTTCTGAGAAATCTTGTCCAGATAGATAGTATGTCCTGACTCTACAAATCTCCATTGTCTTGTGGGTATGCTTCGCGTTAACAGTACATGGACTGCATCAACTTCCCTCTCTGAAGACTGAATGTCTGATCGGTGATCGTATATAATAGAACAGCACACGGATTCTTTATCTTTGCTTTCCTTCACCATAATATAGAACAGCACACGGATTCTTTATCTTTGCTTTCATTCACCATAATATAGAACAGCACACGGATTCTTTATCTTTGCTTTCCTTCACCATAATATAGAACAGCACACGGATTCTTTATCTTTGCTTTCATTCACCATAATATAGAACAGCACACGGATTCTTTATCTTTGCTTTCCTTCACCATAATATAGAACAGCACACGGATTCTTTATCTTTGCTTTCCTTCACCATAATATAGAACAGCACACGGATTCTTTATTTTTGCTTTCCTTCACCATAATGTCCAACATTTCTTGTAACTCATTTTCACTCTTAGCGATTAAGACATCAGCACACCTTAGATTATCTATATTATGCCCTCCAATTGTTATTCCAGGCATGCCCCTTATGGATCTTTAAAAAATCTCACTATGCATATTAAATAAATCTGGTGACAGCATACAACCTTGCCTAACACCCTGTTTTCTTTGTTGAAACATTCCCAATTGATTTTCAATTATTATGGCTGTTGTTTGTTGCCAGTACATGTTCTTTATTTTTCTTAGATCTTTGCTGACACGTTTATGCTTTCTAAAATTGTTATTATTTCTTGGTGCTGTCAAATGCTTTGGAATAATCTATGAAACATAGGTATAGATCTGTTTTCACCTCTATGGCTCTTTCTACTATAGATCTTATGATATATATGGCATTGCTCGTTCCTTAACTTCCAACAAAACCACACTGCTCATCGCTAATTTCTGGACTGATTTTGTTTCGCACTCTTCGCATGATGATTCTTAGTAATATCTTAGTCATGTGACTCATAAGGCTTATTGTGCGATGATCATCGCATTCAGTCGCACCCGATTTCTTTGGTAGGGCTATGAATATTGATTTGAGCAAGTCGTCTGGTATATATCCGCTGTTGTAGATATCATTCAATATTTTTGTTATTATTTCTATTACAAAATCACCCATGGCTTCAATCTCTTCTTAAATTATATTGTATGGTCCTGGAGCTTTTCCTGCTTTCATATTCAACAAGGCATCTTCCACTTCTTCTTTGAGTATATCTGGTCCTTCTCCATTATTCTTAATATTTACTTCTATTCGTTCATCATTATAAAGATCTTTAATGAATTCTGTCCATTGTTGCCTTGTGCTTTCTTGTTCAATCAACAGTTCTCCTTCCTTTCATCTTAAACATCCAGTTGTTATTGTGTTTTTCTTTCTGTTAATTCTTCAATTTGTTTGTGTATAACTTTGACATCTTTTTGTTTTGGTTGCATTTCAATCTTTGCATCTCTCTTTTAACATGCTTCTTTTGCTTCGTTGCATTTAATTATAATTTCTTTATTTAATCTCGTATACTCAACTTTGGTATCCCTATTTTTTTTCTTCTTGTATCCATTAGCTGTAAAATGTCATCTGTCATCCATTTCTTTCTTGAATTTGTCCTCACTGATGGTATGAACTCTTTTGATGTTTGTTGCATTGATTCCTTCAGCATTTCCCACTGTTCATCAATGCTGTGTATCTTCTTAATTACTTTGTAACGGTTCTGAATTATGATGATATATTTGTCCTGTAACCTCTTGTCTTATTTGAATAAATCTAAATTGAACTTGATATTAACTGAAGCTCGATTTGCTATATTTAATTTTACTCTAAGTTTTCCCACAACTGGTACAGTTTGTTAGCACAACGAAATCACAAGACAATTCTGATTAATTCAAGAGCAGTGTTAATTAAGCATATGCACAGACCACAACAATAATTGATATTACAAACAGATACAAACTGATCATCGTATGTTGTTATATAAGACTTCACAATGTGTCCCAGCCATTGGTTGCTTTGTTTGTCTCTTACGAAGGTAGGGAGAATAAAGGAGCAGAAGAAAGTGTTTTGTTTGTGGCACTCAAAAAAGAAACGGAATTGATGTGTTCTTCTTTTACTTGAGTTCTACAAACTAAACACATACATTTCTTCTTTTACTTGAGTTCTACAAACTAAACACATACATTTCTTCTTTTACTTGAGTTCTACAAACTAATCACATACATTTCTTCTTTTACTTGAGTTCTACAAACTAAACACATACATTTCTTCTTTTACTTGAGTTGTACAAACTAAACACATACATTTCTTCTTTTACTTGAGTACCACAAACTAAACACATCAATTTCGTTTCTTTGATACAACAAGGCAAATTTGAACTACACGAAGCAACAAAAAAGAAAATAACATAAACAGCTGAGCTAAATGTGGCAATTATGATGAATATACTGTATACAGAGATTGCAAGAGAGAGCAGAGTTTAAGTTATCATCTATGGTTGAAAAAAATGGTGGGATGATTTTGGATGAAATGAAGGATAACCTTTCAATAATAATTACAGAGACAACATAGAAAATTAAGTAGAGGATGAGGAAGATAATGATGAAGATGATGAATGTGATGATAGTAAAAAAAGAAGATGATGACTGAGCCCGTCACCTTCTGTAAGGGAGGTATAAGGAACATGGTGTTACTCTCAATATTTGAAAGTCCAGTTACTTTAGTAATGTGGTTAGCATTATGACAAGCCGAATATCATTCCCAGACGAAAAATGTCAGACAATATATTGAAGGTTTAGTGAATCAATAGTACCAGTTGGTCAGGAGAACAAAAAAACCTGACCTCCTGTCCATGGTAGACCAAGTGACTAACCGCCACGATACTCAGCACAGAGGTCAATCAATCTGAAGTTATTTTTAAAAATTAAAAATTAAAATAAAAAATGACAGCCATGATGAGCAGAAATTACCCATAACTGGTGGATTCATTCACGGCTTGACGCTCTTCAGTTGGCAGAGCTGAAAGAATAGGTACCTGACTCAATGAACTGAAGAATGTAAATTACAGCGAGGAAAAACACTGATCCCTTCACCCTCAAATGATGTTGCCAAATACCATTGATTGTAATAAACTCATTTAACTACCATTTTGACGCCATGATAGCTAACCTTCACTGTGGAGACGGCAACCGATCTCTATTGGGTCCTAACGTAGCCATTCATGGCCTGCCTCTGCCTCGTCTACCTTACATCTTTCCTTCCAAAGTGACTTTAAATATGATATTGTGTCTTTTCACATGTACAAAAAATGTAAGTTGTCTTTTTTCTAATTGTGTTAAGTAGTTCTGTTTTTCATGCCTTTTTGGAATCCACAAGGAAAAAAAAAGAGGAAGATCAAAATATTCTTGGAAGACAGATGGATGCAGAGATGAAGATGATGTGGAAGACATGGACTGATCTTAAAAGTATGGTAAGAAACAGAACGGCTTGGAAAGTGTTTGTTGAAGACCTATGCTCCACAGGGAGTTGAAAGTGTTTGTTGAAGACCTATGCTCTACTGTGAGCTGAAAATGTTTGTTGAAGACCTATGCTCTACTGTGAGCTGAAAATGTTTGTTGAAGACCTATGCACCACAGGAAGCTGAAAGTGTTTGTTGAAGACCTATGCTCGACAGGGAGCTCAAAGTGTTTGTTGAAGACCTATGCTCCACAGGGAGCTGAAAGTGTTTGTTGAATACCTATGCTCCACATGGAGCTGAAAGTGTTTGTTGAAGACCTATGCTCTACTGTGAGCTGAAAATGTTTGTTGAAGACCTATGCTCCACAGGAAGCTGAAAGTGTTTGTTGAAGACCTATGCTCGACAGGGAGCTCAAAGTGTTTGTTGAAGACCTATGCTCCACAGGGAGCTGAAAGTGTTTGTTGAATACCTATGCTCCACGTGGAGCTGAAAGTGTTTGTTGAAGACCTATGCTCCATAGAGAGCTGAAAGTGTTTGTTGAAGAACTATGCTACACAGGGAGCTGAAAGTGTTTGTTGAAGACCTATGCTCCACAGGGAGCTGAAAGTGTTTGTTGAAGACCTATGCTCCACAGGGAGCTGAAAGTGTTTGTTGAAGACCTATGTTCCACATGGAGCTGAAAGTGTTTGTTGAAGATCTATGCTCCACAGGGAGCTGAAAGTGTTTTTTGAAGACCTATGCTCCACAGGGAGCTGAAAGTGTTTGTTGAAGACCTATGCTCTACATCATCATCATCATTGAGTGCCTTCTCTGCAACGAAGGTTGGCTACCATGGAGCGCCATTCTGCTCTGTCTCTTGCTTTGATGGTACAGGTTGTCATAGGCTGATTTGTCCATCTTTTGATGTTACTCGTCCATGTTAATCTTGGTCTGCCTCTGCCTTTTTTACCTTATATTTTCCCCTCCAGGATTACTTTTAGTAGGCTGTTGTGTCTTTTAACATGGCCCAAAAATCGGATTTGTCTTGTTTGAATTGTGCTAAGCAGTTCTCTTTTCACTTTTAGTTATTTTAAGACTTCATCGTTTCTTTTCTTTTCCTTCCATCCAATTCTACATATTCTTCTATATATCCACATTTCAAAGGCTTCAATTCTCTGTTCTGTTTTCTTGTCTAATGTCCATGTTTCTGCACCATATATAGAAATATTGAGAAGATGTAACATTTTGTTATTTTTAGTTTTAGCCCTGGTACTATTTGTTTTGATGTTAGTATGTTCTTCATGACATTAAAATTACTTTTTGCCATTCCTATTCTTTTGTTTATTTCAGTTGTACATTTTCCATCACTAGTTATAGTATGTCCAAGGTAGTTGTAGTTCTGAACTGTCTCCACGTCTATTCCTTCAATTTTGTTATCCACTTGTGGGCTTTGAGTATCTTCTTTGTGTATGATCATAGTTTTAGTCTTTTTGATATTCATATCTAGTCCATATTTTTTGCTTGTCATGTTTATTTCATTAAGTAATTGTTGTAGGTCTTTAGTATTTTCTGCTAGTAGTACAGTATCATCAGCATATCTTAGGTTATTGATTATCTTTCCATTAATTTGTAGGCCTGGCATCTCTATGATGTTTTTAAAGATTTGCTCAGTGTATAGATTAAACAAGCTTGGTGATAGGATGCATGCGTGTTTTACTCCTCTTTTTATATCAATGGGTGTAGAGTTCTCTTTGTTATATATTATTATTGCTGTTTGCTCCCTGTATAGATTACATATTACTCGTATGTCCATGTCATCTAGATGTATCTCTTTTAGGCATTCTATAAGTTGTTTGTGGTGTACTCTATCAAAAGCTTTGGTGTAGTCTATGAAGCAGGCATATATTGGTTTGTTTACTTCTGTGTATTTTTCGATTATTGTTCCCATGCAGAATATGGCTTCTTTTGTCCCGTTCCAGGCTCTACAGGGAGCTGAAAGTGCTTGTTAAATACCTATGCTCCATAGGAGGTTGAAAGTGTTTGTTGAATACCTCTTCTCAACAGGGAGCTGAAAGTGTTTGTTGAATACCTATTCTCAACAGGGAGCTGAAAGTGTTTGTTGAATACCTATGCTCCACAGGGAGCTGAATTTGTTTGTTAAATACCTATGCTCCATAGGGAGTTGAAAGTGTTTGTTGAATACCTATTCTCAACAGAGAGCTGAAACTGTTTGTTGAATACCTATGCTCCACAAAGAGCTGAAAGTGTTTGTTGAATACCTATGCTCCACAGGGAGCTGAAAGTGTTTGTTGAATACCTATGCTCCACAGGGAGCTGAAAGTGTTTATTGAATACCTATGCTCCACAGGGACCTGAAAGTGTTTGTTGAAGACCTATGCTCCATAGAGAACTGAAAGTGTTTGTTAAATACCTATGCTCCAAAGGGAGCTGAAAGTGTTTGTTGAATACCTATGCTCCACAGGGAGCTGAAAGTGTTTGTTGAATACCTATGCTCCACAGGGAGCTGAAATTGTTTGTTGAATACCTATGCTCCACAGGGAGCTGAAAGTGTTTGTTGAAGACCTATGCTCCACAGGGAGCTGAATGTGTTTGTTCAAGACCTATGCTCCATTGGGAGTTGAATGTGTATGTTGAAGACAAATGCTCCACAGGGAGTTGAATGTGTTTGTTGAAGACCTATGCTCCACAGGGAGCTGAATGTGTTTGTTGAAGACCTATGCTCCACAGGTAGCTGAATGTATTTGTTGAAGACCTATGCTCCACAGGGAGATGAATGTTTATATTGAAGACCTATGCTCCATAGGGAGCTGAAAGTATTTGTTCAAGACCTATGCTCCACAGGGAGCTGAAAGTTTTTGTTGAAGAAATATGCTCCACAGGGAGCTGAAAGTGTTTGTTGAAGGCCTATACTCCACAGGGAGCTGAAAGTGTTTGTTGAAGACCTATGCGCCACAGGGAGCTGAAAGTGTTTGTTTAAGACCTATGCTCCACAGGAAGCTGAAAGTGTTTGTTGAAGACCTATGCTCCACAGGGAGCTGAAAGTGTTTGTTGAATACCTATGCTCCACATGGAGCTGAAAGTGTTTGTTGAATACCTATGCTCCACAGGGAGCTGAATGTGTTTGTTGAAGACCTATGTTCTACAGGGAGCAGAACGTGTTCATTGAATACCTATGCTCCACAGGGAGCTGAATGTGTTTGTTGAAAACCTAGGCTCCACAGGGAACTGAAAGTGTTTTTTGAATACCTATGCTCCAGAGGGAGCTGAAAGTGTTTGTTGAAGACCCATGCTCCACAGGGAGCTGAAAGTATTTGTTGAAGACCTATGCCCCACAGGGAGCTGAAAGTGTTTATTGAAGACCTATGCTCCACAGGGAGCTGAATGGTAGAAAAAGAAGAAATTCTAAGTTTCATTTTCAACTGATTGAGAACATCCTTTTTTTTTCCTTTCACCCAATTTCCCCCATTTGTCGATAGATTCACATTTCACAAACTTCGATTTTCTTATTTGTTTTGTTATTTAGTGTCCATGTTTCTGCACCATACAGGAATGCTGGGTAGATATAACCTTTTTAGCGAAATTATGAAGAACGAAAATTATCATTTTACTTTTTATTGGGATACAACAGAGTGTGAAGAACAAAAAAATATACCATTTTAAATATGTTTGGCCCTTTTCGTCTTGTCAGACGGTCTAGTGGTGGCTATTGTGTATTTTTTTTTTAGGTTTTGTTTTTGTCGAACAGCTTCTGTCGTGGCTAATTCTACCAATGTTTGACAAACACACACGGTCACAGAATGAACAACTGGTCCACGGGTTTTTTAAAATTCTTTTTCATGAGTCTTTTTTCTTCTACGTTTTGCCTTAGCACAGTCTCAAATTATGTTATACCGTTCCTTATACATGCTCTCCATGATGTGCGATCACTTGCCAGATGTTCCCAATCATATTCACAAAGTGAGAAGTCTTTCAGAGATGGTTTACAGATTTCTCTATATCGTAGTTTAGGTCTACCATTTTACATCACATTAGAACCCAACAAAAAATGACGAGGAATATAACATAGCATTGAGTTTAGTGTGCAACAAGGACAAGGTTTACCACAAAATTAGACGGTGAATCGATTATAAAGAATTCACAGCCATCTTTAGTAACAGGCCTGCTTGCAATATGACAGCGTGGCGTCACACTCCAAGTTGAGCTGAGCGAGCAAGCGTGGCCACGAGTTCTTTTAACTTTGAGACGACATCTTTATAGAGAACTTCCGCTCAATATGGCGGATAGGGGGCAGGAACCGTTAAACTCTGTGTCTGAAAAATATTCCTTGTTGCAGTTTCCTCATATACCAAGTCCGGCTTGCTGTCGGAGCTAGTGAGTTAAGTGCGCTGTGCACACCGTGAGCTGTGTGTTTCATCCGTTTTGATTGTGTTTCGATATTTCGATTATTTACGAGGAATGACGATACCGTATTCCGGGGAACAGATGGCTGTGTTCGCTTTCTGTGCGGTTTCGTCTTATGTCTTTTGGCGTGTGATGAGATTGCTATGGCAGGGACTGCAGCTTCCTTTCTTTCTTTGAGAGATGAGATATTAAATTCGATTGATTCCACTGGTAAGGGTGGTTGAGCAATTATGGGTTTTAATTCGTGTACAGTGATACCTGAGCCTTCCATAACCTTAACCTTTATAGCAGAAAGGTGAAGCGGTGACCTCACACTAGTAGGGTTACGAGCAGGCCCATCTTTTAAGATAGCTGTGTAAGAAACTGCATAGTCAAGGTATAGAAAACTACAATACGATATTACAATCATTGGATCGTAAACGATCGAAGAAACATTGATGCAGCGAATCATAGGAGGAAGAGGTATGTTTACAGCTCTCGGGGAAAATAAATGACAAATAATCAACAACAACAAAAAACACTGAACAATTTTTTTTTACTGTTGTTGATTATTTGTCTTTTTTTTTTTTGAGTGCTGGAAGTATACCCCTTCCTCCTATGATTCGTTGAATTATCACCTCGGAAGTTTTCCTTTATAATGACATTCATTTATTATTATTCATCCTAAGATGTAGGGTTCGATCCCAACCGACGGCTTTCGGTTCACCCAGCCTTTAATGGGTACCGGATTTTTTTTTCTGGGAAAGTAAACGGCACGGGCGTAATACCGACCACATTACCCCAAAATTCATGTGCCGAAGGTCTGTAAAATTTATGGTCATTAACACCATATTCCCTATACGCCACTTGGCGTGACGGGGGTATTTTAATTTTTTTACTTACACGATCAAACGCTTTTACAACTGTTGCACCAAGCACTTCATCAGCAGAGCCAGATCTATGGAATGTTAATCTGACACTGTTCTTGAATGATGTCCAAGTTAATGAGACATCATAATCGTGTGGCAGCAGCTACAAGAAGGGAGCAGAGAACATCAAGTTCTGCTGCTATAAAGGAGACTTGCCTTGCTATCACAGAATTGCCTTAAATGGGATCACTGTAGTTGAAAACTTCTCCTCTTGTGTAAACTACACATTCACATCCAAGAGTGAATCAGTGAAGGTCACAAAATCATATTCTCTCTGTGGTTTTACTAACTACAGGTCAGGTGGCTTCTGTTAGATTGGAAATGATAACTTACCACTACTGTGTGTCTATATGTTTGGAATTGGAGTCATCAACGATGGCCTAACATCATCAAGTGCTACGAAGATCATCATTTTCGGGAGGACGCGAACTTCCATGGTATATGGAGGATAGGCGGCAGGAACCATTGGAGGCTATGTCTGAAAAGTGTTCCTTCTTGCAGTTTCCTCATATTCCAAGTCCGGCTTGTTGCAGGAGCTACTGAGTTAAGTGCTCTGTGCACACCGTGAGCTGTGTGTCTCATCCGTTGATCCTGTTTCGATATCCCGCTTGTTAACGATGAATGGTAATATCGTATGACAGGGAACAGTTGGCTGTGGTCACTTTCTGCGCAGTTTCGCCTTATGTCTTTTGGCGTGTGCTGAGACTACTACGATTGGGACTACAGTTACCTTTCTTTGTTTGGGAGATGAGTTAGTAATTCGGATGATTCCACTGGCACGGGCGGTTGAGCAATTATGGATTTTAATTCGTTTGCAGTGATACCGAGGCCTTCCATAACCAATAACCAATAACGTTTTTTCCTGATCTATAAACACTATATTTAGGTTTCTGTCATATTCTATTGTTTTTTTCACATAGTTGTCTGAATGTAAATATAGCATCAGTACAGCTTTTGCCTTTTCTGAATCCGAATTGATTATTACTTAATTGAGGTTCTATTATGTATCTTACTCTCCTCTCCAATATTTTAGCAAACATTTTATCAACTTGACTCAATATTTGTTTACTTTATTATTTATCCTCAAACATAGACGCACACTCGGCAACCCACCTGAAGACAAACACTCTGCCATCCCGCTTGTCGCACTGGAACAGAATGCTCTGGCCACTCATGAGATGTAACGTGGCGTTGCGCTGCCATATCTCCAGCATTTTAGCGTGTTGATAGGTGAAGTTCCACCGGCCTTGAACTTCTTGTGGAAACTTGCATCCGGGCACTGAAGGAAACAATTAGACACGTGCTATGACAACAACCAATATCAAATGTATAGATAGTTTTGTTGACATTCATTCACGTGCAAAGAAACAAAAACTCTAAATCGTGTGCTAAATAGGCTTCGCTTGAAAACCTACCTTTAGACCTTAGAGTAGTCAATGTAAGCTCTACTCCTACATCAACGGGAATAAATATTCATTGAAAACCACTTGATTACATTGAACAAATATCGCTTGCAAACTTTTTGATTACATTGAACAAATATCATTTGCAAACTTTTTTGAATACATTGAACAAATATCGCTAGCAAACTTTTTTGATTACATTGAACAAATATTGCTTGCAAACTTTTTGATTACATTGAACACATATTGCTTGCAATCTTTTTGATTACATTGAACACATATTGCTTGCAAACTTTTTGATTAAATTGAACAAATGTTGCTCAAAAACTTTTTCATTTCTTTGAGTGCCGTCTCCGCATCGAAGCGAAGGTTGGCTTCCATGCAGCGCCATTCCGCACTTTCTCTTGATTTGGTGTTGCAGATTGTCATAGGCTGACTTGTCCATCTTTTAATGTTACTCGCCCATGTTAGTCTTGGTCTGCCTCTGACTTTTTACCTTGTATTTTCTCTTAGAAGATTACTTTTAAAAGGCTGTTGTGTCTTTTAACATGATAAGCTTGAAAGCATTTAGCTTGAAAACTACTTAGAATGAACAAATCTTACTTGAAAACTACTTAGATTGAACAAATCTTACTTGGAAACTACTTAGATTGAACAAATCTTACTTGAAAACTACTTAGATTGAACAAATCTTACGAACAAATCTTACTTGAAAACTACTTAGATTGAACAAATCTTACTTGAGAACTACTTAGATTGAACAAATCTTACTTGAAAACTACTTGATTAAATTTAAAAAAAAACTTGCCTTAGAAGTACTCGATGGAAATAAAAACAGAAAAAAATAAGAAAAAGGAGATGACATTTGTTATGATGTGCACCAGAATCACTAGATTAAAATGAACATATTATGCTTGGGATGTACTAGATTCTTCCTCTTCTTCTTCTTTTCTTTCCTTCCTCATTTGCCTTTCAGCGTCGAGGGGAGATATAATTTGCGGTCTTTTGCTCTTCTGTTCGCCTCTGCTGCTGTTATTTTTCCTAGTGCTTCTAATATTCCACCGATCCGTCTTTTTCGTGGTCGACCCTTGGGTCTGGTGTTCTCACAACGTTTGTTGAAGGCTCTTTGTGTTGTGTTTTGATCTTTCTGCCTTGTCACGTGGCCAAACCATTTTATCTGTTGTTTCTTGATATATTCTATGGCGGGGGCTATTCCTAGCTTTTTTCTCAGTTCTTCATTTCTGATCTTATCTCTCAGACTGTTTCCTGTCATTCGTCTAACACATTTCATCTCAGTAGAGGTTATTTGTCTTATTGTTTTTGCATCTAGGGTCCAGGTCTGGTATTGGTAGCACAACGTTGGGATGAAGATTGTATTGTCTAGTGCTCGTTTTGCCTCCAGAGTTATTTCCTTGTTGGACAATAGTGGTGATATCTGTCCAATGATTTGAAAAGCTTTGTTGCATCTTGATTCTATCTCTGCTGTTTGAGAACTAGTACTAGATTCAAATGAACAAATTATGCTTGGAAAGTACTAGATTGAAATGAGCAAAATATGCTTGGGAAGAACTAGATTCAAATGAACAAATTATTCTTGCTAAGTACTAGATTGAAATGAACAAATTATGCTTGGGAAGTACTAGATTAAAATGAACAAATTATGCTTGCAAAGTACTAGATTGAAATGAACAAATTATGCTTGGGAAGTACTAGATTAAAATATACAATTCTTGCCTGTTGAAGCAAGATAGTAAAATGAACAAACTTTGCTTGGGTAACGCCTGAACTAACAATAACAGTTGATCTAATCGGCATGCTTGTCGACAAACGATGCACAGACTCTCCTTCCTAACATCGGTCTTTCCGAGGTAGCACTTCCTCCAATGAAAGGTTACATTAACCACAAGGCTGGTCATGATCAAGATTTCGACTAAAATGATAAACTGATTAACCAGATTGTCTTTTTGTCTCATGTTCAAAGTGATGTGCCAATTTTCGTCACCTGCTACAATCTTAACCAAAAAGTTCTCTCCATCAACACTGAAATGCTCCAACAGTTCAGAAGAAATTGCTTTTCCTTACAATTGGTATTATTTTTATAATTGTATTTGTACTACCAATGCTGACTGACAACTTTAAGGCCAATTGTTGAGTAGTGATGCGCCTATCATCAAGAATAATGTAATGCCCTGAGCGCAATAAAACATCTCTGCATTAGTGGCTGTGGCAGACCGTCCACAGCGCGGCCGATCAAGAAGCTCTGTATCTCCGCTTTCCGATTCTGTTATTCTCTGAACCCAGCGACTTGCTATGCACCTGTCGACTACAAAACTTCCATAAACATCACATAGGCGCTTGTGAATGTTCACAAAAGTTTCCTTTTCTAAAACGAGAAATTATATCACATTTCGCTGCTTATAATGCAAGTTGCTAACATGCTTCATTTCAACGGTTTAGTACAGTCGTATTATTTTGGCAATTGCTGTGCAATTTGGTGCACACAATTGACACATGTCATATTTAAAGTGTGCAAAATTTCAGGCTTCTATGTTTATTATTAGCTGAGAACATTGATATGGTGCATTACTTTTTGAACGCCCCTCGTATATCCCTCGACGTGTAGCGACTAACGATATCGTGTTCTATTGACAGACACTTTGGATTCCTGCTCCCGTCTGGCATCTTCCATCTTGACATAATATTCATGCAAGTCTGTTCATGGTTGCTGATTGCGATTGTCAGTTTTTGAGTCGGCTTTTTTTTTTCTCCGGAGTCCGTGAAGCCATTCAGAATGTAAATGTTGTCCATTGGCTTTCCACACTTAACATAAGCAAACAGGCAAGCATGTTAGCACATTATTACTCCTTACACCCACATGCAATGGCACAACAAATAAACAGATGTTTGTATGTTTAAATCTTCACAGAAACAACGCTAACCACTGCAGTCCTGTACTGCTTCTTGTGATATTCATTAGTAGACAGGGGCAATGATTCAAATGCGCAAAGGTTGACATGGATAAACCAAGGGATAAGCATGGATTAACTGGCGACATATATAGTGCTTACCTCGACTGTGAAGAATTGGTTGTCCCATTTAGGAGAGGGGGAAATGGATTGGAATAAGAAGAGTTAAAAGAGTAGATTTGAAGTCACACAGATCACTAGAACAAAAGAAGAGATCACAGATTGAAGTCACACAGAGATCACAAGAACAAGATAAGAGATCACAGTTTGAAGTCACACAGATCACAACAACAAAAGAAGAGATCACAGATTGAAGTCACACAGATCACAAGAACAAAAGAAGAGATCACAGATTGAAGTCACACAGATCACAAGAACAAAAGAAGATATCACAGATTGAAGTCACACAGAGATCACATGAACAAAAGAAGAGATCACAGATTGAAGTCACACACAGATCACAGGAACAAAATAAGAGATAACAGATTGAAGTCACACAGTTCACGGGAATTAGAAGAAGAGGCTTTGCAAACATATACTTCAAATTCATAGTTCTCACAATCAACAAGTTGAGAGTCATCGCTTTACACCGAGACTTGTATTTGAGGCTGTCCCCGCGAGACCCATGCTGCCATGACTGTTTTCTTCTTGTTTATTGCTATTCACCCTTCAGCTTTTCTACTTCCTCCTTTTCATCTTTGGTCAAGTATATTTCTAAGTTCAGTATTAGATTGAATCTGTGTGCACTACCAGGTTGTTGTCGAAGGTTTACATGTCACATTTAGCTGATGTTTTTGTTCTTTTATAAAGCGAGTAGAATCCAGTCAGGTGTTGTATTTTGCGTGTGAAGAATAGTATGTTAGAGAACATGTTTTTCGACTAACCATTGGCATATGTCTCATGTGATCCGTACTATACAAGTACCGTCCTCCTATTTAAAAAAAACCCAACGGACAGCTCCATTGTGCTAAAATCACCTCCACAGCACGTTTCTCAGTATGAAGTTCGCTCTAGCGAAAGCACTGAAAATGACTTAGGCTCAGATGCACGAACTCCGTTGCCTAGCACCAGCGATTACCTTGTCCCGAACCGCTTTAATACAATCTTACGACATGTGTGGACGGTGACAGTGGCTCTATTCTTTTTTCCCTTGACCGTGGTCGAGGTCTCAGTATCCACATGAGCGAACAATCCAAATATCGTATTTTGTATCACATAACAAGGTCAGAGAAGCTGAGACTGACAGTGAATTAGTTGTTTGAAATCAACGACAAACGGGCAACTGATGTTGGTCAGGAAAACTGAAATACAGTTTACTAAGATCTGCTCTAGGTTATTTTCCATTAGGCTTGGTCTTCTTCTTCTTCTTCCCTTCCTTCATTGCCGTTGGCGTCGAGGGGAGATACAATCTGCGATTCTTTGCTCTTCTGTTGGCCTCTTCTGGTGTTATCCCTCCTAGGGACTCTAGTGTTCCCTTTATCCACCTCTTTCTCGGTCTTCCTCTCTTTCTCGGTCTTCCTCTCTTTCTCGGTCTTCCTCTCTTTCTCGGTCTTCCTCTCTTTCTCGGTTTTCCTCTCTTTCTCGGTCTTCCTCTCTTTCTCGGTCTTCCTCTCTTTCTCGGTTTTCCTCTCTTTCTCGGTCTTCCTCTCTTTCTCGGTCTTCCTCTCTTTCTCGGTTTTCCTCTCTTTCTCGGTCTTCCTCTCTTTCTCGGTCTTCCTCTCTTTCTCGGTCTTCCTCTCTTTCTCGGTCTTCCTCTCTTTCTCGGTCTTCCTCTCTTTCTCGGTCTTCTTTTCTGCGGCAGAACTAGCACAGCGGCAGAGGATAGTGTAACATACACACAACAGTGCTCAGAGCCAAAATAATGGAGAAACAATCGAGTTGCACTTAAAGAAGGAAAAGAAGCAAAGTCCGAAAAGGCCGTGCCAAAGTTGAATGTCGACAAGCTCTTGTTAAACTTCGACATAACGGATCAAACAAAAAGAAAAAAAGAAAAGAAAAAATGGACCTGGTTTGACTAAACGGCCATCTTGGCCGCTGCACCAACCGGAAGAATCACCTTAGCAGGTACTGGATTATTTCAGTGGAGCTGCTGGCTTGTTAACGTTAGAAAAGTGATTCATTTGGACTTTCTTCAGCTTTTAACCTGCTTTTGGTCAGGCGCTCTCCGTTCAACCTCAGGTTATTTATTTAGACGTTAGTCTGAGCTGAACTCACTGTTCAATTTATCGGCAAGCCAGCGCTAGCCACCACAATGATGTTGCTCGCCCATCAATGTCATTGAGGATCATACTTCTATCATATATTATTAGTGGGCTCGAAGATTGCTACCAAAGTCCGTACAAGGCCTGAGATTGTTAACTCTAGTGAGGACAGTTGAGTGTTGTTGACTTGTCTAGGAGAAGGATGATGCTGTGACTGATTTGCGAAGTAATCGCTTCTGGGTGGCATACTTTATTTCGATATTTTTTTCTATAATTAGTTTCAGTAGCTGAGGGATTTTTGCAATCTCTACGAATTAGAAGGGCTCGATGGTTACGACAAAATTCCCAGATATGCTAATTTTTATTTTTTTTGCGAGAACCGACAAGGTTTCAGGGTTCACCCAGCCTCTACAATGGACATCAGAGAATTTTTTTCTAGGACGTAAATGCTGACTGTTTCCATAACAACACTTTTTACCATGACAGCTTGTCAAGCCATCGATCAATCTCCTTAGTCGCCTCTTACGACATGCCTGGAAGGTCACAGTGTCACTATTTTTTACTTCCCTCATAATGAGGCCCCGGTAACACACAGGAAGCTGTCATTGTAAAAAGTATTGTAATGGAAACAGCGTCATATATTTTAGAGCAGTGATCTCTGCAATATGTGCCACTTTGGCACGCAAGGTTTCTGTTTTTGAGATTGTGGTTCTGCTCTATGTGCCGTCTTCGGCTCAAAAGGACAATAGATTGATAGAGAAATGTTGACTGGCGTGATGTCGACCATATCGTACAAAAAATTGTGCCGATGGTTATGGAAAAATATCTTCACTAGTACCTAATTCCCCACACGTCTATAAAGGCGAGAAGGAAACCTTTACTTTACTTACTTTTTCTATATAATGATATACCCTCACCAAACTTTGTTTCCCATCACTGAACTATCAGCCACAAAGTTCTATCCAGAACTCGCTTGTTTATTCAATTTTCACTGTAACGTTCAATACGACAATTCACAAACAGCAGAAATAGACTCAAGATGAAACAAAGCTTGTCAAATCATTTAAGAGCTACCGCCACTACAGTCCAACAAGGATACAACTCTAGAGGCAAAACCGGCACTCTACAATATGGTATTCGTTCCCAACGTTGTGCTACCAAAGCCAGACCTAGACCCTAGTTGCAAGAACAATAAGACAAATAACCTCTACTGAGATGAAATGTGCTAGACGAATGACAGGAAACAGCCTGAGAGACAAGATCAGAAATGAAGAACTGAGAAAAATGTTAGGAACATTCCTCACCATAAACTATGTAAAGAAACAACAGGTAAAATGGTTTAACGAGCCTTCAAGGAACATTGCGAGAACGCCAGACCCAAGGGCCGATCGATCACGAAAAAGATGGACTGACTGAATATTAGAAATACGAAGAACCATAACAGCAGCAGAGGCGAACATAAAAGCAAAAGACTACAAATTATATCTCCCCTCGACGTTGAAAGGCAAACGAGGAAGAAAAGCAGAAGAATGTGGCATTTTCTGGATGAAGAGTTCCCGAGTCGTCTACATCCCTCCGATTATTAAAATTGGTGTTTTTCACATGTGGTTCAAATTTATTTAAGACCCAACACATAAAATATGGCGTTTTTAGAAAAGTTGGGAGCAGCGGTAGCTTAGTGGTTAGTTAACTGACTATTAAAGAGAAAATGTCGGGTTCGATCATGATCTACGGTTCCAAGATCACCCATCCTTAAATTGGTACCGGCTTTTCTGCCAAAAAAACAGCACGGGCGTAATACTGACCACATTACCCCCAAAAAATAATTTGTCGAATGACCACAAAAAAATATGGACACTAATACCATTCACCCATTCGCCGCCAAGTGTTGTGAATGGGCTCTTCTTATTTCATATTTAGTTAATGTTTGTGTTAGAGGTATTTTAGTTGCTTTATCATTTATTATTAGCCGCGATAGCTCAGTGGTCAGTAAACTGGAATACAAAAGACAAGGGCTAGGGTTCGATCCCAACCGATGGTTTCCGGTTCACCCAGCCTTAAATGGGTGCCGGATTTTTTTGTGGGAAAGTAAAGCGGCACAGGCGTAATACCGACCACATTACCCCAAAAATCATGTGCTGAAGGTCTGTAAAATTTATTGTCACTAACACCATATTCCCTATACGCCCCTTGGCGTGACGGGGGTATTTTACTTTTTTTTTTTTTTACTTATGATATATCTCTCTCTGTCTCTCTCTGCGATCAAGACTCAATCAGAGTAGGATTCCAGACTCTCTCATGAAGTCAGCTGTCTGTTTAAGCGAATCGATTGCCCCATATAGTTTTTCTTCCAGGTAGGTGGGCGTGGACTACATTGCTCTTCTCAAGTCTGTGTATTCGGGGGCAATCCTATAGAACATGTTTTGTAGCCATATTGTCCAGTGTACAGTGGCATAGGCTGGTTGTACCTATTTTGAATTTGGTGAACAAGTGATTTCTCATTCTATTGTGGCCAGTGCGTAGGCGAAGTATGATGACTTGATCCCTCCTTGATAGTTGGTGGTATCCGTCACTCTCGTTATGGTTTGGGTGTTCTCGTTTCCATTTTTCATGGAACTGACCCTTGAGGATGGATTTGGCTTCATCATAACTGAGCGGATGGTTCTCTTGTGGTAATCTCCCTCATTCTTTAGCTAATTTGTCTGCGCTTTCATTCCCGTGTCGTGTATATTACAGTGTGATGGTATCCACTGAATGACTACTCTCTGGAAGTTATTGCATAGTTGGTCCAGGGTAGTTCTCAAGACATCTAGTTCATTGTTCTTGGGACTTTTTAGAGCTGATAGTACTGACAGTGCATCAGTCAGAATCACCAATTTATTGTGCATGTTATTTTTGTGTTGAGTAGCTAGTGTTGCAGCATTTCTGATGGCCTCAGTTTCTGCTTTAAAGTTGTTTGAGAATTTTCCAGTTGCTATTGACTTGGTGATCTCGTCCTGATTATTCAGCGTCAAGACACACCTCCCCCTCCATTTCTGGTGGCATTTGTAGCCAATTTATGTGAACATTTTGTACTTATTCCCGAACAATTTGTACTTATGATATATTATTACACATTTCAAGTTGTGACAAATATGACACTCGGTGACGTGAGTTATTCTATTTTTAACCACAAATGTTACAATTTAACTTTCTCTAATCAACTTAAATATGCCATAAAGACATTAAATGTAGGTTCTATTTATTCAATGTGCAAAACAAATAAATGATCTCTACAAATATCAAGATTAAGAGCATTTTATAGACGCCAATCAGGCATGCAGACTAGCAATGGAATATATCTCAGCCATGATCTGTATTTCCTTTGTTAGCCTAGATTAACGTCTCAATTGGATTTCAATGATGCTACGTCAGCTTCACTCTCTCGTTCATGCTCCACCTACCACCACGCTGCTGACGTTCATGCCGATATTGCCATCATCATCATCATCTTAAAATACCGTTCACGGTGGCGTAGGTGACCATGTCCCCCACAACCATCAATATATATAGCTACTTATCGGTACCATTGATCTGCTATCTGCACTTTATTAAACTGTTTTGTATCTTCTCTCTCTCTCTCTCTCTGTTTCCCTCTTCCTTTTCATCCCTACAATTGTTCAGTTGTCACGGTATATTTCAGCTCTTTCAAATGTCATCCCACGGCAACCTAAAAAACCATGATTGTTTCTAACGGATGCTGGAAATAAGATTTCTTTTTTCTTTGGCCTATTCTAGAACACCTCGTTACTCCTTTTAGCTATTCGTGTTATTCTCAACATTCTTCTACAATACCATATTCATGTGATCTACAATTTTCTTGTTGGTTGTTCTATTGTCCAGAATTCACATACGGAAGACATGTCAAGATCGACTCTAATTACCACAGGAGACGTCTTTAAGACAAAATCTACATAGCACAGGAAAGGTATTATGGACCGATTCTACATAACACAGAACCCTTTTTGACCGACTCTACATGATACACAAGAATTCTTGTTGACCGACTCTATATAAAAAATAAGGTCTTTTGTTGACCAACTCTACATAACACAGAAGATCTTTTGTTGACCGACTCTACGAAACAATCAAGAAATTGTGTAAAATCTTTTTCCGTTATCAAAAGATAAATCTCATAACACGTTCCCATTGTTTGTAATGGCATTCACATGTTACCATTATTATTATACTTAGTTGTAGGATAATGCTAATCAGTTATATATAGCACAACAAGAGCGTACATTATGATTGTATGTTGAGCACCCGAAACGCTACAACTTCTACATATCAAGAATGTATAGGCAGAAATCAATGTTCATTCCAATCGACAGGACACTTAATGAAGTTCATTTTTCCCAATCTTTCGATTAATAAAAAAAACTTAAATGAAAAGCAGAGAAATAAGTCCAGGCGCACATTTACATAATCTGGAAGCTGCATCTTCGTTTGTATGATGCCAAGCCAGGGACTGCATGCACTTAATGACTGTAACAAAAGCGGAGGCAAGATTAAAATAAGATAAATTATCCCGGTGTCCGATTTGTGGCTACACCGTTTAGTCCCATTGCCCTGCCCAGTCAAGAGAACGTAACTCGAGCAGAAAGGGGGAACAAGCTCCACTTCAGACAAAGCAGATAAATGCTTGAAATAGCTTCGATCAGGGATTCTCAATGTGGGATAGTTGGTGCTCAATGTGGGGTAGCTGGTGCTCAATGTGGGGTAGCTGGCCCTCAATGCGGGGTAGCTGGTTCAAAATGTGCGGTAGCTGGTTCTAAATGTGGGGTAGCTGGTGCTCAATGTGGGGTAGCTGGCCCTCAATGTGGGGTAGCTGGTTCAAAATGTTGGGTAGCTGGTTCTCAATGTGGGATAGCTGGTGCTCAATGTGGGGTAGCTGGTGCTCAATGTGGGGTAGCTGGTGCTCAATGTGGGGTAGCTGGTGCTCAATGTGGGGTAGCTGGCCCTCAATGTGGGGTAGCTGGTGCTCAGTATGGGGTTGCTGGTGCTCAATGTGGGATAGTTGACCCTCAATGTGAGGTAGCTGGTGCTCAATGTGGGGTAATTGGCCCTCAATGTGAGGTAGCTGGTGCTCAATGTGGGGTAGATGGTGCTCAATGTGGGGTAGCTGGCCCTCAATGTGGGGTAGCTGGTGCTCAGTATGGGGTTGCTGGTGCTCAATGTGGGGTAGCAGGTGCTCAATGTGGGGTAGCTGGCCCTCAATGTGGGGTAGCTGGTGCTCAGTATGGGGTTTGCTGGTGCTCAATGTGGGGTAGTTGACCCTCAATGTGAGGTAGCTGGTGCTCAATGTGGGGTAGCTGGCCCTCAATGTGGGGTAGCTGGTGCTCAGTATGGGGTTGCTGGTGATCAATGTGGGATAGTTGACCCTCAATGTGAGGTAGCTGGTGCTCAATGTGGGGTAATTGGCCCTCAATGTGAGGTAGCTGGTGCTCAATGTGGGGTAGCTGGTGCTCAATGTGGGGTAGCTGGCCCTCAATGTAGGGTAGCTGGTGCTCAGTATGGGGTTGCTGGTGCTCAATGTGGGGTAGCAGGTGCTCAATGTGGGGTAGCTGGCCCTCAATGTGGGGTAGCTGGTGCTCAGTATGGGGTTGCTGGTGCTCAATGTGGGTAGTTGACCCTCAATGTGAGGTAGCTGGTGCTCAATGTGGGGTAGCTGGCCCTCAATGTGGGGTAGCTGGTGCTCAGTATGGGGTTGCTGGTGCTCAATGTGGGGTAGTTGGCCCTCACTGTGAGGTAGCTGTTGCTCAATGTGGGGTAGTTGGCCCTCATTGTGAGGTAGCTGGTGTTCAATGTGGGGTAGAACTTATTTTACTTTAGGTTCTATAGCAGAGGATTGGCGTTGACGCATTCAGTGATATCGATTTATTGATTTATGGGAGGTTAGGTGAATTCATGAGAGCTGCGAAAGCTCAGTGGTTAGTGGACTGGACTACAAAGGACAAGGAGTAGGGTTTGATCCCAACCGATGGCTTCTCGTTCACCCAGCCTTAATGGGTACCGTATTTTTTTCGCTGGGAAAGTAAAGCGGCACGGGCGTAATACCGAACACATTACCCCAAAATCATGTGCTGAAGGTCTGTAAAATTTATAGTCACTAACACCATATTCCCTATACGCCACTTGGCGTGACGGAGACTTTACCTTTTTTTTTTTTAGATGAATTAATGAAAGGTTTTGTGTTAAATTAATTATGTAGACAGATGTATAGACAGACAGATGCATACAGACAGACAGATGTATAGACAGACAGATGCATACAGACAGAAAGAAAGATATGGAGGGAAGCATATATGCAGACAGAGATGTGAGCGGGAGAATGGTGGGATGGAGTGATGGATAGAGTAACAGGTGGAAGCAAAGATGGATGGAATGTCGTATGGATGGGTGGATGCATTGATGGATGTATGGATGGATAGACGCATAGATGGACGGGTGGATTGATGGAGTAATGAGTGTACTATTTCTGTCATCGGTGATTGTTTTTATTTTTGCTAGGATCATCAACCTGGGACATACTATAACCAGTGATGGAAAATGTACAACTGAAATAAATAAAAGAATAGGTATGGCAAAAAGTAATTTTAATGCCATGAAAAATATACTAACATCAAAACAAATAACACCAGGGCTAATACTAAGAATAGCAAAATGTTACATCTTCTCAATATTCCTGTATGGTGCAGAAACATGGACATTAGACAAGAAAACAGAACAGAAAATTGAAGCCTTTGAAATGTGGATTTGTAGAATTAGATGGAAAGAAATGAACAAACGAGGAAGTTTTAAAACAACTGAAAATGAAGAAAGAACTACTAAACACAATTAGAACAAGAAAAATGACATTTTGGGGTCATGTTAAAAGACACAAGAGCCTAATAAAAGTAATATTGGAAGGGAAATACAAGATAAAAGAGGCAGACCAAGACTAACATGGACGAGTAACATCAAAAGATGGACAAGTCAGCCTATGACAATCTGCATCATCAAGGCAAGAGACAAAGTTAAATGGCGCTCCATGGTAGCCAACTTTCGATGTGGAGACGGCACTCAATGATGAGGATCATCATCATCACTACACACCTACGACTCAATAGGTGTTCCATTATCTCCGTAAAGAATCTTGAGGAAATCTCGAGGAGAACCTTGGTCCACATGTATCAACTCTCAAGCACGTCCTATGATCAACGGTGTGGGTAGGTATTATAGCTCGTTTCAAATCACTTGCCCAACTTCAAAACGCTATTGATCAGTAACCGTTTGTTAAAAACTGTTGAAATTTTCCAAATGTTATTAGAATGCAAAAGACCCTTTAAATGTATATTTAACAAATATCTTGCAGCTGCAGTTTTCTTAAAGCGGCCAATTTCTTTGATGTTTGTCAAAATTGTAAATTGTGAACCCCTAAATAATAGAAATTACCGTAGTTGCTGGTCTATGATTAATTTTCACTAGGTAAAGGCGTGGCCGTAATGGGGAAATACCAGGAGAGTTATTGTCTTCTCAGTTCGAGGACGGACGATAATATCAAGGTATACCTGTATGTCCAATTTTCATAGTTGTGTGGTCCTGATAAGGACCGATTGTTGAACTAATTTAAGGTAATATAGGGGCCAACATTGTGGGGGCTATATACTTTCATTCTGAATCAGACGAGTCTAAAAGATTAATAACTGTTTGGGGGTTGATATTCCACAAACCATCATTTTTCCAATATTCCTCTTCCTGTTTTAAGACGTGGTCTTCACATTTAGCCTAATCTTTGTCTATATTTAATAAAGCGAGATTAGCAAGAGTCTTTACATCGCATATTTTGAATGTTGTATTTTCATCTGCCACTTGTCCTTTTAATTTTGCCCAGATTAGTTCTATTGGATTTAAATGAGCATGGTAAGGTGGCAGCCTCAAACTTATATGACCGTGCTCTTGGATAATCTTATCTATTTGAAAAATTTTTGTCCTTTGTTTTTGCTTTACTAGAGATAGTAATTCAGGTTTTAAGTACATGCTATTAAATTGTATGTGCTCCTTTGTGAGCCATATCTTAATAGCATCTTTTGTACTGGATGACGTCGGGACTTTATCTTCAAGTGCAACAATGTTGTGGTACGGTGCATTGTCCATTATTAGGCAAGATGGTCGATCTAGTGATGGGAGAACAGAATTTTCAATCCAATGTCTAAATATGTGACCATTCATCTCAGAGTGATAATCCCGATTGTCTATGGATTTTGAAAGAAAAATGAGCTCTGCATTCTGTATTAGTCCATGTTGTCGACTACCTGCATGAGCAATTATCAAGCGCTGTCCTTTGCTGCTAGGTATTAATCTCTTAATCTTTCCATCTGATGACTGCCATTCCCTTTGGTTAGTGTGGTGAGCATTGATCCATGTTTCATCCAAGTACACAATATCATAACCTTGCTTGCGCACCTTCACGTAAGTACTTGCTTCTCATGACTACTATATGTGGCTTCTCACAGATGATGTTTCGTCCATTGGAATACTTTCTGAATGTAAAGCCTGCAGCTCTCACATTCCTCAATAATGTAGACTTTGATATTTCAATACTGTTGTTCTTTTTCAGCGAAATTTTTAATTTCTTATTGTAACAGTTTCATTCATACCCAACATTTTGCGAATTTCACTTCTAATAAGTTCACTGTCGAAATTATCCAACATTTTTGTTATTCCTTGTGATTTTGTATATTTTGAACATTGACGGTCACGTGCTTGAATCCAGCGATTAAATAGCCGTTTAGATAAATCCAAAATGTGTCTTGTCCTATTCTCAGGGTTTTCTAAAGAATGAAATAATCTTTCTCGTTTAGCCTCTTTGCATAAATAGTCATACATTTTTATTGCGATGTTTTGTAAACTGCAGAATTTCATTTTAAGACTCATGATAAATGTTATCGTTCCACGTCTACACCTATGAATGAACGGAAATGGAACACACAATTTCTCAACTGTCTAATTGTGTCAAAAAAACCACGGCGAAAGCGTGCAAACACATCAATTTTACCGTGTATGGATTTTTACTCGCTATTTTTAACTTAAAATACTGTAAACATTAAGTTTTGACTACATCAATGGGTCGTTATAAATTTATATAAATCAAATAAGCAACAATAATAACCAAATATTTTTTTTTAATGAAATTAATTCCCTGTTGGGTTCTAATCATTATAACTTTACATGCAAATTTTGAACAACTTATAACAAGCGGTTAAAAAGCTATCGATTTTAAAAGTTGGGCACGAGTTATGAAACAAGCTATAGTTGCCAATTTTGCCCGGACATCGGCTATATCTATGGTCTACTATTTTCTATTTAATTTGCCAAGGTATTTTTAACGTGGCTACTTCCACCAATCGTATTATAATTATATCTTGTTTACTTCTTCTCTGCCTTCTTCTCTTAAGTAATATTCCCATCAGGCTAACATATTTGCTACAAAACTATGAAGATTGTCCTTCCTCTTTCAGTTTTATATTAAGATTAGTGTCCCTTTATTTCTTTAATATAACTTTGTTGTTATAATATATGGCATTTAGCGTCTTGGCAGACGGTTGGTAACAAGCAATCATAGTAAGTCAGTAGTTCGGTAAAAATGTTAGTGTCTTATGCTGAATGCTGCTTTGCTGAACAGCTTCTCTCGTGGCTGAATTTGCCAATATTGGTTAGAGAGTACCGACCACAGAGGGAACAAGATGTATTCGTGGTGCCTGGCCTCGTCTCATTTCTCCTGCGCCTTCTGTCTTCTGAATTTTATATCACCACTGCCTCGAAAGTTGCTGTGCCATTTTTTTTATTTTTATTCTCCATCTGCTACGATCTGCAGCCAGATTTTCTCAGCTTTCTTTCACTGATAGAGAATTCCCTCAAGGAAGCCCTGCAAATATCCTTATATCCCAGCACTGGTCTGCTCTTTGGTTTCTTTCCGTCCTTAAGTTCGCCATACAATATTTGTTTGGGAATACGAATGTTTGTCATTCTTCTTATATGACCCAGCCACCTTAGTCTACAACTCCTGTTTGTTGCCATGATGGATGAGTTTGGCTCGTTGTAAGACATTAAAGTTGGTTACTCTGTCCTGCCATTTGATGTTCATAATCTTTGGAAAGCAACACACATTAACGCTGTTTACCCATGTATTATACCACGAGTATTTCAGTGATATTTCTAAACATGCATTATCAACTGTTTTTGTACAAGTAAATTTGAAAAGGCTAAGACATAAAGACAACAGTGACAGAATTGTAAAGATATAATCAAAGAATGAATGGGTCTCGACTCTGTTAAATCGCAATAGGCAGTGAGCCACAGTTGAAACTGGTAAAGAACAATCACGTTCGTTGGTGGTGGCTCGACGTCTGCCCAAGCCATCATGTGGCCAGATACAACTCAAGCTAAAAGTCAAGTTGTAAGTCAAGCTACAAAGTCAAGTTGTATGTCCAGCTACAAAGTCAAGTTGTAAGTCAAGCTACAAAGTCAAGATGTAGGTCAAGCTACAAAGTCAAGTTGTAAGTCAAGCTACAAAGTCAAGTTGTAAGTCAAGCTACAAAGTCAAGTTGTAAGTCAAGCTACAAAGTCAAGATGTAGGTCAAGCTACAAAGTCAAGTTGTAAGTCAAGCTACAAAGTCAAGTTGTAAGTCAAGCTACAAAGTCAAGTTGTATGTCAAGCTACAAAGTCAAGTTGTAAGTCAAGCTACTAAGTCAGGTTGTAAGTCAAGCTACAAAGTCAAGTTGTAAGTCAAGCTACAAAGTCAAGTTGTAAGTCAAGCTACAACTGCGTTCACTTTTAATCTAATTCGTCATCACGCTTTAAAATGTTCGTGCCAAATTGTATACAAAGATCAAGCATGACGGGATATAGTCGTCACGGTAGAGTCTCGACCCACAGCTGATCAAGACCTAACTTATACCCTCATATTGGTCTTTCATGAAAGTCAGCGTATTAAAAAAAACAAAAACATGGTTAACACAGCGAGGACCGCAGTAATCAAATGTAGAAGATGCTGATATAGGATACGTCTCGAATGGGCAAGATACAGCTTCTGCAGCAGAACCCGGAAAATCAAGAGAAACAAATCAGCCAGTGACATCACTTGAATGTGTCTAGGTTCACCATATCATATTGTTCAACACGTCGAGCATGTGTCTGGGCTTGTTATTGTCTTGACTACTCTGTACATATATATGTGAATGTATGTGTGTATGCGATATGTGCATATGTATGTTTGTATGTGATATGTGCATATTATATGTATGTATGTGATATGTGCACATGTATGTATGTGATATGTGCATATGTATATATGTATGCGATGTGCATATGTATGTATGTATGCGATATGTGAATATGTATGTATGTATGTATGTATGTAATATGTGCATATGTATGTATGTGATATGTGCGTATGTATGTATGTATGTGATATGTGCGTATGTATGTATGTATGTGATATGTGCATATGTATGTATGTATGTGATATGTGCATATGTATGTATGTATGTGATATGTGCATATGTATGTATGTGATATGTGCATATGTATGTTTGTATGTGATATGTGCATATGTATGTATGTATGTGATATGTGCATATGTATGTATGTGATATGTGCATATGTATGTTTGTATGTGATATGTGCATATGTATATTTGTATGTGATGTGCATATGTATGTGTTTGTATGTATGTATGTATGTGTGCGTGTATGTGTGCGTGTATGTATATTGCAGACACCTTTCATAAATTCGCTTAACCTCTCATAACTCAATACATCTATAATACCGAATGCTTCAACGCCAATCCTTTCCTATAGAATCTAACATATAAAAAGTTAACTTATCAAAATGTCGGCCATCATCTCCTCTTTTTCACTCAGAAGACCTCATCCAATCTGCAGACTAAGTTCTTTTATTGTCAATGATGTCTTCATTTGGTGGATGTAAGTTTAAATCTGGTAAAAGTGATAACTTATTACCAAGACGGGTCGTGTCCAGATACAACAGGAGCTATGTTCAGGAGAAGAAAACTTGGGGAGCGTAGAGTCCGTTGAGTGCTTCCCAACGACTCACCAAAGTAACAGTCTGACATGCGCGTTATTCTAGCACGTAATGAAAATAAACAAGGAAACCATGATATGGATCTGCGGTAAAGCGAAGACAGAAATAATAAAATAACACAAAATTACTGTCTACAGCTCTACATAAAATGAGAAGCCAAAACAGTCAAAGTTTTGTTTGTAAAGTCATCAACAAGAAGACAGTATGTATCTGTCTCAATTCGAAGAAGATTTTAGTGTCGAAACCTCGGTGTGTTCGTATTTACTTTTCTCAAAGTTGTAGAAGACTCTTCTTTCTTCTTTTCTTTTCTCTTTCTCCCTGATACCGAAAAGGTGTCGTGGTTTATATCATGTGTCGTCCTTGAGCTGCTTGAACTGTCTGAATTAGTGATTTTCCTTTGTTGTTACATGTCTCTGTCACTGCATCTATCCATCTTCTTCTTTTCTCTTTCTCCCTGATACCGAAAAGGTGTCGTGGTTTATATCATGTGTCGTCCTTGAGCTGCTTGAACTGTCTGAATTAGTGATTTTCCTTTGTTGTTACATGTCTCTGTTACTGCATCTATCCATCTTCTTCTAGGTCTTACTCTTGGTCGTTTTCCATGCATTCTCGAGAAGAACGCCCTTGATGGTGATTGGTGAGGATTCATTCTGACCAGGTGGCCAAACCATTTAAGTTGTTGTTGTTCTATATATTCTTGGTAGGGTTTTATTCCTACAATTTTTCTTACAGTTTCATTTGGTATTCTATCTCTTCTTGTATAAGACTATTCTGTGTTATTTTATTGCACCTCGTCATATACAACTCCATTCAATTTGATCACACATTTAATGATGATATTAACATTTTTGATGAATAAATTTCTCATTTTAAAAATCAGCTCTGACAAGAAAACAATTATTAACAAGAACATGCCAGAAACAACACCCTCTATTTCTCCAGAACACCAAAAAATAAAATAAAAAATAAATAAAATAAAAATAACGATGATCTCATCCCTGGTTTTATCAACTTCTTTATCAACGAGGAACACACTGACCTGCTCATACAAACAGACGGAGTCCAGATTTCATGGAATTGTAAAGCAACCTTCATTTTTAGATATGCTTATGGCATCTTAATGTCTATATTAGGCCAAGGAGGACATGATGCTTTTATGTTGTATTATTGCTGCGAGATAATTTATCTCCATGATTTCTCAATGTTGAGATCTCAAAGGCTGGCATTGCGGAGAGGGGGCATTGTTGTGGACGTATAGTGTACAACATCAGCTAGCAACGGGACAAAGGGTAGTGCATTTAGTGTGTATGTGTATGTATGTGCACGTGTATATGTGTATGTATGTGCACGTGTATATGTGTATGTATGCACAAATAAGTACCATGTGTAAACGTATATGTATCTATATATATATATATATGTGTCTCTGGATACTTCTATGGATATATATGTATGTGTGTGTGTGTGTGCGTGCGTGCGTGTGTGTGTGTGTGTATATATGTATGTATGTATGTATGTATGTATGTATATATGTATGTATGTATGTATGTATGTATGTATGTGTATGTACATGCATATGTCAGTATATAAGTATATATGTATGTATGAATAAATGTATGTATCCATGCATTTATGTATATGTGAGTGTAAAACTATATAAATTTGAGAGAATTTCGCTCCAGTCTACAAACTACGATTTTACGATCGAGTTGCACGCGTGCAGTGAAAAATACTATCTGAAAACTTCTTCTGTTGTGCTCCCAAGTCATCTCTTGTCTATTTTCTCTGTTGTTCTCGTTGTAAAGTTGGTTTGGTTGTGGAGATAAAACTCTTTTATCTAAGGCACCTAACAAGAGTGTGCAGGCATCCAGACTTAAGTGAATGTTTGTATTATCAACGATTGCGGTGGACAAAAGAAACATTTCGTGAGGCATGATAGCGGTAAATTGATATCTCCGTAGAAAAGAAGGAAATGGAAACGCTCCCCCTCAAGAATGACTTTTTGGAGTTCGTGTGTTCAAGTGTAGGTAGAAATGTGAATGATATTGTTTTTTATGACGATAGTCACACGAATGTGCCTGACGACTGGAACTTGATCCTACTGTTAACTGCCATTTGTTTTATTAATAGGACGTATCATTTAAGCCGTATGTTTATAGATAGCTTTCAGTGAACTTCATTCATCAGGAAAATCTTGGCTCTCCATTTCAGTTGAAGCAACCACATGATTTTTTTCCCCGCTGCTTTAAAATGAATCCAGATTGTTACGCCACGTGTACATGAATATCTGATAGGATGTTTCGTCACTTGAGGCGGATGCCTGGTACACAAACTTGTACACACGAATCAATCTTCTGAGAAATCTTGTCCAGATAGATAGTATGTCCTGACTCTACAAATCTCCATTGTCTTGTGGGTATGCTTCGCGTTAACAGTACATGGACTGCATCAACTTCCCTCTCTGAAGACTGAATGTCTGATCGGTGATCGTATATAATAGAACAGCACACGGATTCTTTATCTTTGCTTTCCTTCACCATAATATAGAACAGCACACGGATTCTTTATCTTTGCTTTCATTCACCATAATATAGAACAGCACACGGATTCTTTATCTTTGCTTTCCTTCACCATAATATAGAACAGCACACGGATTCTTTATCTTTGCTTTCATTCACCATAATATAGAACAGCACACGGATTCTTTATCTTTGCTTTCCTTCACCATAATATAGAACAGCACACGGATTCTTTATCTTTGCTTTCCTTCACCATAATATAGAACAGCACACGGATTCTTTATTTTTGCTTTCCTTCACCATAATGTCCAACATTTCTTGTAACTCATTTTCACTCTTAGCGATTAAGACATCAGCACACCTTAGATTATCTATATTATGCCCTCCAATTGTTATTCCAGGCATGCCCCTTATGGATCTTTAAAAAATCTCACTATGCATATTAAATAAATCTGGTGACAGCATACAACCTTGCCTAACACCCTGTTTTCTTTGTTGAAACATTCCCAATTGATTTTCAATTATTATGGCTGTTGTTTGTTGCCAGTACATGTTCTTTATTTTTCTTAGATCTTTGCTGACACGTTTATGCTTTCTAAAATTGTTATTATTTCTTGGTGCTGTCAAATGCTTTGGAATAATCTATGAAACATAGGTATAGATCTGTTTTCACCTCTATGGCTCTTTCTACTATAGATCTTATGATATATATGGCATTGCTCGTTCCTTAACTTCCAACAAAACCACACTGCTCATCGCTAATTTCTGGACTGATTTTGTTTCGCACTCTTCGCATGATGATTCTTAGTAATATCTTAGTCATGTGACTCATAAGGCTTATTGTGCGATGATCATCGCATTCAGTCGCACCCGATTTCTTTGGTAGGGCTATGAATATTGATTTGAGCAAGTCGTCTGGTATATATCCGCTGTTGTAGATATCATTCAATATTTTTGTTATTATTTCTATTACAAAATCACCCATGGCTTCAATCTCTTCTTAAATTATATTGTATGGTCCTGGAGCTTTTCCTGCTTTCATATTCAACAAGGCATCTTCCACTTCTTCTTTGAGTATATCTGGTCCTTCTCCATTATTCTTAATATTTACTTCTATTCGTTCATCATTATAAAGATCTTTAATGAATTCTGTCCATTGTTGCCTTGTGCTTTCTTGTTCAATCAACAGTTCTCCTTCCTTTCATCTTAAACATCCAGTTGTTATTGTGTTTTTCTTTCTGTTAATTCTTCAATTTGTTTGTGTATAACTTTGACATCTTTTTGTTTTGGTTGCATTTCAATCTTTGCATCTCTCTTTTAACATGCTTCTTTTGCTTCGTTGCATTTAATTATAATTTCTTTATTTAATCTCGTATACTCAACTTTGGTATCCCTATTTTTTTTCTTCTTGTATCCATTAGCTGTAAAATGTCATCTGTCATCCATTTCTTTCTTGAATTTGTCCTCACTGATGGTATGAACTCTTTTGATGTTTGTTGCATTGATTCCTTCAGCATTTCCCACTGTTCATCAATGCTGTGTATCTTCTTAATTACTTTGTAACGGTTCTGAATTATGATGATATATTTGTCCTGTAACCTCTTGTCTTATTTGAATAAATCTAAATTGAACTTGATATTAACTGAAGCTCGATTTGCTATATTTAATTTTACTCTAAGTTTTCCCACAACTGGTACAGTTTGTTAGCACAACGAAATCACAAGACAATTCTGATTAATTCAAGAGCAGTGTTAATTAAGCATATGCACAGACCACAACAATAATTGATATTACAAACAGATACAAACTGATCATCGTATGTTGTTATATAAGACTTCACAATGTGTCCCAGCCATTGGTTGCTTTGTTTGTCTCTTACGAAGGTAGGGAGAATAAAGGAGCAGAAGAAAGTGTTTTGTTTGTGGCACTCAAAAAAGAAACGGAATTGATGTGTTCTTCTTTTACTTGAGTTCTACAAACTAAACACATACATTTCTTCTTTTACTTGAGTTCTACAAACTAAACACATACATTTCTTCTTTTACTTGAGTTCTACAAACTAATCACATACATTTCTTCTTTTACTTGAGTTCTACAAACTAAACACATACATTTCTTCTTTTACTTGAGTTGTACAAACTAAACACATACATTTCTTCTTTTACTTGAGTACCACAAACTAAACACATCAATTTCGTTTCTTTGATACAACAAGGCAAATTTGAACTACACGAAGCAACAAAAAAGAAAATAACATAAACAGCTGAGCTAAATGTGGCAATTATGATGAATATACTGTATACAGAGATTGCAAGAGAGAGCAGAGTTTAAGTTATCATCTATGGTTGAAAAAAATGGTGGGATGATTTTGGATGAAATGAAGGATAACCTTTCAATAATAATTACAGAGACAACATAGAAAATTAAGTAGAGGATGAGGAAGATAATGATGAAGATGATGAATGTGATGATAGTAAAAAAAGAAGATGATGACTGAGCCCGTCACCTTCTGTAAGGGAGGTATAAGGAACATGGTGTTACTCTCAATATTTGAAAGTCCAGTTACTTTAGTAATGTGGTTAGCATTATGACAAGCCGAATATCATTCCCAGACGAAAAATGTCAGACAATATATTGAAGGTTTAGTGAATCAATAGTACCAGTTGGTCAGGAGAACAAAAAAACCTGACCTCCTGTCCATGGTAGACCAAGTGACTAACCGCCACGATACTCAGCACAGAGGTCAATCAATCTGAAGTTATTTTTAAAAATTAAAAATTAAAATAAAAAATGACAGCCATGATGAGCAGAAATTACCCATAACTGGTGGATTCATTCACGGCTTGACGCTCTTCAGTTGGCAGAGCTGAAAGAATAGGTACCTGACTCAATGAACTGAAGAATGTAAATTACAGCGAGGAAAAACACTGATCCCTTCACCCTCAAATGATGTTGCCAAATACCATTGATTGTAATAAACTCATTTAACTACCATTTTGACGCCATGATAGCTAACCTTCACTGTGGAGACGGCAACCGATCTCTATTGGGTCCTAACGTAGCCATTCATGGCCTGCCTCTGCCTCGTCTACCTTACATCTTTCCTTCCAAAGTGACTTTAAATATGATATTGTGTCTTTTCACATGTACAAAAAATGTAAGTTGTCTTTTTTCTAATTGTGTTAAGTAGTTCTGTTTTTCATGCCTTTTTGGAATCCACAAGGAAAAAAAAGAGGAAGATCAAAATATTCTTGGAAGACAGATGGATGCAGAGATGAAGATGATGTGGAAGACATGGACTGATCTTAAAAGTATGGTAAGAAACAGAACGGCTTGGAAAGTGTTTGTTGAAGACCTATGCTCCACAGGGAGTTGAAAGTGTTTGTTGAAGACCTATGCTCTACTGTGAGCTGAAAATGTTTGTTGAAGACCTATGCTCTACTGTGAGCTGAAAATGTTTGTTGAAGACCTATGCACCACAGGAAGCTGAAAGTGTTTGTTGAAGACCTATGCTCGACAGGGAGCTCAAAGTGTTTGTTGAAGACCTATGCTCCACAGGGAGCTGAAAGTGTTTGTTGAATACCTATGCTCCACATGGAGCTGAAAGTGTTTGTTGAAGACCTATGCTCTACTGTGAGCTGAAAATGTTTGTTGAAGACCTATGCTCCACAGGAAGCTGAAAGTGTTTGTTGAAGACCTATGCTCGACAGGGAGCTCAAAGTGTTTGTTGAAGACCTATGCTCCACAGGGAGCTGAAAGTGTTTGTTGAATACCTATGCTCCACGTGGAGCTGAAAGTGTTTGTTGAAGACCTATGCTCCATAGAGAGCTGAAAGTGTTTGTTGAAGAACTATGCTACACAGGGAGCTGAAAGTGTTTGTTGAAGACCTATGCTCCACAGGGAGCTGAAAGTGTTTGTTGAAGACCTATGCTCCACAGGGAGCTGAAAGTGTTTGTTGAAGACCTATGTTCCACATGGAGCTGAAAGTGTTTGTTGAAGATCTATGCTCCACAGGGAGCTGAAAGTGTTTTTTGAAGACCTATGCTCCACAGGGAGCTGAAAGTGTTTGTTGAAGACCTATGCTCTACATCATCATCATCATTGAGTGCCTTCTCTGCAACGAAGGTTGGCTACCATGGAGCGCCATTCTGCTCTGTCTCTTGCTTTGATGGTACAGGTTGTCATAGGCTGATTTGTCCATCTTTTGATGTTACTCGTCCATGTTAATCTTGGTCTGCCTCTGCCTTTTTTACCTTATATTTTCCCCTCCAGGATTACTTTTAGTAGGCTGTTGTGTCTTTTAACATGGCCCAAAAATCGGATTTGTCTTGTTTGAATTGTGCTAAGCAGTTCTCTTTTCACTTTTAGTTATTTTAAGACTTCATCGTTTCTTTTCTTTTCCTTCCATCCAATTCTACATATTCTTCTATATATCCACATTTCAAAGGCTTCAATTCTCTGTTCTGTTTTCTTGTCTAATGTCCATGTTTCTGCACCATATATAGAAATATTGAGAAGATGTAACATTTTGTTATTTTTAGTTTTAGCCCTGGTACTATTTGTTTTGATGTTAGTATGTTCTTCATGACATTAAAATTACTTTTTGCCATTCCTATTCTTTTGTTTATTTCAGTTGTACATTTTCCATCACTAGTTATAGTATGTCCAAGGTAGTTGTAGTTCTGAACTGTCTCCACGTCTATTCCTTCAATTTTGTTATCCACTTGTGGGCTTTGAGTATCTTCTTTGTGTATGATCATAGTTTTAGTCTTTTTGATATTCATATCTAGTCCATATTTTTTGCTTGTCATGTTTATTTCATTAAGTAATTGTTGTAGGTCTTTAGTATTTTCTGCTAGTAGTACAGTATCATCAGCATATCTTAGGTTATTGATTATCTTTCCATTAATTTGTAGGCCTGGCATCTCTATGATGTTTTTAAAGATTTGCTCAGTGTATAGATTAAACAAGCTTGGTGATAGGATGCATGCGTGTTTTACTCCTCTTTTTATATCAATGGGTGTAGAGTTCTCTTTGTTATATATTATTATTGCTGTTTGCTCCCTGTATAGATTACATATTACTCGTATGTCCATGTCATCTAGATGTATCTCTTTTAGGCATTCTATAAGTTGTTTGTGGTGTACTCTATCAAAAGCTTTGGTGTAGTCTATGAAGCAGGCATATATTGGTTTGTTTACTTCTGTGTATTTTTCGATTATTGTTCCCATGCAGAATATGGCTTCTTTTGTCCCGTTCCAGGCTCTACAGGGAGCTGAAAGTGCTTGTTAAATACCTATGCTCCATAGGAGGTTGAAAGTGTTTGTTGAATACCTCTTCTCAACAGGGAGCTGAAAGTGTTTGTTGAATACCTATTCTCAACAGGGAGCTGAAAGTGTTTGTTGAATACCTATGCTCCACAGGGAGCTGAATTTGTTTGTTAAATACCTATGCTCCATAGGGAGTTGAAAGTGTTTGTTGAATACCTATTCTCAACAGAGAGCTGAAACTGTTTGTTGAATACCTATGCTCCACAAAGAGCTGAAAGTGTTTGTTGAATACCTATGCTCCACAGGGAGCTGAAAGTGTTTGTTGAATACCTATGCTCCACAGGGAGCTGAAAGTGTTTATTGAATACCTATGCTCCACAGGGACCTGAAAGTGTTTGTTGAAGACCTATGCTCCATAGAGAACTGAAAGTGTTTGTTAAATACCTATGCTCCAAAGGGAGCTGAAAGTGTTTGTTGAATACCTATGCTCCACAGGGAGCTGAAAGTGTTTGTTGAATACCTATGCTCCACAGGGAGCTGAAATTGTTTGTTGAATACCTATGCTCCACAGGGAGCTGAAAGTGTTTGTTGAAGACCTATGCTCCACAGGGAGCTGAATGTGTTTGTTCAAGACCTATGCTCCATTGGGAGTTGAATGTGTATGTTGAAGACAAATGCTCCACAGGGAGTTGAATGTGTTTGTTGAAGACCTATGCTCCACAGGGAGCTGAATGTGTTTGTTGAAGACCTATGCTCCACAGGTAGCTGAATGTATTTGTTGAAGACCTATGCTCCACAGGGAGATGAATGTTTATATTGAAGACCTATGCTCCATAGGGAGCTGAAAGTATTTGTTCAAGACCTATGCTCCACAGGGAGCTGAAAGTTTTTGTTGAAGAAATATGCTCCACAGGGAGCTGAAAGTGTTTGTTGAAGGCCTATACTCCACAGGGAGCTGAAAGTGTTTGTTGAAGACCTATGCGCCACAGGGAGCTGAAAGTGTTTGTTTAAGACCTATGCTCCACAGGAAGCTGAAAGTGTTTGTTGAAGACCTATGCTCCACAGGGAGCTGAAAGTGTTTGTTGAATACCTATGCTCCACATGGAGCTGAAAGTGTTTGTTGAATACCTATGCTCCACAGGGAGCTGAATGTGTTTGTTGAAGACCTATGTTCTACAGGGAGCAGAACGTGTTCATTGAATACCTATGCTCCACAGGGAGCTGAATGTGTTTGTTGAAAACCTAGGCTCCACAGGGAACTGAAAGTGTTTTTTGAATACCTATGCTCCAGAGGGAGCTGAAAGTGTTTGTTGAAGACCCATGCTCCACAGGGAGCTGAAAGTATTTGTTGAAGACCTATGCCCCACAGGGAGCTGAAAGTGTTTATTGAAGACCTATGCTCCACAGGGAGCTGAATGGTAGAAAAAGAAGAAATTCTAAGTTTCATTTTCAACTGATTGAGAACATCCTTTTTTTTTCCTTTCACCCAATTTCCCCCATTTGTCGATAGATTCACATTTCACAAACTTCGATTTTCTTATTTGTTTTGTTATTTAGTGTCCATGTTTCTGCACCATACAGGAATGCTGGGTAGATATAACCTTTTTAGCGAAATTATGAAGAACGAAAATTATCATTTTACTTTTTATTGGGATACAACAGAGTGTGAAGAACAAAAAAATATACCATTTTAAATATGTTTGGCCCTTTTCGTCTTGTCAGACGGTCTAGTGGTGGCTATTGTGTATTTTTTTTTTAGGTTTTGTTTTTGTCGAACAGCTTCTGTCGTGGCTAATTCTACCAATGTTTGACAAACACACACGGTCACAGAATGAACAACTGGTCCACGGGTTTTTTAAAAATTCTTTTTCATGAGTCTTTTTTCTTCTACGTTTTGCCTTAGCACAGTCTCAAATTATGTTATACCGTTCCTTATACATGCTCTCCATGATGTGCGATCACTTGCCAGATGTTCCCAATCATATTCACAAAGTGAGAAGTCTTTCAGAGATGGTTTACAGATTTCTCTATATCGTAGTTTAGGTCTACCATTTTACATCACATTAGAACCCAACAAAAAATGACGAGGAATATAACATAGCATTGAGTTTAGTGTGCAACAAGGACAAGGTTTACCACAAAATTAGACGGTGAATCGATTATAAAGAATTCACAGCCATCTTTAGTAACAGGCCTGCTTGCAATATGACAGCGTGGCGTCACACTCCAAGTTGAGCTGAGCGAGCAAGCGTGGCCACGAGTTCTTTTAACTTTGAGACGACATCTTTATAGAGAACTTCCGCTCAATATGGCGGATAGGGGGCAGGAACCGTTAAACTCTGTGTCTGAAAAATATTCCTTGTTGCAGTTTCCTCATATACCAAGTCCGGCTTGCTGTCGGAGCTAGTGAGTTAAGTGCGCTGTGCACACCGTGAGCTGTGTGTTTCATCCGTTTTGATTGTGTTTCGATATTTCGATTATTTACGAGGAATGACGATACCGTATTCCGGGGAACAGATGGCTGTGTTCGCTTTCTGTGCGGTTTCGTCTTATGTCTTTTGGCGTGTGATGAGATTGCTATGGCAGGGACTGCAGCTTCCTTTCTTTCTTTGAGAGATGAGATATTAAATTCGATTGATTCCACTGGTAAGGGTGGTTGAGCAATTATGGGTTTTAATTCGTGTACAGTGATACCTGAGCCTTCCATAACCTTAACCTTTATAGCAGAAAGGTGAAGCGGTGACCTCACACTAGTAGGGTTACGAGCAGGCCCATCTTTTAAGATAGCTGTGTAAGAAACTGCATAGTCAAGGTATAGAAAACTACAATACGATATTACAATCATTGGATCGTAAACGATCGAAGAAACATTGATGCAGCGAATCATAGGAGGAAGAGGTATGTTTACAGCTCTCGGGGAAAATAAATGACAAATAATCAACAACAACAAAAAACACTGAACAATTTTTTTTTACTGTTGTTGATTATTTGTCTTTTTTTTTTTTGAGTGCTGGAAGTATACCCCTTCCTCCTATGATTCGTTGAATTATCACCTCGGAAGTTTTCCTTTATAATGACATTCATTTATTATTATTCATCCTAAGATGTAGGGTTCGATCCCAACCGACGGCTTTCGGTTCACCCAGCCTTTAATGGGTACCGGATTTTTTTTTCTGGGAAAGTAAACGGCACGGGCGTAATACCGACCACATTACCCCAAAATTCATGTGCCGAAGGTCTGTAAAATTTATGGTCATTAACACCATATTCCCTATACGCCACTTGGCGTGACGGGGGTATTTTAATTTTTTTACTTACACGATCAAACGCTTTTACAACTGTTGCACCAAGCACTTCATCAGCAGAGCCAGATCTATGGAATGTTAATCTGACACTGTTCTTGAATGATGTCCAAGTTAATGAGACATCATAATCGTGTGGCAGCAGCTACAAGAAGGGAGCAGAGAACATCAAGTTCTGCTGCTATAAAGGAGACTTGCCTTGCTATCACAGAATTGCCTTAAATGGGATCACTGTAGTTGAAAACTTCTCCTCTTGTGTAAACTACACATTCACATCCAAGAGTGAATCAGTGAAGGTCACAAAATCATATTCTCTCTGTGGTTTTACTAACTACAGGTCAGGTGGCTTCTGTTAGATTGGAAATGATAACTTACCACTACTGTGTGTCTATATGTTTGGAATTGGAGTCATCAACGATGGCCTAACATCATCAAGTGCTACGAAGATCATCATTTTCGGGAGGACGCGAACTTCCATGGTATATGGAGGATAGGCGGCAGGAACCATTGGAGGCTATGTCTGAAAAGTGTTCCTTCTTGCAGTTTCCTCATATTCCAAGTCCGGCTTGTTGCAGGAGCTACTGAGTTAAGTGCTCTGTGCACACCGTGAGCTGTGTGTCTCATCCGTTGATCCTGTTTCGATATCCCGCTTGTTAACGATGAATGGTAATATCGTATGACAGGGAACAGTTGGCTGTGGTCACTTTCTGCGCAGTTTCGCCTTATGTCTTTTGGCGTGTGCTGAGACTACTACGATTGGGACTACAGTTACCTTTCTTTGTTTGGGAGATGAGTTAGTAATTCGGATGATTCCACTGGCACGGGCGGTTGAGCAATTATGGATTTTAATTCGTTTGCAGTGATACCGAGGCCTTCCATAACCAATAACCAATAACGTTTTTTCCTGATCTATAAACACTATATTTAGGTTTCTGTCATATTCTATTGTTTTTTTCACATAGTTGTCTGAATGTAAATATAGCATCAGTACAGCTTTTGCCTTTTCTGAATCCGAATTGATTATTACTTAATTGAGGTTCTATTATGTATCTTACTCTCCTCTCCAATATTTTAGCAAACATTTTATCAACTTGACTCAATATTTGTTTACTTTATTATTTATCCTCAAACATAGACGCACACTCGGCAACCCACCTGAAGACAAACACTCTGCCATCCCGCTTGTCGCACTGGAACAGAATGCTCTGGCCACTCATGAGATGTAACGTGGCGTTGCGCTGCCATATCTCCAGCATTTTAGCGTGTTGATAGGTGAAGTTCCACCGGCCTTGAACTTCTTGTGGAAACTTGCATCCGGGCACTGAAGGAAACAATTAGACACGTGCTATGACAACAACCAATATCAAATGTATAGATAGTTTTGTTGACATTCATTCACGTGCAAAGAAACAAAAACTCTAAATCGTGTGCTAAATAGGCTTCGCTTGAAAACCTACCTTTAGACCTTAGAGTAGTCAATGTAAGCTCTACTCCTACATCAACGGGAATAAATATTCATTGAAAACCACTTGATTACATTGAACAAATATCGCTTGCAAACTTTTTGATTACATTGAACAAATATCATTTGCAAACTTTTTTGAATACATTGAACAAATATCGCTAGCAAACTTTTTTGATTACATTGAACAAATATTGCTTGCAAACTTTTTGATTACATTGAACACATATTGCTTGCAATCTTTTTGATTACATTGAACACATATTGCTTGCAAACTTTTTGATTAAATTGAACAAATGTTGCTCAAAAACTTTTTCATTTCTTTGAGTGCCGTCTCCGCATCGAAGCGAAGGTTGGCTTCCATGCAGCGCCATTCCGCACTTTCTCTTGATTTGGTGTTGCAGATTGTCATAGGCTGACTTGTCCATCTTTTAATGTTACTCGCCCATGTTAGTCTTGGTCTGCCTCTGACTTTTTACCTTGTATTTTCTCTTAGAAGATTACTTTTAAAAGGCTGTTGTGTCTTTTAACATGATAAGCTTGAAAGCATTTAGCTTGAAAACTACTTAGAATGAACAAATCTTACTTGAAAACTACTTAGATTGAACAAATCTTACTTGGAAACTACTTAGATTGAACAAATCTTACTTGAAAACTACTTAGATTGAACAAATCTTACGAACAAATCTTACTTGAAAACTACTTAGATTGAACAAATCTTACTTGAGAACTACTTAGATTGAACAAATCTTACTTGAAAACTACTTGATTAAATTTAAAAAAAAACTTGCCTTAGAAGTACTCGATGGAAATAAAAACAGAAAAAAATAAGAAAAAGGAGATGACATTTGTTATGATGTGCACCAGAATCACTAGATTAAAATGAACATATTATGCTTGGGATGTACTAGATTCTTCCTCTTCTTCTTCTTTTCTTTCCTTCCTCATTTGCCTTTCAGCGTCGAGGGGAGATATAATTTGCGGTCTTTTGCTCTTCTGTTCGCCTCTGCTGCTGTTATTTTTCCTAGTGCTTCTAATATTCCACCGATCCGTCTTTTTCGTGGTCGACCCTTGGGTCTGGTGTTCTCACAACGTTTGTTGAAGGCTCTTTGTGTTGTGTTTTGATCTTTCTGCCTTGTCACGTGGCCAAACCATTTTATCTGTTGTTTCTTGATATATTCTATGGCGGGGGCTATTCCTAGCTTTTTTCTCAGTTCTTCATTTCTGATCTTATCTCTCAGACTGTTTCCTGTCATTCGTCTAACACATTTCATCTCAGTAGAGGTTATTTGTCTTATTGTTTTTGCATCTAGGGTCCAGGTCTGGTATTGGTAGCACAACGTTGGGATGAAGATTGTATTGTCTAGTGCTCGTTTTGCCTCCAGAGTTATTTCCTTGTTGGACAATAGTGGTGATATCTGTCCAATGATTTGAAAAGCTTTGTTGCATCTTGATTCTATCTCTGCTGTTTGAGAACTAGTACTAGATTCAAATGAACAAATTATGCTTGGAAAGTACTAGATTGAAATGAGCAAAATATGCTTGGGAAGAACTAGATTCAAATGAACAAATTATTCTTGCTAAGTACTAGATTGAAATGAACAAATTATGCTTGGGAAGTACTAGATTAAAATGAACAAATTATGCTTGCAAAGTACTAGATTGAAATGAACAAATTATGCTTGGGAAGTACTAGATTAAAATATACAATTCTTGCCTGTTGAAGCAAGATAGTAAAATGAACAAACTTTGCTTGGGTAACGCCTGAACTAACAATAACAGTTGATCTAATCGGCATGCTTGTCGACAAACGATGCACAGACTCTCCTTCCTAACATCGGTCTTTCCGAGGTAGCACTTCCTCCAATGAAAGGTTACATTAACCACAAGGCTGGTCATGATCAAGATTTCGACTAAAATGATAAACTGATTAACCAGATTGTCTTTTTGTCTCATGTTCAAAGTGATGTGCCAATTTTCGTCACCTGCTACAATCTTAACCAAAAAGTTCTCTCCATCAACACTGAAATGCTCCAACAGTTCAGAAGAAATTGCTTTTCCTTACAATTGGTATTATTTTTATAATTGTATTTGTACTACCAATGCTGACTGACAACTTTAAGGCCAATTGTTGAGTAGTGATGCGCCTATCATCAAGAATAATGTAATGCCCTGAGCGCAATAAAACATCTCTGCATTAGTGGCTGTGGCAGACCGTCCACAGCGCGGCCGATCAAGAAGCTCTGTATCTCCGCTTTCCGATTCTGTTATTCTCTGAACCCAGCGACTTGCTATGCACCTGTCGACTACAAAACTTCCATAAACATCACATAGGCGCTTGTGAATGTTCACAAAAGTTTCCTTTTCTAAAACGAGAAATTATATCACATTTCGCTGCTTATAATGCAAGTTGCTAACATGCTTCATTTCAACGGTTTAGTACAGTCGTATTATTTTGGCAATTGCTGTGCAATTTGGTGCACACAATTGACACATGTCATATTTAAAGTGTGCAAAATTTCAGGCTTCTATGTTTATTATTAGCTGAGAACATTGATATGGTGCATTACTTTTTGAACGCCCCTCGTATATCCCTCGACGTGTAGCGACTAACGATATCGTGTTCTATTGACAGACACTTTGGATTCCTGCTCCCGTCTGGCATCTTCCATCTTGACATAATATTCATGCAAGTCTGTTCATGGTTGCTGATTGCGATTGTCAGTTTTTGAGTCGGCTTTTTTTTTTCTCCGGAGTCCGTGAAGCCATTCAGAATGTAAATGTTGTCCATTGGCTTTCCACACTTAACATAAGCAAACAGGCAAGCATGTTAGCACATTATTACTCCTTACACCCACATGCAATGGCACAACAAATAAACAGATGTTTGTATGTTTAAATCTTCACAGAAACAACGCTAACCACTGCAGTCCTGTACTGCTTCTTGTGATATTCATTAGTAGACAGGGGCAATGATTCAAATGCGCAAAGGTTGACATGGATAAACCAAGGGATAAGCATGGATTAACTGGCGACATATATAGTGCTTACCTCGACTGTGAAGAATTGGTTGTCCCATTTAGGAGAGGGGGAAATGGATTGGAATAAGAAGAGTTAAAAGAGTAGATTTGAAGTCACACAGATCACTAGAACAAAAGAAGAGATCACAGATTGAAGTCACACAGAGATCACAAGAACAAGATAAGAGATCACAGTTTGAAGTCACACAGATCACAACAACAAAAGAAGAGATCACAGATTGAAGTCACACAGATCACAAGAACAAAAGAAGAGATCACAGATTGAAGTCACACAGATCACAAGAACAAAAGAAGATATCACAGATTGAAGTCACACAGAGATCACATGAACAAAAGAAGAGATCACAGATTGAAGTCACACACAGATCACAGGAACAAAATAAGAGATAACAGATTGAAGTCACACAGTTCACGGGAATTAGAAGAAGAGGCTTTGCAAACATATACTTCAAATTCATAGTTCTCACAATCAACAAGTTGAGAGTCATCGCTTTACACCGAGACTTGTATTTGAGGCTGTCCCCGCGAGACCCATGCTGCCATGACTGTTTTCTTCTTGTTTATTGCTATTCACCCTTCAGCTTTTCTACTTCCTCCTTTTCATCTTTGGTCAAGTATATTTCTAAGTTCAGTATTAGATTGAATCTGTGTGCACTACCAGGTTGTTGTCGAAGGTTTACATGTCACATTTAGCTGATGTTTTTGTTCTTTTATAAAGCGAGTAGAATCCAGTCAGGTGTTGTATTTTGCGTGTGAAGAATAGTATGTTAGAGAACATGTTTTTCGACTAACCATTGGCATATGTCTCATGTGATCCGTACTATACAAGTACCGTCCTCCTATTTAAAAAAAACCCAACGGACAGCTCCATTGTGCTAAAATCACCTCCACAGCACGTTTCTCAGTATGAAGTTCGCTCTAGCGAAAGCACTGAAAATGACTTAGGCTCAGATGCACGAACTCCGTTGCCTAGCACCAGCGATTACCTTGTCCCGAACCGCTTTAATACAATCTTACGACATGTGTGGACGGTGACAGTGGCTCTATTCTTTTTTCCCTTGACCGTGGTCGAGGTCTCAGTATCCACATGAGCGAACAATCCAAATATCGTATTTTGTATCACATAACAAGGTCAGAGAAGCTGAGACTGACAGTGAATTAGTTGTTTGAAATCAACGACAAACGGGCAACTGATGTTGGTCAGGAAAACTGAAATACAGTTTACTAAGATCTGCTCTAGGTTATTTTCCATTAGGCTTGGTCTTCTTCTTCTTCTTCCCTTCCTTCATTGCCGTTGGCGTCGAGGGGAGATACAATCTGCGATTCTTTGCTCTTCTGTTGGCCTCTTCTGGTGTTATCCCTCCTAGGGACTCTAGTGTTCCCTTTATCCACCTCTTTCTCGGTCTTCCTCTCTTTCTCGGTCTTCCTCTCTTTCTCGGTCTTCCTCTCTTTCTCGGTCTTCCTCTCTTTCTCGGTTTTCCTCTCTTTCTCGGTCTTCCTCTCTTTCTCGGTCTTCCTCTCTTTCTCGGTTTTCCTCTCTTTCTCGGTCTTCCTCTCTTTCTCGGTCTTCCTCTCTTTCTCGGTTTTCCTCTCTTTCTCGGTCTTCCTCTCTTTCTCGGTCTTCCTCTCTTTCTCGGTCTTCCTCTCTTTCTCGGTCTTCCTCTCTTTCTCGGTCTTCCTCTCTTTCTCGGTCTTCTTTTCTGCGGCAGAACTAGCACAGCGGCAGAGGATAGTGTAACATACACACAACAGTGCTCAGAGCCAAAATAATGGAGAAACAATCGAGTTGCACTTAAAGAAGGAAAAGAAGCAAAGTCCGAAAAGGCCGTGCCAAAGTTGAATGTCGACAAGCTCTTGTTAAACTTCGACATAACGGATCAAACAAAAAGAAAAAAAGAAAAGAAAAAATGGACCTGGTTTGACTAAACGGCCATCTTGGCCGCTGCACCAACCGGAAGAATCACCTTAGCAGGTACTGGATTATTTCAGTGGAGCTGCTGGCTTGTTAACGTTAGAAAAGTGATTCATTTGGACTTTCTTCAGCTTTTAACCTGCTTTTGGTCAGGCGCTCTCCGTTCAACCTCAGGTTATTTATTTAGACGTTAGTCTGAGCTGAACTCACTGTTCAATTTATCGGCAAGCCAGCGCTAGCCACCACAATGATGTTGCTCGCCCATCAATGTCATTGAGGATCATACTTCTATCATATATTATTAGTGGGCTCGAAGATTGCTACCAAAGTCCGTACAAGGCCTGAGATTGTTAACTCTAGTGAGGACAGTTGAGTGTTGTTGACTTGTCTAGGAGAAGGATGATGCTGTGACTGATTTGCGAAGTAATCGCTTCTGGGTGGCATACTTTATTTCGATATTTTTTTCTATAATTAGTTTCAGTAGCTGAGGGATTTTTGCAATCTCTACGAATTAGAAGGGCTCGATGGTTACGACAAAATTCCCAGATATGCTAATTTTTATTTTTTTTGCGAGAACCGACAAGGTTTCAGGGTTCACCCAGCCTCTACAATGGACATCAGAGAATTTTTTTCTAGGACGTAAATGCTGACTGTTTCCATAACAACACTTTTTACCATGACAGCTTGTCAAGCCATCGATCAATCTCCTTAGTCGCCTCTTACGACATGCCTGGAAGGTCACAGTGTCACTATTTTTTACTTCCCTCATAATGAGGCCCCGGTAACACACAGGAAGCTGTCATTGTAAAAAGTATTGTAATGGAAACAGCGTCATATATTTTAGAGCAGTGATCTCTGCAATATGTGCCACTTTGGCACGCAAGGTTTCTGTTTTTGAGATTGTGGTTCTGCTCTATGTGCCGTCTTCGGCTCAAAAGGACAATAGATTGATAGAGAAATGTTGACTGGCGTGATGTCGACCATATCGTACAAAAAATTGTGCCGATGGTTATGGAAAAATATCTTCACTAGTACCTAATTCCCCACACGTCTATAAAGGCGAGAAGGAAACCTTTACTTTACTTACTTTTTCTATATAATGATATACCCTCACCAAACTTTGTTTCCCATCACTGAACTATCAGCCACAAAGTTCTATCCAGAACTCGCTTGTTTATTCAATTTTCACTGTAACGTTCAATACGACAATTCACAAACAGCAGAAATAGACTCAAGATGAAACAAAGCTTGTCAAATCATTTAAGAGCTACCGCCACTACAGTCCAACAAGGATACAACTCTAGAGGCAAAACCGGCACTCTACAATATGGTATTCGTTCCCAACGTTGTGCTACCAAAGCCAGACCTAGACCCTAGTTGCAAGAACAATAAGACAAATAACCTCTACTGAGATGAAATGTGCTAGACGAATGACAGGAAACAGCCTGAGAGACAAGATCAGAAATGAAGAACTGAGAAAAATGTTAGGAACATTCCTCACCATAAACTATGTAAAGAAACAACAGGTAAAATGGTTTAACGAGCCTTCAAGGAACATTGCGAGAACGCCAGACCCAAGGGCCGATCGATCACGAAAAAGATGGACTGACTGAATATTAGAAATACGAAGAACCATAACAGCAGCAGAGGCGAACATAAAAGCAAAAGACTACAAATTATATCTCCCCTCGACGTTGAAAGGCAAACGAGGAAGAAAAGCAGAAGAATGTGGCATTTTCTGGATGAAGAGTTCCCGAGTCGTCTACATCCCTCCGATTATTAAAATTGGTGTTTTTCACATGTGGTTCAAATTTATTTAAGACCCAACACATAAAATATGGCGTTTTTAGAAAAGTTGGGAGCAGCGGTAGCTTAGTGGTTAGTTAACTGACTATTAAAGAGAAAATGTCGGGTTCGATCATGATCTACGGTTCCAAGATCACCCATCCTTAAATTGGTACCGGCTTTTCTGCCAAAAAAACAGCACGGGCGTAATACTGACCACATTACCCCCAAAAAATAATTTGTCGAATGACCACAAAAAAATATGGACACTAATACCATTCACCCATTCGCCGCCAAGTGTTGTGAATGGGCTCTTCTTATTTCATATTTAGTTAATGTTTGTGTTAGAGGTATTTTAGTTGCTTTATCATTTATTATTAGCCGCGATAGCTCAGTGGTCAGTAAACTGGAATACAAAAGACAAGGGCTAGGGTTCGATCCCAACCGATGGTTTCCGGTTCACCCAGCCTTAAATGGGTGCCGGATTTTTTTGTGGGAAAGTAAAGCGGCACAGGCGTAATACCGACCACATTACCCCAAAAATCATGTGCTGAAGGTCTGTAAAATTTATTGTCACTAACACCATATTCCCTATACGCCCCTTGGCGTGACGGGGGTATTTTACTTTTTTTTTTTTTTACTTATGATATATCTCTCTCTGTCTCTCTCTGCGATCAAGACTCAATCAGAGTAGGATTCCAGACTCTCTCATGAAGTCAGCTGTCTGTTTAAGCGAATCGATTGCCCCATATAGTTTTTCTTCCAGGTAGGTGGGCGTGGACTACATTGCTCTTCTCAAGTCTGTGTATTCGGGGGCAATCCTATAGAACATGTTTTGTAGCCATATTGTCCAGTGTACAGTGGCATAGGCTGGTTGTACCTATTTTGAATTTGGTGAACAAGTGATTTCTCATTCTATTGTGGCCAGTGCGTAGGCGAAGTATGATGACTTGATCCCTCCTTGATAGTTGGTGGTATCCGTCACTCTCGTTATGGTTTGGGTGTTCTCGTTTCCATTTTTCATGGAACTGACCCTTGAGGATGGATTTGGCTTCATCATAACTGAGCGGATGGTTCTCTTGTGGTAATCTCCCTCATTCTTTAGCTAATTTGTCTGCGCTTTCATTCCCGTGTCGTGTATATTACAGTGTGATGGTATCCACTGAATGACTACTCTCTGGAAGTTATTGCATAGTTGGTCCAGGGTAGTTCTCAAGACATCTAGTTCATTGTTCTTGGGACTTTTTAGAGCTGATAGTACTGACAGTGCATCAGTCAGAATCACCAATTTATTGTGCATGTTATTTTTGTGTTGAGTAGCTAGTGTTGCAGCATTTCTGATGGCCTCAGTTTCTGCTTTAAAGTTGTTTGAGAATTTTCCAGTTGCTATTGACTTGGTGATCTCGTCCTGATTATTCAGCGTCAAGACACACCTCCCCCTCCATTTCTGGTGGCATTTGTAGCCAATTTATGTGAACATTTTGTACTTATTCCCGAACAATTTGTACTTATGATATATTATTACACATTTCAAGTTGTGACAAATATGACACTCGGTGACGTGAGTTATTCTATTTTTAACCACAAATGTTACAATTTAACTTTCTCTAATCAACTTAAATATGCCATAAAGACATTAAATGTAGGTTCTATTTATTCAATGTGCAAAACAAATAAATGATCTCTACAAATATCAAGATTAAGAGCATTTTATAGACGCCAATCAGGCATGCAGACTAGCAATGGAATATATCTCAGCCATGATCTGTATTTCCTTTGTTAGCCTAGATTAACGTCTCAATTGGATTTCAATGATGCTACGTCAGCTTCACTCTCTCGTTCATGCTCCACCTACCACCACGCTGCTGACGTTCATGCCGATATTGCCATCATCATCATCATCTTAAAATACCGTTCACGGTGGCGTAGGTGACCATGTCCCCCACAACCATCAATATATATAGCTACTTATCGGTACCATTGATCTGCTATCTGCACTTTATTAAACTGTTTTGTATCTTCTCTCTCTCTCTCTCTCTGTTTCCCTCTTCCTTTTCATCCCTACAATTGTTCAGTTGTCACGGTATATTTCAGCTCTTTCAAATGTCATCCCACGGCAACCTAAAAAACCATGATTGTTTCTAACGGATGCTGGAAATAAGATTTCTTTTTTCTTTGGCCTATTCTAGAACACCTCGTTACTCCTTTTAGCTATTCGTGTTATTCTCAACATTCTTCTACAATACCATATTCATGTGATCTACAATTTTCTTGTTGGTTGTTCTATTGTCCAGAATTCACATACGGAAGACATGTCAAGATCGACTCTAATTACCACAGGAGACGTCTTTAAGACAAAATCTACATAGCACAGGAAAGGTATTATGGACCGATTCTACATAACACAGAACCCTTTTTGACCGACTCTACATGATACACAAGAATTCTTGTTGACCGACTCTATATAAAAAATAAGGTCTTTTGTTGACCAACTCTACATAACACAGAAGATCTTTTGTTGACCGACTCTACGAAACAATCAAGAAATTGTGTAAAATCTTTTTCCGTTATCAAAAGATAAATCTCATAACACGTTCCCATTGTTTGTAATGGCATTCACATGTTACCATTATTATTATACTTAGTTGTAGGATAATGCTAATCAGTTATATATAGCACAACAAGAGCGTACATTATGATTGTATGTTGAGCACCCGAAACGCTACAACTTCTACATATCAAGAATGTATAGGCAGAAATCAATGTTCATTCCAATCGACAGGACACTTAATGAAGTTCATTTTTCCCAATCTTTCGATTAATAAAAAAAACTTAAATGAAAAGCAGAGAAATAAGTCCAGGCGCACATTTACATAATCTGGAAGCTGCATCTTCGTTTGTATGATGCCAAGCCAGGGACTGCATGCACTTAATGACTGTAACAAAAGCGGAGGCAAGATTAAAATAAGATAAATTATCCCGGTGTCCGATTTGTGGCTACACCGTTTAGTCCCATTGCCCTGCCCAGTCAAGAGAACGTAACTCGAGCAGAAAGGGGGAACAAGCTCCACTTCAGACAAAGCAGATAAATGCTTGAAATAGCTTCGATCAGGGATTCTCAATGTGGGATAGTTGGTGCTCAATGTGGGGTAGCTGGTGCTCAATGTGGGGTAGCTGGCCCTCAATGCGGGGTAGCTGGTTCAAAATGTGCGGTAGCTGGTTCTAAATGTGGGGTAGCTGGTGCTCAATGTGGGGTAGCTGGCCCTCAATGTGGGGTAGCTGGTTCAAAATGTTGGGTAGCTGGTTCTCAATGTGGGATAGCTGGTGCTCAATGTGGGGTAGCTGGTGCTCAATGTGGGGTAGCTGGTGCTCAATGTGGGGTAGCTGGTGCTCAATGTGGGGTAGCTGGCCCTCAATGTGGGGTAGCTGGTGCTCAGTATGGGGTTGCTGGTGCTCAATGTGGGATAGTTGACCCTCAATGTGAGGTAGCTGGTGCTCAATGTGGGGTAATTGGCCCTCAATGTGAGGTAGCTGGTGCTCAATGTGGGGTAGATGGTGCTCAATGTGGGGTAGCTGGCCCTCAATGTGGGGTAGCTGGTGCTCAGTATGGGGTTGCTGGTGCTCAATGTGGGGTAGCAGGTGCTCAATGTGGGGTAGCTGGCCCTCAATGTGGGGTAGCTGGTGCTCAGTATGGGGTTGCTGGTGCTCAATGTGGGGTAGTTGACCCTCAATGTGAGGTAGCTGGTGCTCAATGTGGGGTAGCTGGCCCTCAATGTGGGGTAGCTGGTGCTCAGTATGGGGTTGCTGGTGATCAATGTGGGATAGTTGACCCTCAATGTGAGGTAGCTGGTGCTCAATGTGGGGTAATTGGCCCTCAATGTGAGGTAGCTGGTGCTCAATGTGGGGTAGCTGGTGCTCAATGTGGGGTAGCTGGCCCTCAATGTAGGGTAGCTGGTGCTCAGTATGGGGTTGCTGGTGCTCAATGTGGGGTAGCAGGTGCTCAATGTGGGGTAGCTGGCCCTCAATGTGGGGTAGCTGGTGCTCAGTATGGGGTTGCTGGTGCTCAATGTGGGGTAGTTGACCCTCAATGTGAGGTAGCTGGTGCTCAATGTGGGGTAGCTGGCCCTCAATGTGGGGTAGCTGGTGCTCAGTATGGGGTTGCTGGTGCTCAATGTGGGGTAGTTGGCCCTCACTGTGAGGTAGCTGTTGCTCAATGTGGGGTAGTTGGCCCTCATTGTGAGGTAGCTGGTGTTCAATGTGGGGTAGCTGGTCCTCAATGTGGGGTAGCTGGTGCTCAATGTGGGGTAGTGGGTGCTCAATGTGCGGTAGGTGGCTCTTAATATGAGGTAGCTGGTGCTCAATGTTGGGTAGCTGGCCCTCAATGTGGTGTAGTTGGTGCTCAATGTGGGGTAGTTGACCCTCAATGTGAGATAGCTGGTGCTCAATGTGGGGTAATTGGCCCTCAATGTGAGGTAGCTGGTGCTCAATGTGGGGTAGTTGGACCTCAATGCGAGGTAGCTGGTGCTCAATGTGTGGTAATTGGCCCTCAATGTGAGGTAGCTGGTGCTCAATGTGGGGTAGTTGGTGCTCAATGTGGGGTAGTTGTCCCTCAATGTGAGGTAGCTGGTGCTCAATGTGGTGTAGCTGGCCTTCAATGTGTGGTAGCTGTTTCTCTTGCAGTTGTGGCGATGGTATAACAGAGAATATAACTGGTGTATTATAACTACTTAACGCTGTTTTTACTGCTGGAGCTTCGAAGTAAGGAAAATAGTTGGGGGTGGCATCGGTCCTGGATCGGATTTTTAAAAAAATAGATACAACGGTTTGGACACGTGACACAGTCTCCCAGTGAGCAATAACTTTCAGACGAAACAGAAAAATGTAGACAGAGAAGACGATGCAATTAAAAAAAATAATAATAATACAACAACAATTTTTTTTTTAATTAGTAAATCGGTGAAAACGTTCCACTGAGCCTCAGAATGGGTCTTATGTATTATTAAAGCGAATATACGTTAAGATCGTGAGCAGAATTACTGCTGTCCCAGTAAGTAAAGGTTTTTGTTTGGTGGGGCAATTGTGGTAGGTTGACCTAATTGAGCGTTCATTCTTCTGTGAGTGTGAGCAACGCACGTAGTGAGAAATATGGTAACTTGATGGCGAAAGTAGAGTTTTAGTAAGGTGCCACATCAGCCATAATGACACATGGCACTATCAACTAGGCTCCTTAGACTCTCCCCGACTCTCAGAGATACTCTCAGAGATACTCCCAGACACCCCAAGACTGTCCGAGACACCATCATACTCTCACGGATATTCTCAGATCCTCTAAACACCCCCATACTCGCACAGATACTCCCTAACCCTCTAATACACCCCCCTACTCTCACAGATACTCCCTGACTCTGTAACACACCCCCATACTCTCACAGATACTCCCTGACCCTCTAACACACCCCGATACTCTCACAGATACTCCCTGACCCTCTAACCCACCCCCATACTCTCACAGATACTACCTGACCCTCTAACACACCCCCATACTCTCACGGATACTTCCAGACTCTCCTAGACACATCTAAACTCTTTCAGACTCTCCTAGACACATCTACACTCTTCCAGACTCTCCTAGACACATCTAAACTCTTCCAGACTCTCCTATACACATCTAAACTCTTCCAGACTCTTCTAGACACATCTACACTCTTCCAGACTCTCCTAGAAACATCTAAACTCTTCCAGACACGCCCAGAAAGCCCCCAAACTCTTCCAGATACAACACACTCTCCCAGACACTCCAAAACACTCTCAGACATCATCAGAACCCCCCCCCAAAAAAAAAAAAAAAAAAAAAAAACTCTTCCAGACATCCCATACTCTCCCAGAAAATCAAGAGACTTTTTTAGATACCCATAAGAGCTTCTCAGACACCCCTAGACTCTCCAAGACACTCTTAAAACACTCCCAGACGTCCCCAAAAGACCCTTCCCCAAACTCTCCCAGACTCTCCAGATACCACATACTCTCCTAAATATTCAACAGACTCTCCTAGCCACCCACTCGTCAGACTTTCCTAGATACCTCAAGACTCTCCAAACAACTGCTAGGTTCTCCAAGACACCCACTTAGATTTGGTTATTTGTTAATGGAAGGCCCCGGTATCACTGTAAACAAATTAAAATCCATAATTGCTCAACCGCCCGTGCCATCGTAATCATTAGAATTAATATATCATCTCCCAAACAAAGAAAGGTAACTGTAGTCCCTATCGTAACAGTCTCAGTACAAGCTAAAAGACATACGGCGAAACCGCACATAAAGTGAACACAGCTAATTGTTCCCTGTCATACGATAGCATCATTCATCGTAAACAATTGGAATATTGAAACATGATCAAAACGGATGAGACACACAGCTCACGGTGTGCACAGAGCACTCAACTCAGTAGCTCCTGCAACAAGCCGGACTTGGAATATGAGGAAACTGCAACAAGGAACACTTTTCATGCATAGCCTTCAATGGTTCCCGCCGCCTATCCACCATATACGGGAAGTTCACGTCCTCCTGAAAATTATGATCGTCATATTTTTTTTTTAATGTATAGCGCTTGATGATGTTAGGCCGTCGTTGTTGACTCCAATCCCGAACATTAAAACACACAGTTAGTCGTCAGATTATCCCCGTCGCACATCAAACAACAGACCGTAAGATTAGCGTATGGCCGGTCTAGGGATATAAGATGAGCCATTACAATGACGCAGCACACACAACTATGTCGCACACACAACAATGACGCTTTATTTAGATTCCTGATTACTCTAGTGAATGCAGCCTACGAAGAACAAAACACGGCGCAGATTCCCTAAAGAGATTAAACTGCGGCTGGCGAAGCAGTTCACATTAATGAGTAACATGTAAATAACTTGTGTCAAGCAAATCCAACAACGGTCATGAACAGCACCAATGTGACGTTGGAAGGTCTCATTCACAACACTTGATTTGTCGAAAAGGGAATATTGCCGGCGTACGACTCCGCTTTATCGGCGCAGATGTAATAAGCAGATCATCATTTTGACTTTACCTCAAAAAGTGCAATGGAGAACCGAAATTAATCCAGCCCGAATGCACTTTCTGCAGCGATCGAGAGAACCTGGCCTATATCGACCATCTTGGAAACGGAAGGGGAACCCCCTTAGATTCTACCACACAAACACAAACTTTCTCAGAAACATCCATTTTCTCCCAGACACACCCAGATAGATACTCACAGCCTCACCCAGACACCATCAGACACTGTCAGACATTGACAGACACTCACAGACTATTCCAGTCTCTCCCAGATAGCCCTAGGCAGTCATAGCCTGTCTCAGATATACCCACCAGACACCCCATATATCCTCCTATACACTCACTGTCTTCCCCAGATAGCACCAAACAAGGTTCAGACACCCCCAAGACCGTCACTGACACACCCCCAGGCACCCCATACTCACCCAGATATTTCCAAACACCCCCAGGGCCTCCGAGACCCTCCCAGACACACCCACATAGTCACATACTCTCCCAGACACCCACAGACACTGCAAGACACCACCAGACTTTTATAGACTCTCCAAGACACTCTCAGACACCTCCAGACACTCACAGACTCTCCCAGACACTCACAGACTATTCCAGACTCTACCAGAGTATCAGTACCCAGGATTACAGAAGCCGGGTTCCCAGGATAGCAGAAGCTGGGTATTCTTGACAGCAGAAACTGGGTACCCAGGAAAGTAGAAGCTGGGTATTCTTGACAGCAGAAACTGGGTACCCAGGATAGTAGAAGCTGTGTATTCATGATAGCAGAAACTGAGTACCCAGGATAGTAGAAGCTGGGTATTCTTGACAGCAGAAACTGGGTACCCAGGATAGTAGAAGCTGTGTATTCATGATAGCAGACACTGAGTACCCAGGATAGTAGAAGCTGTGTATTCTTGACAGCAGAAACTGAGTACCCAGGATAGTAGAAGCTGGGTATTCTTGACAGCAGAAACTGGGTACCCAGTATAGTCGAAGCTGGGTACCCAGGATAGCAGAAGCTGGGTATTCATGACAGCAGAAGCTGGGTACACAGGATAGTAGAAGCTGGGTATTCATGATAAAAAAAGCTGTGTATTCATGATAGAAGAGCTGGGTATTCATGATAGCAGAAGCTGGGTATTCATGATAACAGAAGCCGGGTATTCATGATAGCAGAAGCTGGGTATTCATGATAGTAGAAGCTGGGTATTCATGATAGCAGAAGCTGGGTATTCATGACAGCAGAAGCTGGGTATTCATGATAGCTGAAACTGGGTACCCAGGATATCAGAAGCTGGGTATTCATGACAGCAGAAACTGGGTACCCAGGATAGCAGAAGCTGGGTATTCATGACAGCAGAAACTGGGTACCCGGGATAGCTGAAGCTGGGTATTCATGATAAAAGAAGCTGGGTATTCATGACAGCAGACGCTGGGTACCCAGGATAACAGAAGCTGGGTATTCATGATAGCAGAAGCTGTGTATTCATGATATCAGAAGCTGGGTACTTATGATATCAGAGGTTGGGCACTCATAATATCAGAAGCTGTGTACTCATGATAGTAGAATCTGGGTACTCATGATAGTATAAGCATCGGTACTCATGATATTCGAAGCTGTAGATCGAGATCGGACCAGACATCTTGTCCTCAGCAAGCAAGTAACTGCGTGTATGGCGTCGCTCCCGCTCTGTTCTTCATTGAAAGTTAATTGAAATTGAAGTTAAACAAGAACACGTACCCTAGGGTGTTGTTGACACGCCCTATTTAAACATAAGAAAAGCAGTCACAAAATGTAAATTGAATTTAAAAGTTTATAACAAAAACTAGCTCAGGGGCAGATTTTACTAAACTTGATTGTTTGTAACTTTTGATGGGAGCGTTTCAGTTTAAACAGAGGTGAATAGTGTAGGCTGCACCTGGGGTATTATGCAAAATTGGCGATGTGGAGGAATTTTGTTATTGCCCTACTTGACTCTGCATGGTGTAAATGACATTCATTACTGCCTCGCTGGTCTGTAAAGAAAGAAAGAAAGAAAGAAAGAAAGAAAGAAAGAAAGAAAGAAAGAAAGAAAGAAAGAAAGAAAGAAAGAAAGAAAGAAAGAAAGAAAGAAAGAAAGAAAGAAAGAAAGAAAGAAAGAAAGAAAGAAAGAAAGAAAATGGGAACTGGTGCCTTAGATAATTGAAATAGTCTACTTCGTAGCGCGTCTCAGAGCACCAGAGCTGGAAGTTGTCAGCGAACCACAGCTGATGGCTTGCGCCAGGATCGGTGAACCAGAACCATCCAGACCCTGCTCCACCTCTCCGTGGTGCCTCTAGTAACAGACTAACCAGTCTAGTCTGGCCAAGCGAGTAGGGATCGAAGAGGGAAGATAACCCGGTACTTACAAATGGCATCCTGAAGTCGGATGTGTTGGGCCAAAAGGCGCAAATATCACAGTTATACTGTAAACCAGAACACAACGCAGACACGCCCACTTAACGTCCTTTTAAGGACGGATGATGAAGAGGTACACTCCTTTAGTCATCGGGTGAACGCAAGCAAACAAGATTGGGTTGTTGTTTTTTTAATTCACGGGTACAGATCAGGTGAAGAAATATCCAAACGTGTAGTCGGAAGTACGTTATGAAACCGCAAATAGCTCCTCCAGCGCTACCTACCTACACTGGTGTTCCATTGACTTTAGATTCCTGTTGCTTTAGCTCTATGAACAGGTCTTTGTTCTGTCTAGTTTATGCACAAGCTGTTCTCCTATCATGAATTCTTACATCACTGTGGGTCATATACAAATATATCAAATATTATCCCATCTATTCATTAGTCCCTTACCCTTGTCGGTCGTTGGAGCACTCTTTAAGGACGTCTTCAGCATTTTCTTCCAGCCTTCGCGAATAAGAGTTCCTTTCTGAGGTGTGACGAAGATTAAATCTGTCCATTTTCTGATATTGCCTTCCCACTGCTTCCTTTGTCTGTCTTGTCTTCTTGTCCCTGGTTCTGTGCCCTGTAGAATAGGCTTAGCAAGCCCTGTAGAATAGGCTTAGCAAGCCCTTTAGAATAGGCTTAGAAATTCCTGTAGAATAGGCTTAGCAAGCCCTGTAGAATAGGCTTAGCAATTCCTGTAGAATAGGCTTAGCGATTCCTGTAGAATAGGCTTAGCAAGCCCCGTAGAATAGGCTTAGCAAGCCCTGTAGAATAGGCTTAGCAAGCCCTGTAGAATAGGCTTAGCAATTCCTGTAGAATAGGCTTAGCGATTCCTGTAAAATATGTTTAGCAAGCCCTGTAGAATAGGCTTAGCAAGCCCTGTAGAATAGGCTTAGCAAGCCCTGTAGAATAGGCTTAGCAAGCCAAGTAGAATAGGCTTAGCAAGCCCTGTTGAATAGGCTTAGCAAGCCCCGTAGAATAGGCTTAGCAACTCCTGTAGAATAGACTTAGCAAGCCCTGTAGAATAAGCTTAGCAAGCCCTGTAGAATAGACTTAACAAGCCCCGTAGAATAGGCTTAGCAAGCCCTGTAGAATAGGCTTAGCAAGCCCTGTAGAATAGGCTTAGCAAGCCCTGTAGAATAGGCTTAACAAGCCCTGTAGAATAGGCTTAGCAAGCTCTGTAGAATAGGCTTAGCAAGCCCCGTAGTATAGGCTTAACAAGCCAAGTAGAATAGGCTTAGCAAGCCCTGTAGAATAGGCTTAGCAAGCCCTGTAGAATAGGCTTAGCAAGCTCTGTAGAATAGGCTTAGCAAGCCCCGTAGTATAGGCTTAACAAGCCAAGTAGAATAGGCTTAGCAAGCCCTTTAGAATAGGCTTAGAAATTCCTGTAGAATAGGCTTAGCAAGCCCTGTAGAATAGGCTTAGCAATTCCGGTAGAATAGGCTTAGCAAGCCCTGTAGAATAGGCTTAGCAAGCCCTTTAGAATAGGCTTAGAAATTCCCGTAGAATAGGCTTAGCAAGCCCTGTAGAATAGGCTTAGCAATTCCGGTAGAATAGGCTTAGCGATTCCTGTAGAATAGGCTTAGCGATTCCTGTAAAATATGTTTAGCAAGCCCTGTAGAATAGGCTTAGCAAGCCCTGTAGAATAGGCTTAGCAAGCCCCGTAGAAAAGGCTTAGCAAGCCCTGTAGAATAGGCTTAGCAAGCCCTGTGGTATAGGCTTAGCAAGCTCTGTAGAATAGGCTTAGCAAGCATCTTAGATCTTGTAACTTGTCCCCATCATTTTAATTTTCGTAATCTCAATGTAGACAGAATTATTTAATTGGGTCTGTGGATCATTGGGTTATGTTACGCTCTTCTTAGCTGCTGACATGATCTTTATAAAAGATGAACAAGACCTTTCTGAACCATCTCATTTCAAGATACTGAATTATTATTTTGTGAGTTTTGAAATAAATAATAACTGCATTAAGTGCCACTGGCTATAAATACGATGTGAGTTTTACATAATTTTTCTCTACTACCTCAATTTTGTTAATTTTGTGTATTCAGAAACTGCTCTTAAACCACAGGATTTTGCAAGCAATTAAAAGATGAAGCAACAATGAAATATTGCAACGCAGAAGTTTATTTTAAACTCCAAGAAAAGGTTATCTCTCTCTCTCCCTCTCTCTGCGATCAGGACTCAGTCAGAGTAGGATTCCAGACTCCCACATGAAGTCAGCTGTCAGGTTAAGTGTGTTGATCGCCCCCACAGACAGAACGTCACATTTAGAGTCCGCCAGATCCACTCTGACTGAACACCCGTTAATACGTTGCACTGTGTTCTGCGCCAGTGGCCCAGTGCATCCGATTTCAGCCAGCATTTTTTCAGGTTTGCTTTCCTTAGCCTTTGATTGTCCCCAATCTTTCTGCAAGGCAGCAGATTGTCTTTTCTGTAGGGGGATTCTGCCCTTAGATGGTCTGCCCTCCCAGGTTTACGAGCACCATCTGCCAACGAGCACAATCTTAGAAATAATCAGCAAGATATTGGTGGGTACCTCTAACAAAGTGGTGCCGGAACGGCAATCATAAAATAGTCAACTTCAAGAGGGGAATAATGGAGTTTTATTATAGGAAACAATGGATGCTTTCAGATGTAGAACATTATCCTGTGAGGGGAATAATGGAGTTTTATTATAGGAAACAAGGGAGGCTTTCAGATGTAGAACATTGTCCTATGAGGGGAATAATGGAGTTTTATTATAGGAAACAAGGGAGGCTTTCAAATGTAGAACATTGTCCTATGAGGGGAATAATGGAGTTTTATTATAGGAAACAAGGGAGGCTTTCAGATGTAGAACATTGCCCTATGAGGGGGCAAGGGGGGAAATGACTTACCGTATCGTGTAAGATGTCGATAGAAGCGACACAATAGAAGACGTTTACATCTTCATAAGTCCAATCACGTTTCTTTCTTGGGGGGAGAGCTTTATCCACAGAACAGTCAACACAGTTGAGATAATGGGTCTACGAGGTACACAAAATAATGATTTATTCTCAAAATAGAATTGTTAAAGAATAGTGATTAAAGGCAGTTGATCGGTTGAGATGAGTTACTGGAAGCATCAAGATTCTGTTATTGGATCAAAGAGGCTGGCAAGAAATAGCTATTGCATTCAAGGAACTGGCGACAAGATACAGTTATTGAATTCATCAGGCGAGCAATGACTAGGTATTAGATTCAACAGATCGGCAAAGATTTCTTTTTGGAAGTTAAGAGTCATCATGAGCTCGTTTCTTTTAAATTACGAAGTCGATAAAAGTGAGTTGTTGTACTCAATAAACCGAAAAAAATGAGTTATTGTACTCAATAAACCGATACGAGTAAGTTATTGTATTCAATAAACCGATACGAGTAAGTTATTGTATTCAATAAACCGATACGAGTAAGTTATTGTATTCAATAAACCGATACGAGTAAGTTATTGTACTCAATAAACCAATAAAAGGGAGTTATTGTACTCAATAAACCGAAAAAAAATGAGTTATTGTACTCAATAAACCGATACGAGTAAGTTATTGTATTCAATAAACCGATACGAGTAAGTTATTGTACTCAATAAACCAATAAAATTGAGTTATTGTACTCAATAAACCGATACAAATGAGTTGTTGTACTCAATAAACCGACTAATATTAGTTATCGAAATCAAGAGGCCGACAAGAATTAGTTATTGGAATCAAGAAGGCGTCAAAGTTAACTTTTGTGAAATTCAGTGGTTGACAAGAGTTAGCTATTTTAATTAAGGTATACAATACATAGACGATGAGGATATTTGTTTTGTTCCTGATGATGTTGTAATTCAAATAATCTGACATGCAATGAGTTTATAGAAAAAAAAATTGGAGGATATATTTATAGGTTGCAAGAGTGAGGTCATAGAACAAAAACTGCGGTAAGATTGATCGCCTATCCAGAAGTGTCAGGAGACTCCTGTGTAGTATCGCCTCAAGCATCCTAATTCTCTAGCGAAGCGCCATTCCTCACCTTCCTAGAGTATGAACCCTGGTACCTCTATCTGGCAGCGGCAGGTTCAACCGCAGGGGTATCTTTTCTGTCTACTCAACAAGGAATACAATCACACTGATCCCAGAGGGAATCGAACACGGGTTGTCGGAACGTCGGTGGGTGATAGAGTGGTTACCCCAATTAGGTTACCAACTAGTGCCCTACCAACCCCCTATTTTGTTCCGCCACAGCGGGGAGTATTAATTTATAAAAATAAACTCTGCAGCGAGAACAAATAATAGAATAAAGAATATAACAAGAATTAGTTGGCAGAACAATTTGGAGGACGGAGCTAAGATTATTTAGTTCACAAAACTGTGAGAAAACTATCACTAACATAGAATTATGGAAATGTACCAGTCAATTTTTCTTAAATGTTATGTTGAGCCAGTCTTAACATATGGCTGTGAATCATGGACAATAGGACAACATACAAGAAAAGCAATGGAGTCTGTAGAAATGTGGTTTTACAGAAGAATGTTGTGAATGCTATGGACAGCTAAGAAGAATAATGAAAACGTTTTGAAAGAGGCCAAAGCAAAAAGAGAGCTAATTTCTAATATTAGGAAGAAACAATCATGATTTTTTGGCCATGTAATGAGAAGAGAACAGCTGGAATATATTGTAACAACTAGAAAAATGGAGGGACGAAGAGATAGAGGGAAGCAAAGAGAAAAGATACCAGACAGCTTAAGAGAATTGCTTGGCAGAAGGTCAACAACAGAAATGAAAAATAACTGTCGAGATCGAAAGTTGTGGAGAGACAGGATCACTACGTCAGCTGGCCCGGTACTTTATGATGATGACAAGTCAAATACCTGTGGATAAAAGAGATACAGCGAAGACGATGGCGTTGAATAGGACACACACTGCGGAAGCCAAATGAGAGTATTACACAACTGGCCCTTTTTGGAATCCCCAAGGAAAAAGACAAAGAGGAAACCAAAATATTCTTGAAGAAGACAGATGGAAGCAGAGATGAAGATAATGGGGAAGACATGGAATGATCTTATAAGAATGGAAAGAAACAGAACTGCCTGTAAATTGTTTTTTGATGACCTATGCTCCACATGGAGCTGAAATGTAGAAGAGGAAGAAAATTGTGAGAATGAATTCATACATTTATTGGAACGATGTTTCCAAATGCTTAGGAACCACTGACTGTTATAAATAAAAATGATCAAGAGATCAATTCTGTGAGCATTCATCAATAAGGAAGATTGTGTTTGACATGGATGTCCTTGGTGGGTTTTCTAGGATGGAAATTTGGTGGTGGGGGTCAAGGGATGTATATGTTTTATAAGAGACAAAATTGAGGGGGCAATCGATGTCATAAAAGAATGAGATAGACAGATGGAGGGTGGTGACCCCATTGATGGATTGACGAACGCATTGAGGGGCGAATATATAGGACTGGTGGTTAGTTTCTTTGATGCACGGTTGAGATGATAGATGGATCGATGGGTCGGCGTTTTGAAAAATGTTTGGGCTCATATAGGGGTAAATGGACTGATGGATGAGCGGTCATATAAACTGTTTGAGCTATATGCGGAATTATGGGATGGTGAGAGCTACATATAGAGGAAACGTCGTGACTGTTATCGTTTCATATAAAATGCCTGTGTACAAATTTTTTAAATATTTTGGCCAAGCACAATAAATAACTAACAAGCGATCAAAAGTAGTAATAAATGAAATAATGCACATAGTGATAATAGGTGAGCTATAGCATGATTTTAAGGGAAACAATTTCAACAAAATTGTCAATCAGAAGATTTAGGAGGGAGGTGAAAACGAAACAGCCCGTGGAACAACCGACGTATATCGATGACGGTAAGACTCTACCGTGTGAACAAGACTTGGGGCACCGTGCAAAGAATATCGGATAGCGCAAAATGGAGGAACGTCTTTATTTTGTTGTAATACGCCATTAGACGTGCAGGACACTGACTCATTTGTTGGCGTGTGAATGTTGATTAGATAATATATGGATGGGATGATGAATGGGGGTTGAAAGGATGATGTGAGGGGGGGGGGGTATACGAGTAGATGGGAAGATGTGGGTGATATACAAGTAGATGGGATGATGAATGGGGGTTTTAAAGGATGATGTGGGTGGTATACGAGTAGATGGGAAGATGTGGGTGATATACAAGTAGATGAGATGATGAACGGGGGTTTTAAAGGATGATGTGGGTGGTATACAAATAGATGGGAAGATGTGGGTGATATACGAGTGGATGGGATGATGAATGAGGGTTTTAACGGATGATGTAGGTGGTATAAGAGTAGATGGGATGATGAATGGGGGTTTTAAAGGATGACGTGGGTGGTATACAAATAGATGGAAGATCTGGGTGATATACAAATAGATGTGATGATGAATGGGGGTTTTAAAGGATGATGTGGGTGATATACGAGTAGATGGGATGATGAATGGGGATTTTAAAGAATGATGTGGGTGGTATACAAATAGATGGGAAGATCCGGGTGATATACGAGTAGATGGGATGATATCGGTGGTATACAAATAGATGGGAAGATTTGCGTGATATACGAGTAGATGGGATGATGAATGGGGGTTTAAAGGATGATGTGGGTGGTATACAAATAGATGGGAAGATCTGGGTGATATACGAGTAGATGGGATGATGAATGAGGGTTTAAAGGACGATGTGGGTGGTATACAAATAGATGGGAGGATGTGGGTAATATACAAGTAGAGGGGATGATATTGGTGGTTTTTAAATAGATGGGATGATGTGGGTGGTATTCAAATAGGTTGATGAAATGATAGGATGGGTATTGAAGATTTGATCAGGTGGACATTCGAATAGATAGATTTGTGGTTTTAAAATTAAGTAAGTGAGATGTCATGCGGATTGATACTTGCGTTGACTTTTTCATAGATGTAAGGACAGATTGAATGGTGAATTTGGCTGATAGGTATAGATTGAAGGATTGGTTGTGCTGATAAACAGATTGATGGATGGTAGGTTGAAGGATTGGCTGAGATGGTCAACTGATAAGGAAATGACAGAATGATATAATGGTGGTTCTATTGATAACATTATTGATTCGATAGATACACAATTGAATATAAAGGAGCTGCTGTAGCTCCGTGGCTTGTGTCATATTGTCGAGAAGGTCATCCGCATTGCGCGTCGGACAAGTCGATAATACAGTGGACTACTAAAGCAGCTAAGAACACAATTGGCTTGAGGATTATTGGCGATAAATGGAGGGATAGAGGGGAACCTGGCGGATGAACAAATGATGATGATGATGATGATGATGATGCGGTCGCCCGATGATTTGAGGTATTCTAGCGGATACGAACCGTAGACTTCCTCCTCGTCATCCGCCCTTAAAAGGACGTTAAGTGGACGTAGTTACGTTGTGTTGAAGTTTGCAGTGTAACACTGTGATATCTGCGCCTTTCGGCCCAACACATCCGACTTCAGCCGACATTTTTGAGTACCGGGTTTGTCTTCCATCTTCGATCCCTGCTCGCTTGGCCAGACTAGACAGGTTAGTCTGTTTCTGGAGGCACCGCGGAGAGGTGTAGCAGGGTCTGGATGGTTCTGGTTCACCGATCCTGGCGCAAGCCATCAGTTATGAGTCACTGACGACTTCCAGCTCTGGTGCTGGAAATGAGATTATGCATAAACAGTTGGGGGGGGGGGGGGGGGGGTTGAGTGCACGTCTAATGTATCATCATTATCGAGTACCGGGCCTACTGGCGTTGGTGATCATGTCTCTCCATAACTTTCGATCACGACAGTTATTTATCATTTCTGTTGTTGACTTACTGCCGAGCCATTCTCTTAAGCTGGCGGGTATTTTTTCTCTTTGCTTTCCTCAATCTCTCCGTCCCTCAATTTTCCCAGTTGTTACAATATATTCCAGTTGTTCTCTTCTCATTACATGACCAAAAAATGATGATTATTTCTTCCTAATATTGGAAATTAGCTATCTTTTTGCTTTGACCTCTTTCAGAGCATTTTCATTACTTTTCTTACCTGTCCATGGTATTCTCAACATTCTTCTGTAAAAATGTATAGAAAGATTGAAACGTAAACCAACAAATATAAATAAATGAGAGAATATCAATTCTTTGTAATTAACTCTTTTCACTGGCTTCGACTTTTTAACTACATTTCTTTGAGATCGGATTGACCCATTCCTTAGATTGCTACTCACTTTATCATGTTGAGTTGCTTTTTCTCCTGTACGCGCCGACTACACACCCGTATTTTACCATTATCTCATTAAAGGATGGATGGATGAAAGGTTGGCTGGATGGATGAAAGGCTGAATGAATGCATGAAATGATGGATGGATGGATGGATGAAAGGTTGGAGGGATGGATGGGCAGGTGGATGGATGTATGGATGCATGGATGGATAGGATGGGCAGGTGGATGGATGGATGGACACGTCCGTATTTTAAAAAGTCAAGAGCCCCGTCACGCCAAGTGACGTAATGGGAATATGGTGATATTATCTTCATTTGTATAGACCTTCGGCACATGGTTTTATGATAATGTGGTCGGTAATACGTCGGTGCCGCTTTACTGTTCACTAACCACTGAGCTATCGCTGCTCCCTAAAAATGCATTAAACAAGCAAAATTGTAACGGTCATGACTTACTGACTTTCGGCCCAGAACATCCGACCTTAAAACATAAGGGCTGCTGATTTTCTGGATCCTCAAGAGGAAATGGAGTGAAAATTACATCTACTCTTATGTCAGTAGACAAATATGAATGGATTTCTGAGTGTTGTGAACTCATTACTCATATAGAAAATGTACCCAGACACAAATTCTATTCCTTTTCTTCCGCCTCTTTCTTTCCTGATTTGTCTGTCAGCGTCGATGAGAGATATAATTTATAGTTTTTTTTTCTTTTCTGGTAGCCTCTGCTGCTGTTATGTTTACTATTGATTCTAATATTTCGTCAATCCATCTTTTTCGTAGTCGGCCCTTAGGTCTGGTGTTCTCGCAACGTTTATTGAAGGCTCGTTGTGTTGTGTTTTGATCATTCTGCCTTGTCACGTGGTCAAACAATTTTATCTGTTGTTTCTTTATAAATTCTATGACGAGGGTAATTTCTAGCATTTTTCTTAGTTCTGCATTTCAGATCTTATCTCTCAGGCTGTTTTCCGTCATTCGTCTAATATATTTCATCTCACTAGGGGTTATTTATCTTATGGTTCTTATATCTAGGGTCCATGACTGACATTGGTAGCTCAACGTCGGAATGAAGATTGTATTGTAGTGTCCGTTCTGCCTCTAGAGTTATTTCTTTATTGGACAATACTGGTGATAGTTTATCCAATGATCTGACAAGCATTGTTGCATCTTGAGCCTATTTCTGCTGTTTGTGAATTATCGTTTGTCACTAGACTTCCTAGATAGTTAAATTCCTCTACTTATTTTAGTTGTCTGCTGACTATAGTTATGTTGATGTTCTGGGTCTCTTTTGTGATATTCATGACTTTATGATTAAATGTCATTAAATTGAATATATATAATGTTTGCTACTATGAATTTAACACATTCAACAACAGGAAACATGCGTTATACAGTACTCACGCGCCCTGCGAATAAAGGCACTGGTTGAATAAGCCACGTGATTATCCATAAATTTCCCTTGTAGGTCGCACGTGCTGTCGATTGACACTTTGGCGTCTCGAGCCGTGATTACTGGACTTAGCAGGTGTGACCCTTCGCCTCGACCTGTTTGGGACAGGATATTATCTATTCTCGTAAGGGATGAGTGTTAGGGATAATGTTTGGTGGTTATTTGTGGAGGGGTAGATTTAATGAGCTAAAATACGATTTGATAATATACTAAAAGATTAGATGGCTTGGGGCATAACTTATTTACTGTTAAATGAACTGATGGATGGATGGATGGATGGATGGATGGATGGATGGATGGATGGATGGATGGATGGATGGATGGATGGATGGACGGAGGGATGGATGGGCAGGTGGATGGACGAAAAGTTGGATAGATGGAGGGGTTGATGGGCAGGTGGATGGATGAATGAAAAGTTGGATAGATGGATGGGCAGGTGGATGGATAAAAGGTTGGATAGATGGATGGATGGATAGATGGAGGGATGGATGGGCAGGTGGATGGACGAAAGGTTGGATAGATGGATGGATGGATAGATGGATGGATAGATGGAGGGATGGATGGGCAGGTGGATGGATGAAAGGTTGGATAGATGGATGGATAGATGGAGGGATGGATGGGCAGGTGGATGGATGAAAGGTTGGATAGATGGATGGATGGATAGATGGAGGGATGGATGGGCAGGTGGATGGATGAATGAAAAGTTGGATAGATGGAGGGATGGATGGGCAGGTGGATGGACGAAAGGTTGGATAGATGGATGGATGGATGGATAGATGGAGGGATGGATGTGCAGGTGGATGGATGAATGAAAAGTTGGATAGATGGATGGGCAGGTGGATGGATGAAAGGTTGGATAGATGGAGGGATGGATGGGCAGGTGGATGGATGAAAGGTTGGATAGATGGATGGGCAGGTGGATGGATGAAAGGTTGGATAGATGGAGGGATGGATGGGCAGGTGGATGGATGAATGAAAAGTTGGATAGATGGATGGGCAGGTGGATGGATGAAAGGTTGGATAGATGGAGGGATGGATGGGCAGGTGGATGGATGAATGAAAAGTTGGATAGATGGATGGGCAGGTGGATGGATGAAAGGTTGGATAGATGGAGGGATGGATGGGCAGGTGGATGGATGAATGAAAAGTTGGATAGATGGATGGGCAGGTGGATGGATGAAAGGTTGGATAGATGGAGGGATGGATGGGCAGGTGGATGGATGAATGAAAAGTTGGATAGATGGAGGGATGGATGGGCAGGTGGATGGATGAAAGGTTGGATGAATGGATGGGCAGGTGGATGGATGAAAGGTTGGATGGATAGATGGAGGGATGGATGGGCAGGTGAATGGATGGATGGGCAGGTGGATGGATGAATGAAAGGTTGGATGGATGGATGGATGGATCAAAGGTTGGATGGATGAGGGATAGATGGGCAGGTGGATGGATGGATGAAAGGTTGGATGGATGGATGGGCAGGTGGATGGATGGATGAAAGGTTGGATGGATAGATGGGCAGGTGGATGGATGGATGAAAGGTTGGATTGATGGATGGATGAAAGGCTGGATAGATGGATGGGCAGGTGGATGGATGGATGAATGGTTGGAGGGATGGATTGGCAGGTGGATGGATGCAGGGATGGATGGATGCATGCGTGGAAGGATGTATGGATGCATGGATGGATGGGCAGGTGGATGGATGGACGGATGGGTAGGCAGGTGTATGGGTGGATGAAAGGTTGGATGGATAGATGGTAGAATCACAGTCAACCCTAGATGTGCTTAAGCCCGCGGGCAGAAAATAAAAGCTGAAACCCTTCCAACTAGCGTGACGTTTCCAGCTATAGGAACTAAAGACGGTTGATGTCATTCTACCACAACCGTTCCTGCACGCAAGGCTGAGAACGTCACACCTGTTGGTGGTTTTCCGGGAATTCCCACTCTGCTGTAGGCCTAAGTTAGTTGTGGTCGAATGTTGAGTGATAGATCGATGGATGGTGGATGGAAGGATAAATGGGTGGATGGGGGGTAGATATATGTTTGGAAACATTCAAGGATAGACAAAAGGATTTATTAATTTCTTAAAGTGATGGATAGTTTTATTAACGAATAAATAGACAGACACATTTTTGGTGTAATGAATAGGTGATCTGATCTATACAAACATTTTGATGATAAATTGATGATTTGAGCAAAGAATGGTTTGCTGTAATCGTGGTTCCAGTTCATGACATATGAACGTTTTTTTTTTCCCAAGCAATAAAATAACATATACAATATAACAAATATAAGTATCCATATACTTTCTATATGAGAGACTTATGCTAGATATACATTGTGATTTCTTACACCGAATGCAACATTAGTTTACCCAAAATGTCATCAACAGCGAAGAACTTTAAATTGCAACAAACTATGAATATCTGGGATCTGTAGTAACTAACAATGGAGATTGCCAGAAGGAAATCAAAAGATTAGCAACACGAAGACAACAATTAAATGCCATAAAGAACATGTGCACAACAGTAGCAAGGCAGTAAACTTAAAATTACAGAGGCCATGTATCTTCCCCATTACAATATAAAGTTATGAATCATGGACAATCTCGCAAACAGCAAGGAAGAAAATCTATTCAATTAAAAGAAAAATGCTACAGAAAAACCCTTAAATTACATTGGATAATAAAAAGTCAGACATATTAAAAGACTTAAACATTAAAAGAAAACATTCTGCATAGGAATTTTAAAACAATATGTAAACGTTAAGAGACTCAGCTGGCAGGAAAGAAAAAATAATGAGAAACATGGCTCCTGGGCGACGCAACAGGGGTAGATCAAAAAGAGGTTGGTTTCAGGACATTCAAAGAGACTCTGAACATGGCAAAGAGGAAGTGAGAGATGTGGCTAGAGACAGATTTTGTTCAGACAGTGGTGAATGCAACGTTATGTGAAAGACAGGCGACCTAGCGATGATGAATGCAGCAGATAAGAATCATTTGTAATTTGCACTCAAGAACAGGACCTCTTAACTTAAACATCAACAATAAACCAGCCGTTTCTATACCAGGATCAGCTACTCCAGCAATATCACCTTCCTATCTTCTCTTTTATCCTTATTTCCAAACACATTTTTTTCACTCTCTTTCTTGAGATTGTAGCGTCCCTTTTAAAAAAGCATTCTGATACACAATTGCTGATACACAATTGCTGATACACAATTGCTGATACACGAAATAATAACAAGAGATCTATGCTGCGCATAAAAAGAATATGTAATTATTCAAATTGCGCATTTGTTCTTTTCTGCACATTTGTTCTTTTCTGTTCTAAGTTCACGAAACAGCCTAAAGGAAAAATGAATTACCCTGTGCCTGTTTCACGCGCATCAATTTGTTCGTCGTTTGATATTTCTACCTCATTGGGCGGTCTTACTTTCCCTCACTTATTGTTCCATCCATTTGTTAATATTTCTTCTGAATGCTCTTTGCTGAGAGACGCGTTATATCTCCACATAATTTAATTTCTTTTTTTTTATGTAACTCGGAATTGATGTTTACATCTTCTTTTATTCCCATATTTTCATTCTTGATTATTTTGTCTCTTCTAACATGTAAAAAAAAATTAATAGAAAGGTTGTCAAAGATAAGGCAAATTGAAAAGTTTACGTGAAGACGTTCCTTCTTGAGGGCTGTAAAGGAGTTTAACGAAGAATGTTAATAATAAAGATAATACTATCAGCACAGGCTTTAAAGAGAAAGAATAAAGCTTTCAGAAGAACCTATATTGCTTTATGGATATGTATCATGGATAAAAAAAATATATAAGATTAGATCACATACAACAACAGAGTTATGTTTTTTTTTGTGTAAAAATAATGTTCGCATTCTGGGCAGAGGTAACATAACAAATGGAAGGCGTGTGCAATAAGAAAATATTGAAGAGAAGAATTCCTACTTAGAAGAATATGAAAATTATCAAATATTATTTCTACACTTAATCATGACTAATCTATGTAGGTAGATCACCAATGATAATATTCTCATTACTGACCATCATACGACATTTAACGCCATTATGAACAGTTGGAAACAGGCAGGCGTTGGTCTTCAGTTGTAGCTACTCAGCGCTGTTTTGCAAACAGGCTTCTCTCCAGCGCTGTTTTGCCAACAGGCTTCTCTCCAGCGCTGTTTTGCCAACAGGCTTCTTTCCAGCGCTGTTTTGCCAACAGGCTTCTTTCCAGCGCTGTTTTGCCAACAGGCTTCTTTCCAGCGCTGTTTTGCAAACAGGCTTCTCTCCGGCGCTGTTTTGCCAACAGGCTTCTTTCCAGCGCTGTTTTGCAAACAGGCTTCTCTCCGGCGCTGTTTTGCCAACAGGCTTCTTTCCAGCGCTATTTTGCAAACAGGCTTCTCTCCAGCGCTGTTTTGCAAACAGGCTTCTCTCCGGCGCTGTTTTGCCAACAGGCTTCTTTCCAGCGCTGTTTTGCAAACAGGCTTCTTTCCAGCGCTGTTTTGCAAACAGGCTTCTTTCCAGCGCTGTTTTGCAAACAGGCTTCTCTCCGGCGCTGTTTTGCAAACAGGCTTCTTTCCAGCGCTGTTTTGCAAACAGGCTTCTCTCCAGCGCTGTTTTGCCAACAGGCTTCTCTCCAGCGCTGTTTTGCCAACCATCTTCTCTCCAGCGTTGTTTTGCCAACCAGCTTCTCTCCAGCGTTGTTTTGCCAACCAGCTTCTCTCCAGCGCTGTTTTGCTAACCAGCTTCTCTCCCGCGCTGTTTTGCCAACCAGCTTCTCTCCAGCGCTGTTTTGCCAACCATCTTCTCTCCAGCGGCTGCTTTATTCTCTCTCAACATCTAAACGATGTGCAGAATGAACATAGATGTTTTATGCCGACGGACCTCAAATCTTTTCTCATGCGTTTTTTCTTCTAAACTATAACTTTATTATTTTGCTTCCCGAATGTTATCATACCGCTTCTTATCCTCACCGTGTGCTTTGATCTTCTGCCAACTTTTCCAAGTCATTTCCCACTAAAGGGGAACTCACTCATGGAAGTCTACAATCTTTGTATCCCAGCTTTGGTCTATCTGAAGCTCATCTATGAGTCCCTAATATTTTCTTAGGAATGCAGTTGTCAGTTCTGCTAAAATGGCTCTGCCTCCTTTGTCTTTGACCCCTGAATGTTGCCATAACCAATGGAATCTTAGAATGTTACAAGACACATTCATTGGTTACTACGACTTGCCCAATGATGTTCAATATTTTTTTTAGCCTGAGCAGGTAGAATTTGTTGAAGTCTTTTCTCATGTCTTGAATAGATTGTACAAGTTTCAGATCCGTACACGAGTATGTTATTATATGGCCGTTTTCGTCATTGTTAGTCTCTTAATAATCCATAAACATTACGCTAGTTTACCAAATGGTGTGCCTGCTTTATCTATCTGTGTATTTATTTATTTTTCGACCGAGAGAGTGCCATTGCTATCATTGCCAACTCTTTGCTAGCAATGTCAAACATGGACACTGACTAAAGATCAAGAATGAAAACTGACATGTGAAATGAGATGCCTCAGAAAAGCTGTGAACAAAACAAGAAGAGATCATGTAAATAGAGATGAAATCAATAACACCATCTGAATTCTGCCAGTAAAAGTAAACAAAAACATAAAGAGAGTTTGATGAAAGTGGTTCGAACATTTAATAAAAGAAAACCTGTCAGCAAGAAGTTGCGATGTATAAGAAAGGCGCTTGGATAACCAGAAAAGATAGTAACGGAAATAATATTATAAGAGAAAGAGTATGCTTTCAACCAAACCATGGCTACATACAGAAACAACAAATAAACTGATTTACCCATCTAGGAAGAATGCCGTCCGATTCCTTACCATACAAATCATATATTAAAAGAGTAGAAGGGTGAAGAGCAATAGGCAGACCTAGAGTAAGATGGACAGACAACTTCAAATAAACGTTACATCAACATCAGTTGACAATGATTAAAGCCGCCAAAAGGGGCGAGAACCAGAACTTTGTACCTCCCTCGACACCAAAACGGGTACAAGAAGTGAAGAAAGAAGAAGAGAAAAAGAATAAGATTTATTACGCAAGAACACCTCAACACCAGCGTCAAGAACACCTCAACACCAGCGTCAAGAGCTTATAACAACTAAATGAAACATCAAAGATATAGAGGTAGACCAAACAGAAGACAGATTGAGGGTATTTACGACATCATAAAACAAAACAATATCACTATGTACCAAGTCACAGAAAGTGCCCTTGAAAGAAAGCACATTAACTTAAACCTACGACGTCTATCGGCATAAAGCAAAAAAAGATAAGAAGAAGAAAGAGATGACGGAAGAAAGAAGAAAGAAAGAAAGAAGAAAGTGTCTTCACTAACGACAATTCATTTATTCATGTACAATGAGCCTATATTATTAGTTACTGCGATGAATCGTCTTCACAATAGATTCCTTCTATAGGTCACTACAATCAGTGAGAACTCACCCATGAGCCTCAGGACAGCGTACTCTGCCTTGGGGTGGTCAGCTACAAAGCTAAAGCCCAGACACAGAACACCGTCAGCATTCTCCTTATACTTGTTCTTTCTGTGGAGCGAGAGACGAGTTTCTCATTACACATTATTAATGAGGCAGAATGAGAGTAAGGTAAGAATTCACATCTGAGGGGAATCATATAAGGAAAATGTATGGGAATTTAGAGTGAGAGAAGAAATATATGGCAGTAACAATGATTTCACCATATATAGCAATTTTCGAGGACGTGTGAGAGAAGAAATATATGGTAGTAACAATGATTTCACCATAGATAGCAATTTTTGAGGACGTGTGAGAGAAGAAATATATGGCAGTAACAATGATTTCACCATATATAGCAATTTTTGAGGACGTGTGAGAGAAGAAATATATGGCAGTAACAATGATTTCACCATAGATAGCAATTTTTGAGGACGTGTGAGAGAAGAAATATATGGCAGTAACAATGATTTCACCATATATAGCAATTTTTGAGGACGTGTGAGAGAAGAAATACAGGGTGTTCGTAAAGTCGCAGTGCAGTGAATATTTCTAATATTCAGTAAATGACGTAATCATCATCTACGTACCACAATTTTGTAAACCACATTTATGAACAAACCGCTGCTTCCTTTAAGGTTTTATTTACGTAAAGGACGGGCACTACGCTACTTTCACTGTCTCATTGCTTGAAGGAAATGGTGTTGACGATTGAAAACAGGGTATTTCTAGTTGAGCATGTCTTTCGTAATGACGGTAAATATACGGATGAGGTCATTAGACAATTCGTGAGGAAATTTCCAGACTCACAAGTCCCTCACCGAAATTCTGTTACAAAATTGATCAAAAAGTTTCGTGAAACCGGTAGTGTGGTAGATGCATACCGATCTGGAAGACCTTCAATTTCACAAGACCAAATTATGGAACTCCAAGACAGAATTACAATGAGACCAAATGCATCTTTAAACCACTTGTCTCAACAGGTGCAAATATCTAAGAGTTCTGTTCACAAGGTTTTAAGAAGTGAACTACACTATCGTCCATACAAATTAACTGAAGTGTCTCAACTCCAAGAAAGAGATTATGAATCCCGTTTAAACTACTGCATGTGGTTTCAGAATTTTATTTATGAACATGGCGCTGCCACCCTTGATGTCACTTTTTTCACTGATGAGGCCTGGTTTCATTTATCCGGTTATGTGAACAGTCAGAACAATCGACTGTGGAGCAGTGAAAACCCCCATCAATTTCATCAAGTGCCGCTTTACGATCAAAAAGTCGGAGTGTGGTGCGCTATAAGTCGTATGCGGATAATAGGACCTATATTTTTTAATGAAACAATAAATGCAGAACGTTACCGTACTTTAATTCTGAAACCGTTCATAGCACACCTTACAGAACGGGAAATTATGGAATCCTGGTTTCAGCAGGATGGGGCAACAGCACACACAGCCACAACAACACTCAATTATTTAGAAAGCATATTTGCAAATCGCATTATTTCACGTGGAATCTGGTCTGCTCGTTCACCAGATCTAACACCCCCAGATTATTATCTGTGGGGGGCATTGAAGGGGAAAGTTTATGAAAATAATCCGCAGACAATTAATGACCTAAAGACTGAAATAGTAGACAAGATTAAACAAATATCACCAGACATTATTCTGAAGGTTTTCGCAAATATGGAAAGACGAATCACGACATGTCTTGAGGCCCGTGGTGGACATTTTCAACATATGCTTTAGGCACAACTTTATTGTGTTAATACCAACATTACCCATTATAAGCTCGCCGATAGCAGTCAAGTATATTTGAATAATACCATTTATTTTACAATTTGTGTGACGCATTAGTTAACCGCATTTCTGGTGACGTTTTTCTTCCGAGAGTAGAAATTCACTGCACTGCGACTTTAAAAACACCCTGTATATGGCAGTAACAATGATTTCACCATATATAGCAATTTTTGAGGACGTGTGAGAGAAGAAATATATGGCAGTAACAATGATTTCACCATATATAGCAATTTTTGAGGACGTGTGAGAGAAGAAATATATGGCAGTAACAATGATTTCACCATAGATAGCAATTTTTGAGGACGTGTGAGAGAAGAAATATATGGCAGTAACAATGATTTCACCATAGATAGCAATTTTTGAGGACGTGTGAGAGAAGAAATATATGGCAGTAACAATGATTTCACCATAGATAGCAATTTTTGAGGACGTGTGAGAGAAGAAATATATGGCAGTAACAATGATTTCACCATAGATAGCAATTTTTGAGGACGTGTGAGAGAAGAAATATATGGCAGTAACAATGATTTCACCATAGATAGCAATTTTTGAGGACGTGTGAGAGAAGAAATATATGGCAGTAACAATGATTTCACCATAGATAGCAATTTTTGAAGACGTGTGAGAGAACTGCTTATGAGAAAGAGAGAGAGAGAGAGAGAGAGAGAGAGAGAAAGAGAGTAAGTAAAAAAGTAAAGAGCCCCGTCACGCCAAGTGGCGGATTGGGAATATGGTGTTGGTGACCATAATTTTTACAGACCCTCGGCACATGATTTTTGGGGTAGTGTGGTTTGTATTACGCCTGTGCCGCTTTACTTTCCCAGAAAAAAATGCGGTCCCCATTTAAGGATGGGTGAACCCGGAAGTTGTCGATCAGGATCAAACTTGACCTCTTGTCCTTTGTAGTCCAGTACACTAACCACTGAGCTATCGCGGCTCCCTAAACAGAGAGAGAGAGAGAGAGAGAGAGAGAGAGAGAAAGAACAAAATGGAAAGTATGATGAGATTTATTATCAGGAATGATTAATAAAACAGTAAATCCGTAAAGACCCTATCTAGGTCTAGCTAGGAGTTTAGAGAATGTGGTGTCAGTGGCCATATTTTGCTCATAACGAACGATACAGATTTTGGTGATAACGTTAGTATCACGACAGGCCGCCATTTTCCCCCAGAAAAATCTCTGATACTCATTTTTAGGGGGTGGGTGAACCACGAAACCATTTCAGTCCGAGAAGAATTCGCCATTTCTCGGGATTGAAACCAGGTCATTCCTGTCAGAACAGCCACTCAGCCACAAATGTTATGAAGAGAGAGAGAGAGAAAGTGAGAGAGTGAGAGAGTGAGAGAGAGAGTGAGAGAGAGTGAGAGTAAGAAAGAGTGTGAGAGAGTGAGAGAGAGTGAGAGAGAATGAGAGGGTGAGAGAGTGAGAGAGAGAGAGTGAGAGAGAGTGTGAGAGAGTGAGAGAGAGAGTGAGAGGGTGAGAGAGTGAGAGAGTGAGAGAGAGTGAGAGAGTGTGAGAGAGAGTGAGAGAGAGAGTGAGAGTGAGAGAGTGAGAGAGAGAGTGAGAGAGAGAGAGAGAGTGTGAGAGAGAGTGAGATAGAGAGTGAGAGAGAGTTAGAGAGTGAGAAAGAGTGAGATAGAGAGAGTGAGAGAGAGTGAGAGAGAGAGTGAGAGAGAGAGGAACGAAACATAGTGCATCAAGATATGTGACCAGAGACAGATAATAGGTTGAAGTATTCCAGAAGTATAGTATCGTTATATTGGTAGATTTATTAAGGTGAGAATGGAACGGCCCCAAAGAGGTAGCCACTTAAGTGACTTTGACATATAACAAGACTAATAACAAGCAACATCACATAACATATATTTATATTTAGAAGCAATTGCAATAGAAAGAAAGAAAGGTTTCTCAATAGATGAATTAGAAGAAAAAAAACATAAAAATGCACACAAAACGATTGATCAAAAGAATCGACCAGATAGCATCAATGACAGGTACTCAGCGCAAAAAGGACTGAAAGTGTGCTCGTTGATTGTTCCTGTAGCTCTCTGGTTATAATCATTCTTTACCCGTTATCGCAATAGAAAAAAAAATGATAAGAATGAAGCATCTCGTAAAGCTATGACAAGAATACTTTTTTGGTCGTGCTTGTGTGGCACAAGATGAAACAAGATAGAATAGAATCTTCTCCGTCATAAGCGAATGTTTAAATAAAGTACAACAATGTAGATTCTCTCTCTGATCCAACAAAAGTCAAGTAAGATTGCATGTAGAAGTAATTATCTCTGTATGTAAATAGAGTACCGGAAAAGGAGTTAGAAAAGTGAGGTAGACAGCTCACACTACGTGGGTTGAAAAAAGTCAGCGATTGTAAGCTGTCATCGATGAACGAACACTGATGAAGAAATAAAAGAATTAAGGCACAGTCCCCATGGGTACTTAGAACGCTTCCTGCAGGACAATCAGCACACAATTCACCATCTCTGTAGTAATGGCCAGGTTTAGGACTGGATATTTACCTAACAAAAAGGGAACTCCTAAAAAACATCACAAAGAAACAATCAACATTTTTCGGACACATCATGAGCAAAGAAAAGTTGGAATACTTCTTCTTCTTCTACCTTTTTAGCTCCCAGTGCAGCATAGGTCTTCAACAAACACTTTCCAAGTCGTTCTGTCTTTTGCCATTCTTTTAAGATCATTCCATGTCTTCCCCATCATCTTCATCTCTGCTTCTATCTGTCTTCTCCAAGAATTCCTAGGTCTTTCTCTTTGTCTTTTCCCTTGGGGATTCCAAAAAAGGCCTGTTGTGTAATACTCTCATTTGGCTTCCGTAGTGTGTGTCCTATCCAGCGCCATCGTCTTCGCTGTATCTCTTTATCCACTGGTGTTTGACTGGTACCTTTCCAAAATTCTATGTTAGTGTTTTTGTCCTGCCATTTCCATCCTTTTATTCTGCGTAAGCATCCATTAATAAAAGTCTGTATCTTCGTGATTGTCAATTTTGTTGTTCTCCATGTTTCACAGCCATATAATAGGACCGCCTTAACATTTCAGTTGAAAATGTTTATTTTGTATTTAACCTAGTTTACTTGGTTACAACTGGCAAAATAGAAGGAAAGAGATATCGTGGTCGACAAAGAGAGAAAATACTGGATAGCTTGGTGTCATGGCATGGAAAACAGTCAACAACAGAACTGATACGATGCAGTGTAGATAGAAAAATTGTGGAAGGACATGATCGTCTACGCCAACCAGTATGGCACATGATGATGATGATTCACCTAATGAATTAAGAACAATGAAGAAAAGAAAAAACGCGGTTGCGCATTATTTTGCTCCGCTTATAACAAACAGTTTGTCATTGATTTTATAATTGCCTCTCTTACTTGCTCATCTCAGACATCAAATGTGTACACAAATCATCAATACTACATGACTTGAACAAGTTCGTTATTAAAGTTTATAGTGGATGAAATCAACATTTCTTGTGATGTCACAAACTAGAACCACCCCCCAATAAAATATTAATTTTAATAATGTAGAGTATGTATAAAACTCAGTTCATCTTCAATCATCAATATTTGTAGGATTATCACTAAAATGGCAATTTAATGTTAAAACAAGCAGCTGTGACTTGAACTCTCTCTCTCTCTCTCTCTCTCTCTCTCTCTCTCTCTCTCTCTCTCTCTCTCTGTCTGCGATCAAGACTCAATAAGAGTAGGATTCCAGGCTCTCTCATGAAGTCTGTCTGTTTAAGTGATTCGATTGCCCCATATAGTTCATGAAGTCAGCTGTCTGTTTAAGTGATTCGATTGCCCCATATAGTTCATGAAGTCAGCTGTCTGTTTAAGTGATTCGATTGCCCCATATAGTTCATGAAGTCAGCTGTCTGTTTAAGTGATTCGATTGCCCCATATAGTTCATGAAGTCAGCTGTCTGTTTAAGTGATTCGATTGCCCCATATAGTTTCTCTTATTGAACTTAACTGACAAGATCTCGAGCATATAAATGACCTCTATGTTTTAGGATAACGAGGAACTAGTGGACACTTTCTCATTAGTGTCTATATTATTAAAAATGACGAGACACATGCAGAACGATGTTTTCAGACAAGTCAATGTTTCCTTGCAAGATAACATTCTATTTTCAAATTGTTTTCCTGCAGGTTAAAAGGTAAAGTTATGTTTCAAATTAATCATTTCTTAGAGATAAAAAATGTAATAATAATATTATATTATTAAGTTAATATTTTTTAAAAGGTAAATTTATTTTCCTAAATGTTTTCTTACGTGTTAATATATTATTTTAGCTTATTAGAAGGGAATACTATTACAAAGCGCTACATTATGCTACGTGAATGTTTTCTTATAGGTCGTTTCAAAATATTTTGAAGGTGTTTAAAATTCCATATCTCTGCAACCAATTGATTGATAATGCTGAAATTTTGCAAATGGTCTTGTGATTTTTTGGTCCCAAGAAGTACCTTCATTTCCTCACCAACAAACGTATAGTTTTAAATATTCTTTATTTGAAGTATACAAATTTAAGGCATTTTGGTCAAACCATATATTTGGAGGAATTACCGCTTCATATGAGTGAGCACCCACGGACTTGTCATCTTGAACGTAATGCGCGCCAATTTCCCTGTTTTAAGCACTAACAAACACATAAAACGCGTCATAGTTATAATTTTATATCCGGTGCATCCCATTTCCTGTCGTTTTGTTGTGATTTATGTGCAACGGCGTATCCTAATTATTGGGTGATTTCGTTAAATTTGTGATCTGTTAGTCAATGGGTATAAAAGTAAAGTTCCTTACATTGCAAACAGTGGCAATAAAGGTGTATAAATATTTTTGCATAGAAGCTAAGCGTGGAAAACTGTATCGAAGCATCTCAAAGCCAGAAAAGAGAACTATTCACGCATTGGGTATAAGCAAACGCTTTTTCAAACAAGTGCTTAAAGCTAACGGAGTGTCCAGTTCAATCAAGACTAGGACGCTAGGAAGAAAGAAAGTAGTAGATAGTTTTGACAAGGAAGTGATTAGAAGAGCAATTTGTAAAATGTTCGATTCCAAAGAAACTGTGACTTTAAGAAAACTGAAAATTCGGCTGAGAGCAGAAAATGACATTGTTGTGTCGAAAACAACATTATGGAGAACTGTTAGAAGCATCGGTTTTACGTTTAGAAAGTACGATAGTGGTAGAAATGTCATCTGCGAGAAGCCGCACTTAGTTTCTATGAGGAGTAAATATTTACGTGAAGTACGGGAAATGCGTAACCAAGGTTATGATATTGTATTTCTAGATGAATCTTGGATAAATTCTCACCACACAAGTGCCAAGGAATGGCAGTTATCAGATGGAAGTATTAAAAGATGTGTACCCACTGGAAAAGGACAGCGTATTATAATGGCACATGCAGGCAGCCGAAAAGAAGGGTTGGTGAAAAATGCAGAACTTATATTCACCTCTAATTATACTGACAACAGGGACTATCACACCGAGATGAATGGCCATATATTTAGAGAGTGGATTGAAAATACTCTTCTTCCAATTCTAGACAGACCATCCTGTCTGGTAATGGACAACGCGTCGTACCACAACGCTGTGGCAGAAGAAGACAAAATTCCTACATCTACCAGTACAAAAGATGTTATAAAGATTTGGCTAAGAAAGGAAGGAATTCCATTTAACGAGGGATTTTTGAAACCTGAATTACTGTCACTTGTTAAGAAATCGCAAAAGACCAAAGTATTCCAAATAGACAAAATCATTCAACAGCATGGTCATACGTGCTTGAGACTGCCCCCTTATCATCCACAATTAAACCCCATTGAACGCGTTTGGGCACAAATTAAAGGGCAGGTGACAGCTGAGAATACAAGTTTTAAACTATGCGATATAAAAGGACTGACATATGCTGCTCTATCACAGATTGACAAAGATTTTTGGTGCAAATGTGAAGATCATGTCTTAAAAGAAGAAAATGACTATTGGAAAAAAGATGGACTATCGTTCGTTCAGCCCAGATTAGTAATCAATATGTTAGACTCCTCTGATTCAGAATAAATGAAATAATAATGGACGTTTTTATATGTCCGCATGATCAATCTTTAGCTAAAGTTGATAACGTTTTGAAAATGTAAAGATTCTTGATATGTGTACTGCAGGCATGCAAAGAAACTAAATCACTTTCATATGTCTTGTTTACGTAAAATAATGAAAGTCACATGGAAAGACATAAAACGAACAATGTAGCTCTTTACAATGAAGAGGATCCCGTGCTTACATCGGACTCTTTAGTCACATGCGTACCCATAAACAATAACTTTGTTTGATATGTCATGCTCGTTATCGCTCGCAACGGATAATTAATTTTTTTTAATGTATTCTTTGTTGTATATTGTTTAAATAGTTTTCATTAATGGAACTGTTTATACGCTGATTTGTTTTAGACCGTCTGTAAAGGCTATAACATTGACATTCTCATAGTATTTTAAAGAAAGTAAACAATAGAAAGTAAACAGTTGATAAACGCCTCCAACTTTCAAGTTGTGTAGAGACGCCTATGTCGAGAAGCTGATTTCCATTAATGTACGGTAAATTATTTTCTCCAGGAGCAAAAAGATCCGTAAATTCACTGAGATCAAAGGAAAGTGCTGCTTCATGATGAAGCATACTTCCTACATCATTAAATTTTGTGAAATCGGTGGGACCTTGGAAAAACAAGACCAGATGCAAAAAATCAAGTTTGTAAGTGCAGGGAAAGAGGAGATATTTCATGTTAATCGTGAACATTTAGATTTGAAACGACCAATACAATGTAATATTGTATTTCAATTTTGTAGATCACTCTAAACGGACTTCCAGTCAATATGGCGGCAAGAATTGTTGAGGCTCTGTCTGAAAAGTGTTTCTTCTTGCAGTTTCCTCATATTCCGAGTCCGGCTTGCCGACCGAGCTACTGAGTTTAGTGATCTGTGCACACTGTGAGTTGTGTTTTTCATCTGGATCGTGTTTCGATACTTCGATTGCTTACAATGAATAATGCTATCATATGACGAGGGTTCAGCTGCGTTCACTTTCGATGCCGCTACGCCTTATGTCTTTTAGCGTGTGCTGTAGCTGCTATGATGGGGACTGCAGCTGCATTTCTTTGCTTTAATCCTTCAATGGGATGAGTTGTTAATTCGGATGACTCCACTGGCGCGGTTGAGAAATTATGGATTTTAATTTGTTTGCAGTGGTACCGGGACCCTCTACTGACTACAACTACAATTGTATTCCAAATGAACTTTCATTAACTTGAAATATTAAAGTGGATGTTTACTTACAGTTAAATATATGATTTCATGTGATTAGTTTTATAATAATAATTGCTCTGCTGAATGGCTTGGAGATCACACTTCTGCATGACTTCTTCTCCGATGTGTGTCTGATTATGTTCATCATGTTCATGTTAATCGTGTCACCTAGTCTAGCTAATTGTATAGAAGACTACTTTCGATTTGTGTGTTCTTCACCCTGAGATGTCATCATAACGACGTCATCCCTCTATATGGAGTATATCACATAGCAGCGACTATTATTTGTTTCATGTGTCTTTGAGATTGCATCGTTCCGACACTTTTATCCTCAACTTTTACTTTCTGTAATCTATCAAACGTTGATATTTTGAGCATTTTTCTCCACTTGCATCTTCGCTGCTTTTATTTTCTCTGTTATTCAGTCACTGTTGTCCATGTTTTACGTATATAGTAAGATAGATTAACTATGGGTTTTATTGGGGTGTTTTCTCTTCTCTGCGTGATTGTGACCTTTAATACCGAACAAGCTGCTGCTCACAAGTATTTTATTGAAATGTGATTACGTCACAGTAACAGCAATTTTCGTTTGTTACAATATTGGCCGGTTACATTGATATAAACTTTCATTTTCATTCAACCAAAGTAATTTAGTCCCTGGTTCGGGAACAGGCAAATAATTGCAATGCTGCGGTAAAGCTGGTAGCAAAGAGCCAGTGGTAGGGTGTGCTAATAGAGTGTTTAGCACACCCTACCACTGGCTCTAATTTAGTCCCTGTTTTGAGCTTAGACCACAGACAAGGTTTCTTGGACCTTCCCTATTTTTGGACATTTTGTCTACCACTCTTTACTCTGGCAGCCGCGATAGCTCAGTGGTTAGTGAACTGGACTACAAAGGACAAGGGGTAGAGTTCGATCCCAACCGACGGCTTCCGGGTTCACCCAGCCTTAAATGGGTACCGGATTTTTTTCTGGGAAGGTAAAGCAGCACGGGCGTAATACCGACCACATTACCCCAAAAATCATGTGCTGAAGGTCTGTAAAATATAGGGTCACTAACACCATATTTCCCTATACGCCACTTGGCGTGACGGGGTACTTTACTTTACTTTTTTTTACTCTTTACTCTGGGGTAATGTTCTTGACGGTTACTTTCTTCTCCCTGTTTTCTTGGGCCTGTTGCCTTTCTCTTTTCCTGTGGGTTCCAAGACAGTTGATACAGTGTTTGATATTTTCATGTTAGCTACACAAAGACACGACGACTCACAATGCTCTTGATATCTACACAAATAATCAAATAAGTAATGACTATTATACAAGGTGTTTCTAAAGTCGCAGTGCAGTGAATTTATACTCTCGGAAGAAAAAACGTCACGTCACACAAATTGTAAAATAAATGGTATTATTCAAATATACTTGACTGCTATCGGCGAGCTTATAATGGGTAATGTTGGTATTAACACAATAAAGTTGTGTTAACACAATAAAGTCGTGTTAACACCATTGTAAGCCAGATCTATCATGTAGCAGTGATGTTTAAATGAACACGTAAATGGTGCTTGAACTATTACGTCATACATAGATAAAATTTAGGTGCGTAATTATTTCAACAACAAAAAAATGCACAGTCATTAAAGAGACACCCTATATATGAGTGATTCAACGTGGTTAGATCGGTGTCTGTACAAGTCTGATGGTGCTAGTGGAGTATCTTTCAAATATATAAACTCTAATTCTAAAAGTTCTTGTTCTGGATGCGCTCAAGAAGTTAACACCGTTGGTTATTTGAGACATCTCTTTATTCGTATTGTCTGTAACATTTATATAATCAAATCTTACTTCTACAAAATAATATTACAACTCGTATTCCTCTACACTCGCTATTTTATATCTACATCTGGACTTACTATATACTATTATTTACCTACTTACTATCATTCTATGGAGCACACCAACTTCTAAATCTAACTTAAAGCACATCTGAACTAAATTATATCTGCCTAACTGATTTCTCTCTGGACCTTCCCTTCTACATCTCTATCTGATAAAAGCTAACTAACTGTATTAAAGTCCATAGCTATTCTATAACACCCACGTCTGTCTTCAGGCAGTTTCGGCTGAACCCGGACTAAGCTCGTCTACTTTACATCTCTCTTGGAGTTTCTCTATCTCTCTCTAACTTGCCTAATTCTGCTAACACGTCTCTTTTACATAATTTACTGGCTGAGTCGCTGGCTGTTGAATAATCAGCCAATCATAAAATACATTGTTGAACCCTGGATGACTTTTTGTGACATTTTGCACAACACTTCTTCTTGACATTTTGGTTATCCTCTGAATTAAAAAATAATGGTCTAGCATATCCTCTAACAGGCATGGTTCTATCTTAACCGACGGCTTCCGGGTTCACCCAGCCTTTAATGGGTACCGGATTTCTTTTCTGGTAAAGTAAAGTGGCATGGGAGTAATACCGACCACATTACCCCAAAAATCATGTGCTGAAGGTCAGTAAAATTTATGATCACTAACACCATATTCCCTATACGGCACTTGGCGTGACGGGGGCTCTTTACTTTTTTTATGTCCTCTAACAGAGACATCTTTCTCTCTCAAACCTAACCTCTCTCTTCTCCAGTTCTATGTTGTTTACCAAGTTCTAATTTCTGGACTTGAGACATTGACGTTTAAGGAAAGAGTCAAGCCAAGTTTAATTCTATTGCAGCACCTTTCCAATAATGGCTAAAATGTTCCATTCTTAAACACTGTCACTGTTCTCTATTTATATTACTGTTCATTCTAATTAGTCGGGGCACTGGTTGGTCTCGAGGCAAGATGCCGACCTCGAGACAGAGAGGTTGTGGGTTCAAATCCCGGCTGCACTGGTTGGAATTTTTATTTATAATTTCTCTCTGCGGCAACCACCCCTGGTCTCAGCAGCGAGGCCCGCCTTGAAACGTCAATTACTCATCGACGGAAAAAATATGAGTACCTCCGAAGACGGAGTTTTCTGTCTGTGCGGCGAGGGACCCCTGTGCACACGACTGCCAGGGAAAAATTGATTAACACGCAAAATTCATTTCCTAGTCTATATGGACTTCATCAGAGGTAAAGAACTACCGATTGAAAAAAAATAATTCTAATTAGTCTTTTGGTAACTACTAACATATCCAAGCCAAGCTGTATCTCTCCTTATATGATCTATTCTATTCCTAGTCTATATACTATTACACAGTGACTGATTTACTATGCATCAGACTTTTTCAGCGTGTATCTAATCTCTCTTTTCTATTCACAATGTATTGCTTGATTGGCCCTTGTTGTGTTTGTTTCCAGATGGAAGCAAATTTCTTATCTGCTCATACGATCTGATGGAGAGAGCTTTCCTCAAACAGTTGTTGATAAATGTTTGTCAGTTTTCTTTAATTATATCATTCAATATCCGTGTCCCTGAGCCCTATAAGAGAATTGATGTTACGTGTGTGGGAATAGTCTTATCTTGGAGCTTTGAAATAAACTTGGACAAGTATTCATTAAGAACATAAGGCGCATAGCAGTTTTAATTTTATGACGTCACATACCCCCAGAATGTGGAATAGATTATTCTCTCATTATCAACTAAATAATTCCGGAATGGATGAGTGTCTTCATAAGATGCTGTCTTCGCTTTTCCTCATATTATTTTAATTTTATCGGTGTATCTTTCATCCACTATTATTATTTCACCGGGAAATGAATCTTTTCGCTTGTTTTTTTTTTCTTGAACATAAACTGTTTATTCTTGATGTTTTCTAACAAAGTGTTATTTCACGATAAGTACGAAGTTTTGCTTTTTATTGAAACAATTCAATGAAGGCAGAAAATGCAATGTTTGCAGCAGTAAACCTCTCTCTCAACACAAGCACATAGATCTTTATTTATGATTACACGGAGAAAAAGTGCAAACCTCCGCGCCTGTGCACTTATAACAAATGAGAGCCATAAAGACAACGATAACTCATTCCGGGCTTTATTTTGCAGCCAGTCGCATTTCCGCTTCCTTTACGTCTATAATGGCGTCGATTTCCGGTAATTCTCGCCTGTCCTGTGACTATAACGAAAGCCTAACTCAAGTCGTAATGTCCGACGAAAATGTATTTAACGAAACTAATGTTTACATGTCGCCTGTTTTATGTGGACATAACAGTGGGGGGGGGGGGGGGGGAGACTGGCGGAAAAAACAGGGAGGAAAAATCATGAAATAATTTGTTTCCTTCTTTTTCTGGATAAAGTATTTCCGGAATAAAAATGATTGGCGGCTTTTATCTTATTTGTTCCTTTTTTTCCCTTCCTGTTTTGTTATTTAGAAAATGGAAGGAAGAAATAAGTGGTTCCGGATATTGCTCAACAATTTCCCTCAACTCAGTAACTGAGGATGACCTCTGATATTTTGATAATCCATATTTTGAGAAGGTTTCCTTTCCTTCTATTTTCTTTTGTCCGTCTGATTGTTTGTGAGCATTGATAGTGTAATGGTAGCTTCGCTGACCTGGTGATAATGGTGTACCTGGGTTCGATCACAGCTGAGATTTACAGTCTTCCAGATGAACAATTGGATACCAGATTCAGTGAGTTGGTGAAAAGGAACTGCAAAGAAGAGCACTGGCACCATCAGTAATATATGATGTAGCTTCATTTATTCATTCATTCTCCACTCGGGCTGAACATAGCGGATAGAACGAAGGTCATAGCTTTCCACGATTGACGGTTTGTTGCTAGTTCCTACTGGTCTTTTTCTTCTACTTTCTTTACCTCCTTGTGGAGCACAGGTCTCCAACAAACACTTTCCAAGTCGTTCTGTTTTATTTTTGCCATTTTTTGAAGATCATTCCATGTCTTCCCCATCATCTTCATCTCTGCTTCTGTCTGTCGTCTCCAAGAATTCCTTGGTCTTCCTCTTTGTCTTTTCCCCTGGGGATTCCAAAAAAGTGTATGTTGTGTAATACTCTCAGTTGGCTTCCGTAGTGTATGTCCTATCCAGCGCCATCGTCTTCGCTGTATCTCTTTATCCAGTGGTATTTGACTGGTACATTTCCATAATTCTATGTTAGTGATTTTGTCCTGCCATTTCCATCCTACTGGTCTTGGTTGTGTCTTAGTCCCATTGTTGAACCTTCTCTAGTAATTGTTCTGCAAAGCGATTCTTTTGGCCTTCCTTGTTTTTCATACTAGATGGGTTCCACATGAATGCCTGGTAGGGAAGTCTTTCTTCATTCATTCTCAGAACATTTCCAATGTATTCCTAACGCCTTCTTCTTATAAAGCTCGATATTATGGCTTCCACATGCCTGACGACGATGTCTTTCAGTGACGCATAGCTGACCGCTTTCATCAAAATCATTGAACAAAAAACTGACAACGATCATACGCCTGCCTCTCGTGGTGGTTATGGAAGAAAGTAAAACAAACACAAAATGGCATTAAGCAGCTTAAGCAATAGATAGACGAGATGAATTACGACGCTCCGGTAAAAGCCTTCATCAGGTACCAGATTTGTTTTGAAAGAGACCAATTAAACAGACCAACGATTTGGTAACTAACAAGTAAACGATTATGTAGAACTATTCTAATTATATAGAAAATTCCGCGAAAAATGTGATGTTTTGAACCAAAAGACACACATGTCGTAAATATGTGTAAATTACGATACAACACAACTACGTCCACCAAACAATATTTTTAAGCTCGGATACGAAGGAGAATAATGGTCCGACAAACACATAAGATGAGTGTTCTGACACAGCTCATTTATTTACTGCAAGCTGCTCTCTTCCACCATTCGATTGATACAGAAACATACTTTCTTCACACCCAAACACTCATCACACCGGTTTATCAACTAATATCTCACCTCAACAGGTAAATATTTTCTCGGTTCTCGACACACCTGTATTTGATCTGCTTCGCGGATCCGTGCTTGTACACAATCTGGTGTGACCTAATTCTGACAAACACGCGCTTGCTGTCATCCAAGAAATGCCATTTGTCTCTTAATCTGGGATGAGTTGTGCATACTGAAAATAGAATATTGAACCTATGCTTTTAATCTGGGATGAGTTGTGCATACTGAAAATAGAATATTGAACTCACACTTTTAATCTGAGATGAGTTGTGCATACTGAAAATAGAATATTTAAACCACACTTATTGCAACTACAGCTTGGGTCAAACATGTAGAATGGACATAAAAGTTAAATTATTGTCACTTGAAATTGCATCAAACATGTAGAAAGGACATCAAAGTGAAATTGTTGTCATTATAAATTACTTCAAACACGGAGAACGTGAACTTCCGGTCAATATGGTGGATAGGCGGCAGGAACCATTGAAGGCTATGATTGAAAAGTGTTCCTTGTTGCAGTTTCCTCATATTCCAAGTCCGGCTTGTTGCAGGAGCTACTGAATTAAGTGCTCTGTGCACACCGTGAGCTGTGTGTCTCATCCGTTTTGATCATGTTTCGATATTCCAATTGTTTACGATGAATGATGATATCGTATGACAAGGAACAGTTGGCTGTGTTCACTTTCTGTGCGGTTTTGCCTTATGTCTTTTGGCGTGTACTGAGACTGCTATGATGGGGACTACAGTTACCTTTCTTTGTTTGGGAGATGAGTTGGCAATTCGGATGATTCCACTGGCACGCGCGGTTGAGCAATTATGGATTTTAATTCGTTTGCAGTGATACCGGGGCCTTCCATAACCATAACCATAATCAAACATGTAAAGATGTAAAATCATTCCAAATACGACGTGCAGCAAATATGTAGAAAGGAAGTAAGAAAATAGAACACATTGTTTCAACTTGCATGAAATATGAACAAAAAGTCGGAAAAGGAAATTGTTGCAAACAAATTGTACCAAGTACAAAGAAAAGAAACATAAACATGATTCCTCCCCCCCCCTTTTTTTTTTCTTCCCCTCTAATTTTTTTTCTTTTCTTTTATATCCACATAAAACATATGTTATGTAAACATTAGTTTCGTTAAATACTTTTCCGTTGGACATTACCACTTGAGTTAGGCTCTCGTTATAGTATGTCTGCAACGCAAGTATTCAGCCCTACCTTATCCGTACGATACTTGTCTTTAAAGAAAAAAATACAGATACACAATGTATTCCGAGCTGTGATCGCAGCTTTATACTATAGTCATGAGAACACCTGCGTGTAAGACATTGTCCACGATAGGTAATTTTTTAGTTAGCTGAGTGGCAGTGTTCCCTAGCGTTTGGCTTTTCGTGGCAAGGCGCTGTGCCACTGAGTACGGGTTCGATCCTGCTTCGGTCCATATATTGTCCTTTGTTTTTTTTCTGTTGTTCATTATTTGTCATTTTTTTCCGAGTGCTGTAAACATACCTCTTCCTCTAAATTGTTTCCTTATAGTCACTGGACAGGCTAGAATTACAGGAAACTACGCAACTAAAGGCATAAATGAAGTGGGCACACGATTGGATGAATGGAGAAAACACAATATTTTATTACAGTTTAGTTTAGTTTAGTTTAGTTTAGTTTAGTTTAGTTTAGTTTAGTTTAGTTTAGTTAGTTTAGTTTAGTTTAGTTTGGTATAGTTTAGTTAGTTTAGTCGACAGGTCATCCTCATTGTACATTGTACAAGTCCATATATGGACTTAGATTTCTTCCGCATCACTCAACAGAGACATTGCGTATAAAGCCCAGAACAATGTCGAGCAACCAGCGACATCACACAGCCAATCATCTTTAGATTACCAATAACATGAATATTCAAATAGGTAGCAGCCCTCGTAGAAATCTGCAACGGCTAACAACAATCAATGTGATTCATATTGTCGATGATAGACTACTGCATTCTTGCCACAAAGATTCCTGGCTAATGTCAGGGAAGAAAAGAAAAGAGCCCCGTCACGTGACGTGACATTTAGGTAATATGGTGCTAGTGCTGATATTTTGTGATGGACCTTAGGCACTTGATTTTTGGAGTAATGTGGTCAGTTTTATGCCAGTGCCGCTGTTCTCTCTCTCTCTCCCTCCCCCCCCCAAAAAAAAATAAATAAATAAATAAAAAAGAAATCAAGTATTAATTAGAGGTAGGGTGAACCTAGAAGCCGTCGATCAGGATCGAATCCGACCTCTTATACTTAGTCGTCCAGTTCACTCAAGCTGAAGTCGATATCATTTTTTTTTTAAATATGATTTAACACGTTTGTGTACGTGTGACCCAGAACATGGATACTTTACGTTATTTAATTCCATCTTTGTTGCCTAACAGCGTCGAGAAATAAAAAAATACTGCTTGCTTAATGCTCAGCGGTGTGTTTTTTACCATGTGCTCCCATTGGGATGCTTGCTCAAAGCTCAGTAGTGTCTCCTACATGGTGCTCCCATTGTGATGCTTGCTTAAAGCTCAGTAGTGTCTCCTACATGGTGCCCCCATTGTTATGCTTGCTCAAAGCTCAGTAGTGCCTCCAACATGGTGCTCCCATTGTGATGCCTGCTCAAAGCTCAGTAGTGTCTCCTACATGGTGCTCCCATTGTGATGCCTGCTCAAAGCTCAGTAGTGTCTCCTACATGGTGCTCCCATTGTGATGCTTGCTCACAGCTCAGTAGTGTATCTGATACATGATGCTTCCATTATGATGCTTTCTCAGTGGTTAGTAGTGGCTGCTGCATGGTGCACCCATTGTCATGCAATGCTATTTCATTAAGATTGCAACAACAAAAGCGATAAAGGAAGAACACCTCAAGATGAATGAAGAAAACATCCAATAAATATCTTAGAATCAAACTATAGATCTATCTATGTCACTGTATAACATTTGATGAGGCAAAAGAAAATGGCGACGGAAGAAAATAGACAGAAATAAATAAGATATTGAGGAGGGAGGGACATGGTTTTAAATGAGAGAAGGAATGATGTGGAAAAGAGAGAATGTGCACGAGAGGAAAAAAGGAAATGAAGAGATAAAAATGAATGGGAAGAAAGAAAAGAACTAAAGAGAGAGAGATGGAAAGATGAAGAAAATTATGGGAAGAAAAAGGAAGAAATGTGAGGAGAAGGACTGAAAAGAAAAAGTGAAGAGAATTGAAGGCAAAAAAAAAAAATGGAAGATAACATACAAGAATGGAAGATAAGGGGAAACAAACGCGGAGGCGGGTCAGAATAAAAGAGTGGTGAAAATGAAATAGAAGAGAAGAGAGACGTATAAAAAAGGAGAGAAGATAAAATAACACTACCTTATTGTACAATATAAACTTATCGGTAAATTATAAAGGCCTAATGACAACGGTAGTGATGGCTGGAGGATGTGACGAATGAGCATACTAATAAGGTAGATGATGATGAGGTGGATGATGATGATGGATGTTTGTACGATTATAGTGATCGGAAGAAAAAACAGATTTAGGAAGATTGTAATAACGAGATAAATGGGAGGAGAATAATTGTGATAGTGAAAATGAGAATCATCATCACCATGTGCCATACCGGTTGGCGTAGGCGATCATGCCCTTCCACAATCTTCTATCCACCATGCATCGTATCAGTTCTGTTGTTTACAGTTTTCCATGCCTTGACACCAAGCTATCCAGTATTTTCTATCTTTGTCGTTCGCGATCTCTCTTTCCCTGTATGTTGCCAGTTGTAACCAAGTATTCCAACTTTCCTCTTCTCATGATGTGTTCGAAAAATGTTGATTGTTTCTTTCTGATGTTTCTTATGAGTTCTCTTTTTATGTTGGCCTCTTTAAGAATTTCCTCGTTGGTCTTTTTAGCTGTTCTTGGAAATTTCAACATTCTTCTGAGAAATCCCATCTCTCTGGCCTCTAATCGTCTTTTCATTTGTTTGTCTACAGTCCGTGGAAAAAGATAATGATCGTGATAATATAAATGATAGTAGTGAAAATGATCGTGATAATATAAATGATAGCAGTGAAAATTATTGTAGAAGTGATACAATGAAGGCAGCAATGAACACGATGTTACTGCTGATGACAAGGACGATAATAATTGTATGGAAGTGCACGAGCAACAGGTAATGGTACAAATTGTGTTGATGGGAATATGGCCAGTACGTAATGGTAATGAGAATATGGGTGGATATACAGTTGAAAAGAGCAAATATGTTTGAATAAACATTCAATAATTTTGAATAATTATAAAAGGAAACTGGAATAGTTACTGTATATTAGCCCGTTGGAGAAATGAAAGCTTAGAAATGAACTTGATGAGCTCAAACAAATAACAATAACATCGAGCTTATGTTTGATGAATAATTTCAAAGTATCTCATCTTCACAAAACGCGATAAAACATGTAACAAAACATGTAACAAAACATATAACAACACATGTAGCAACACATGTAACAACACATGTAGCAACACATGTAACAAAACATATATGAACACATGAAACAAAACATATATGAAAATATGTAACAGCGCATGTAACAACACATGTAACAGCACATGTAACAACACATGTAGCAAAACATGTAGCAACACATGTAATAAAACATATATGAACACATGTAACAACACATGTAACAACACATTTAACAACACATGTAACAAAACATATATGAACACATGTAACAAAACATATAACAACACATATAACAACACATGTAGCAACAACATCCCATAATGAGAGAAACTCACCGGATCTGCGACGTCTTCTCCCCCACGTTACCTGGACAGCCATTATAAACATAAACAGAATTATCCAACGATGGAGTCTCATTTTGTGTACATGCTGTTTATCAGCTGTTGACTCTTTCAGGTGATGAACATGATTGTCTGAAAGAACAAGATCCTGCTATCAATTGTTTTGATATTTAAAGGAAACTCTTCATTTTTCTTCTTCATTCGATAACTCTCTGGGGGTCGTTGAGGGACCATGACAGACATTGTCAACCTTCTCGTTTCTATCTTCATATATTATCACTTTCTATCTTCATATATTATCACTTTCTATCTTCATATATTATCACTTTCTATCTTCATATATTATCACTTTCTATCTTCATATATTATCACTTTCTATCTTCATATATTATCACTTTCTATCTTCATATATTATCACTTTCTATCTTCATATATTATCAATTTCTATCCTCATATATTATCAATTTCTATCTTCATATATTATCACTTTCTATCTTCATATATTATCACTTTCTATCTTCATATATTATCACTTTCTATCTTCATATATTATCACTTTCTATCTTCATATATTATCACTTTCTATCTTCATATATTATCACTTTCTATCTTCATATATTATCACTTTCTATCTTCATATATTATCAATTTCTATCCTCATATATTATCAATTTCTATCTTCATATAGTATCGCTTTCTATCTTCATATATATTTTCAGTTTCTATCTTCATATATTATCAATTTCTATTTTCATATATTATCGCTTTCTATCTTCATATATATTTTCAGTTTCTATCTTCATATATTATCAATTTCTATCTTCATATATTATCAATTTCTATTTTCATATATTATCGCTTTCTATCTTCATATATTTTCAGTTTCTATCTTCATATATTCTCAGTTTCTATATTCATATAGAATAACAATTGGAGGTCATAATATAAATAATCTAAGGTATGCTGATGAACAATCTAAATCGCTATGAGTGAAAATGAGTTACAAGAAACGTTGGACATTATAGTGAAAGAAAGCAAAAATAAATGACTTAGCTCTTAATAGCAAAAAGACAGAAGTAATGGTAACAACAAAGATAAAGACATCACCTCAGTGCAAAAAAAGACAAGTGGAATAATATTAAAACATGTAATTGAATTTAAATATTTGGGAACTTTGTTAACCTCATACGGAAGATGTACAAAAGAGGTGAGATGCAGAATGGCTCAGGCAAAAGAAGCTTTCCAAAAAAATGAGGAAGATACTATGCAATCCATTTTTGACAATCGAAACAAGAAAAGGAGCTCTTAAATGTTATGTACAGCCAGTCTTAACATATGGATGTCTCTCTCTCTCTCTCTCTCTCTCTCTCTCTCTCTCTCTCTCTCTCTCTCTCTCTCTCTCTCTGCGATCAGGACTCAATCAGAGTAGGATTCCAGACTCTAACATGAAGTCAGCTGTCAGGTTAAGTGTGTTGATCGCCCCCACAGACAGAACATCACAATTAGAGTCTGCCAGATCCACTCTGATTGAACACCTGTTAAAACGTTGCACTGTGTTCTGCGCCATTGGTCCAGTGCATCCGATTTCAGCCAGTATTTTATTCAGGTTTACTTTCCTTAGTCTTTGATTGTCCCCAATCTTTCTGCAAGGCAGGATATTGTCTTTTCTGTGGGGGGATTCTGCCCTTAGATGGTCGGCCCTCCCAGGTTTACGAGCACTATCTGCCCAAGTCACTAGAGGTGACTAACACAGACATGCACACACAAAGATATGAGATGTGACTAACACAGACATGCACACAGCGATATGAGGCATGACTAACACCGACACACATCAAGATATGAGATATGACTAACACAGACATACACGCAAAGATATGACACATGACTAACATAGACATGCACACAAAGATATGAGATATGACTGACATAGATATGATCACACAAAGATATGACACTTGACTAACATAGACATGCACACAAAGATATGAGATATGACTGACATAGATATGTACACACAAAGATATGATACTTGACTAACATAGACATGCACACAAAGATATGAGATATGACTGCCACAGACATGCACACACAAAGATATGACACATGCCTAACATAGACATGCACACAAAGATATGAGATATGACTGACATAGATATGTACACACAAAGATATGACACTTGACTAACATAGACATGCACACAAAGATATGAGATATGACTGCCACAGACATGTACACACAAAGATATGACACATGCCTAACATAGACATGCACACAAAGTTATGAGATATGACTAACATAGCCATGCACACACAAGAATATGAGATGTGACAAACACAGACATGCAACGACAAAGATATGAGACATGACTAACATAAACATGCACACAAAGACATACGATATCACTAACCCAGACATGCACACACAAAGATATGACACATGACTAACACAGATACACACTAAGATATGAGATATGACTAAACACAGATACACATAAAGATATGAGGCACGATTAACACGGACACACCAAGATATGAGATATGACTAACATGACACACACCAAGATATGAGCCATGGCTAGCACATACACACACATGCTAAGATATGAGCCATGGCTAGCACAGAACCACACTAAGATATGAGCCATGGCTAGCACAGAAACACATTAAGATATGAGCTATGGCTTCACGGAAACACACCAAGAAATGAACCATGTCTAGCACAGAAACAAATTAAGATATGAGCCATGGCTAGCACGTAAATACACTAAGATATGAACCATGGCCAGCACAGACACACACTAAGATATGAACCCTGGCCAGCACAGACACCCACCAAGATATGAGCCATGGCTAAACCGAATATTCACTAAGATATCAACCATGGCCAGCACAGACACACAGTAAGATGTGAATCATGGCCAGCCCAGACACACACTAAAATATGAGCCATGGTCAGCACATACACCGACTAAGATATCAGCCATGGCTATCGCAGACACCCACTAAGATATGAGCTACGACTAGCACGGATATACACTGAGAATTGAGCTATGGCTGAAGTTCAAAAGAAGCAGAAGAGGAGGTAGAGAACAGCGATAGGTATCCATATGTTTGGGTTTGTTGTAGTCGGCAGACTTTTCTTAACGTGGGAATCATCGACATACGAGACGCAGGCACAGGTTCCGTTCAAACAGTTGTCCGGAGATTTGAGAGTGCAGTCTGACCCGTAGAACGTTCCCTTGCATGTACAGTTCCCGATTGACTGTTCACAGGTGTCGTTGAAACAGTTGTCCAGACATGTGTCCATAGATCCAATGTGAACAGTTGCCGTGACACATACCGATGATGACGTTGCAGCCTTTCCTACACCCACTACACATTTTACAAAACGACCCAGAATGCCCGTCCAGACAATAGGTGTCTGTAAATGTTTGCACCTCACACACCGTCAGTGCACTGTCGGTCTGCGAAATGGTCGGTGAGAACTCAATCTTAATGCGTGCCATTGGCGTTTGTTTGGTGACTACAATAGTGTTCACAGAAACATTAGGGTATGATATATCATTATACTGGAACACTACGCCGCCACTGTCAGAGAAAGCCTTTAGAGTGGCATTCTTTACCCGAATCATAGTGCTAGCTCGATGATAAATTCGAATGGTGTGAGTCTTCTGGGGCGTGACAAAGTTCAGATACCAGTAAACAGGATTGGTTCCACTTCTCAATTGTGTGTGTGTGTGTGTGTGTGCAGTCATTGTCTTAGGTACTGGTCTTTGTTTTGCCATTAACTGCGGCCTCTGGTCCACATCCGTCTCCTGTATAATAAGCATTAAATGTGTCCGCCTGGTTTGTTTTCTGTTTGAGAGCCACATTCCGAACCCCGCCAATGTAGATGGAGCACATATTTGCAACTATCGCCCCTTCAATCCGTAACTTGTTCTAACTTCAGTATATTATCAGTTTCTGTCTTCAGTATATTATCAGTTTCTATCTTCAGTAAATTCTCAGTTTCTATCTTCAGTATATTATCAGTTTCTATCTTCAGTAAATTCTCAGTTTCTATCTTCAGTATATTATCAGTTTCTGTCTTCAGTATATTATCAGTTTCTATCTTCAGTAAATTCTCAGTTTCTATCTTCAGTATATTATCAGTTTCTATCTTCAGTATATTATCAGTTTCTATCTTCAGTAAATTCTCAGTTTCTATCTTCTTTATATTATCAGTTTCTGTCTTCAGTATATTATCAGTTTCTATCTTCAGTAAATTCTCAGTTTCTATCTTCAGTATAGAAAAAGACATCACCTCAGTACAAAATAAAGACAAGTGTGACAATATTAAAACAGGTAAATGAATTTAAATATTTGTGAACTTTGTTAACCTCAGACGGAAGATGTACAAAAGAGGTGAGATGCAGAATGGCTCAGGCAAAAGCAGCTTTCCAAAAAATGAGGAAAATACTATGCAATCAATTTTTTTGACGATAGAAACAAGAAAAAAGAGTTCTTAAATGTTACGTAGAGCCAGTCTTAACATACGGATGCGAATCATGGACAATAGGACAACAGACAAGAAAATCACAGGAGTCTGTAGAAATGTGGTTTTACAGAAGAATGTTGAGAATACCATGGACAGCTAAGAAGAGTAATGAAGCGGTTCTGAGAAAGGTCAAAGCAAAAAGAGAGCTAATTTCCAATATTAGGAAAAAACAATCATCATTTTTTAGCCATGTAATGAGAAGAGAACAACTTGAATCTATTGTAACAACTGGAAAAATTGAGAGACGAAGAGATCGAGGGAAGCAAAGAGAAAAAAATACCAGACAGCTTAAGAGAATGGCTTGGCAGAAGGTCAACAACAGAAATGATAAATAGCTGCCGAGATCGAATGTTGTGGAGAGACATGATCACCTACGCCACTATGCCTGGTACTTGATGATGATGATGATCTTCAGTATATTCTCACTTTCTATTTTCAGTATATTCTCACTTTCTATCTTCAGTATATTATCCGTTTCTATCTTCAATATATTCTCAGTTTCTATCTTCAGTATATTATCAGTTTCTATCTTCAATATATTCTCAGTTTCTATCTTCAGTATATTATCAGTTTCTATCTTCAATATATTTTCAGTTTCTATCTTCAGTATATTATCAGTTTCTATCTTCAGTATATTCTCGCTGCTATCTTCTGTTGGTTGAACTTAGCAAAGTCTACGTCTGTCCATTCTTTAATGTTATCTTCCCATCTCTTTCTCGCTCCAGTCACTGTTCCTTACAGAATGGTCATAGCTGGTTCACACGAGAGGAAACATTCATCATCATCATTGGGTACCGTCTCCTTATTGATGGTTGACAACCATGGAGCGCCATTCCGCTTTGTCTCTTGCTTTGATGGTGCAGACTGTCAAAGGCTGTCTTGTCCATCTTTTGATGTTACTCGCCCATGTTAGTCTTGGTCTGCCTCTGACTCTATTACCTTGCATTTTCCCTTCCAAGATTAATGAATGCATCAAAATGTGAAGCTGCAGTAAAGCTAAATGTGAGAGAGAATTGAAAAATAAAATAGAAAAGAAACGGTATGGTAAAAGCTTTGCGTAATTGATAGATGACACAAATGTAAACAACGTTTCGGCCCAATAGGCCTTCAGAAAGGATTTATTTGTTTGTTCCTGCTGAAGGCCTATTAAGCCGAAAGGTTGTTCAAATTTGTGTAGTCTATCAATTACGTAAAGCTTTTACCATACCTTTTTTTCTATTTTTTTTTTCAATTCTCCCCCTATATTGGTTTGTTTACTTGTGTGTACTTTTCGACTAATATCAAGGAAACATTACCTAGTTAATGTGTTTGTATGATTGTTTCAATAGCTTTCCTGGGATATCCCAGTATGGAATACGAGCTCCGTCGCACCCTAGATATCATTAGTGCAATTTAAGATATTACAGACTTTTAAGAGTTCATGTTGAAGTGCAGTCCTCGGATGAAAAGCACAGCGTTAGAATTTCATTTGACGCGGGCAGTTTCAATATTTAATTTATTTATTTATTTATTTTTTTTTTTTTTGGGGGGGAGCCATAACTTGAGTAGGGTAATTGTAATAATGTGATAAATTCTAGGAGAAGAATAGACGTGATAGTGAAAGTGAAACTGATTGTGGTAATTTGAAATTATCAAAGTGAAAATGATTGTTAAAGTGCCTAGTCCGGGTGCCTAGTGCCTAGCCTTATCAGATGATACCATAAACCATAAAACACACAATTCATGTTTGATACGTGTAATAAGCGTTATCGCATGAGAAATCGGATCTATGAAGATGCGAGTTTTAACCTTGGCAAAAGACTGGAAATATTTCATGAAACTAAAACTATATCATCAGCGAGTTTTAACCTTGGCAAGCAAAAGACTGGAAATATTTCATGAAACTAAAACTATATCATCAGCGAGTTTTAACCTTGGCAAGCAAAAGACTGGAAATATTTCATGAAACTAAAACTATATCATCAGCGAGTTTTAACCTTGGCAAGCAAAAGACTGGAAATATTTCATGAAACTAAAACTATATCATCAAGATAAAACTATATTGTCCAATTTTATACAATTCCCGATCCGGCAGAGTTCCTGTGCTGTGCCGATATCTTCCAGTTTAACCAGATATGAGATAGGAAAGATGGACAATGTCCAAGTAAGTGGATTATATGCTAGGCAAAGAGACACAATACCATCAAATGTTATCGACCCTGTATTGTCAACATATAATATCACAATACATGCCTTGCATGGAATATACTTCAGAAAACTGACCCGACACTATTTTCCCCTGACACTGATAAACAACAGAGATGAAGGAAGGTTAAGTAGCCAATGTTGCTGTTTATTGCAATAATAGTTTACATTACCAATACTGTATAATAACAGTATCAGTGTCGACGATATAACGTTAAAAAAAGTAAGGTACCCCCGTAATGCCAAGTGGCTTATAGGGAATATCGTGTTAGTGACCATAAATTTTGCAGACCTTCGGCACATGATTTTTTGGGGTAATGTGGTCGGTATTGCGCCCGTGCCGCTTTACTTTCCCAGAAAAAAAATCCGGTAAACATCAAAGGTTGGGTGAACCCGGAAGCCGTCGGTTGAGATCGAACCCTACCTCTTGTCCTTTGTAGTCCAGTTCACTAACCACTGAGCTATCGCGGGTCCCTATCGCCGATGTGTAAGCATGTAAACAGAATCGGAGAATTCCACAAATATGAAACAATACGCAAACATGGATGGGGAGAGGGGCGAATGGGAGGGCAGGGTGGTCTAGAGGTAAGGCTTCGGCCTCAGAAGAACAAGTTGACGAGTTCGAATCCCGCTACAGGTAGTGTCAGTTGTTCACTTCGAATTTGTGGGGCTTTCTTTGTTTACAGCTTGACACTCCCCCGCTGCTGGATAGTGAGATCACATGTCTAGTCCTCTCTGGGTAGTGAGATCTCATGTCTAGTCCTCTCTGGGTAGTGAGATCACATGTCTAGTCCTCTCTGGGTAGTGAGATCTCATATCTAGTCCTCTCTGGGTAGTGAGATCACATGTCTAGCCCTCTCCGGGTATTGAGATCACATGTCTAGCCCTCTCTGAGTAGTGAGATCACATGTCTAGCCCTCTCTGTGTAGTAAGATCACATGTCTAGTCCTCTCTGTGTAGTGAGATCACATGTCTAGCCCTCTCTTTGGGTAGTGAGATCACATGTCTAGCCCTCTCTGGGTAGTAAGATCACATGTCTAGTCCTCTCTGGGTAGTGAGATCACATGTCTAGTCCTCTCTGGTAGTGAGATCACATGCCTAGTCCTCTCTGCGTAGTGAGATCATATTTCTAGCCCTCTCTGGGTAGTGAGATCACATGTCTAGTCCTCTCTGGGTAGTTAGATCATATTTCTATCCCTCTCTGGGCAGTGAGATCACGTGTCTAGTCCTCTCTGGGTAGATAGATCATATTTCTATCCCTCTCTGGGTAGTGAGATCACGTGTCTAGCCTTCTGGCATAACGGCGGGAAAATATAATATCTCTTGTTCACTCTGCGCACGTTAGAGAACCCTTAGTAGTTAAAAGTGGAAAAGAGACGACCACAAATTGTAGCTGCCTACACAAAATGTATGGGAAGAATCTGCCCGAAAACATGAAAACTGTCGACGACAAACATTAGGGCGCTTGTGAGGTAGAATATCTGCATGTATGGAGAGGGACACCTGAACACACGGCTGCCGGTGTCAAAATATATGAAAATGTTATTTTCAAGCAAAATTCAGTCCCCGGTGACGTCGCTAGAAATGACGTACACTAGCAACACAAAATAAATAAATAAACAACCAGTATCAAGAGGTAAATTGTATTCTGTTCTATCCAATGAACCAGCTTCGATGTAGTTAGGAATTCCCCATATATCCGCTCCACCGCTTTTCACAGCAATTAGCAAACTGCGTATGTAAATCATGTTGACAAGGTTGCTCCATTCACGTCCTACGCGACTGAACAGACGACGATTCCAAATTTCATGAGCCGCCTCTCATGACATGCGTGGCAGGCAGGTTACAGTGGCTTTATTCCTTTCTCTCCTCACCGTAAGGGAGCGGGGCGGTGATGTAAATCCATCATTTTTTTTTCGTTCGTCAGCTTTTACCTCTGACGAAGTCCCTAGAGACTAGGAACTGAATTTTTCGTGTTAATCCATTTTTCCCTGGCAGCCGTGTGCACAGGGGTCCCTCGCCGTACAGGCAGATAACTCCGTCTTCGGAGGTACTCATATTTTTTTTCCGTCGATTAGTAATTGACGTTTCAAGCCGGACTCGCTGTTGAGGCACGGTGGTTGCCGCAGAAAGAAATCATAAATAAAAATCCCAATCGGTGTACATGGGATTTGAACCCACAACCTCTCTGTCTCGAGGCCGGCGTCTTGCCTCGAGACCAACCAGTCCCCCCTAAATCGATCATTTTATGTAGGTGATGGAGATGCTATTGCTTATTCTAGTTTGTGTACTTTTTTCTTGGAATGTTTACTCATATATTTCCATGTAATTCAAGTATGACTGATACTACATAGCTGTCAATTCAAATAAATACTCATTTATTTATTTGCTCTTACTATTTTCAACTGTCACAACATTAACAATTTGCGATATGAGGATGATAGTATTAATAACAGAGACAGATAATGTGCTACAAGAAATGATATACATACTAGTAAAAGAAAGCAACAAGAAAAGTCTCAGTCTTAATAGTAAGAAAACAGAAGTTGTGGTCATATTGATGAAACAATTATCGCGATCATGCAGCATAAAAATGAAAAGGACAAATCTGAAACAAGTGCAACGTTTCAAATACTTGGGCACAATAATAACATCAGATGGAAGATGCACCACAGAAATAAAAAAAAAGCCAAATAGCTCAGGACAAAACAGAATTTCAGAAAATGAAAAACTCTTCTGCAACAAATCTATGTCAATAGAAGTGAGAAAGAGTTCATCGGTGATATATAGACCCAATTCTGACCTATGAATGCGAATCATCGAAAGTAGACAAACAAATGAAAAGAAGATTAGAGGTCACAGAGATGGGATTTCTCAGAAGAATGTTGAAAGTTCCAAGGACAGCTAAAGAGACCAAAGGAGGAAATTCTTAAAGAGGCTAACACAAAAAGGGAGTTCCTAAGAAACATCAGAAAGAAACAATCAACATTCTTCGGACACATCATGAAAAGAGGAAAGTTGGAATACTTTGTTAAAACTGGCAAAATACAGAGAAAGATAGATCGCGGACGACAAACAGAGAAAATACTAAATAGCTTGGTGTCGTGGCATGGAAAACAGTAAACCACTGAATAGATACGATGTACTGTAGATAGAAGATTGTGGAAGGACATGATCGCCTATGCCAACCGGTATGGCACATGATGCTGATGAGTCAGATTTCTATGTATATCCTAATATATTTGTGTATATTTGTTTATTGTACCAGCTGACGGCCTACTTGGCCGAAACGTCGTTCTACTTTCGTTTTTTTCTTACCTACGTAAAGCTGTTAACATGCCACTTTTTCCTTTTTTACATTTCCAGTTACCCCTCTTCCGGTCTAGTCTCTGAAACTCGGCAAGGGAGAGAATGCACCTTTTTGCCTTTCCTTCGTTATTCTATTCCGTATTTTTCCAGATCGGTCTCTGTTTCTTTTACTGTCTGGTTCCCATTTGAGGGCTTGCTTTGAGATTCCCTTGATGTCTGTCACATGGCCAACATATGCCCACCTTCTTCTCTTGATCTTTTGTATTCTTCGTCATTTCTCTCATTTCTTCACTGCTCTTTAATTCATTCCATTTGTACACGAAGCATTTTCATCAGGCATTTGTTTTCAAATACATCAAATTTATTTTCTATTTCTTTAGTTGTTTTCCAGTTCTGGCATGCATATGTAAGGGTAGATAATACATTTGGTTTGAAAATCTAAGATTATGTAAAAGCTTTATAGCTAATGTGTTTAGGTGACGTCAGTATGGAAATGATAATCACAAACACCGACGGCTTAAGTTAATAAAGACGAACTCCTCCACATCCTCCAGTCGTCTTGTCCTTCCTAACCATCCATTTCTGTGTCTGTTGCTCTCTGTTTCGCTCATACTATGAGTAATAGAGCGATCAATGTATGCCGTGAGTTTACAAGATGTAACAGGAGGAAAACGTTGCACAGACACACATTGTGTGTGTATGTATATGAGTGTGCATGGGTGTGTGTGTGAGACAGGAGGGGAGAAAGTTACAGGACAAAACATTTACCATCATCATCAGGGTGCGCCTCCTTTGCAGAACGTTGCACTCATCAGATCGGCTGAAAGATTCTCTCACACTCTCTCACTCACTCTCTCTCTCTCTTAAAGTCTATCTCTCATTCACTCTCTTATTCTCTCTCTTACTCTCTCTCTCTTGCTATCTCTCTCAAACTCTCTCTCTCATTCACTCTCTCACTCTCTCTCGCACTCTCTCTCTCATTCTCTCTCAATCTCTCTTTCGATCTCTCTCTCAATATCTTTGTCTCAATCTCTCTTACTTTCTCCCTCACTCTCTCTCAATCTCTCTCACTCTCTCAAACTTTCTCTCAATCTCTCTCTCACACTCTCTCACTCTCTGTCAAACTTTCTCTCAGACTCTCACTCTCTCAAACTTTCTCTCAATCTCTCTCTCTCACTCTCTCACTCTCTCTCTCAAACTTTCTCTCAGACTCTCTCACTCTCTCTCTCAAACTTTCTCTCAGACTCTCTCACTCTCTCTCTCAAACTTTCTCTCAGACTCTCTCACTCTCTCTCTCAAACTTTCTCTCAGACTCTCTCACTCTCTCTCTCAAACTTTCTCTCACACTCTCTCACTCTCTCTCTCAAACTTTCTCTCAGACTCTCTCACTCGCTCTCTCTCGTTAGCACGATCTCCCACCTACTTTCTCATTTGTCATGTTCAAGGTCCAGTCGATATCTTCTTCTTCTACATTTCAGCTCCCTGTGGAGCATAGGTCTTCAACAAATACTTTCAGCTCCCTGTGGAGCATAGGTCTTCAACAATACTTTCAGCTCCCTGTGGAGCATAGGTCTTCAACAAATACTTTCAGCTCCCTGTGGAGCATAGGTCTTCAACAAATACTTTCAGCTCCCTGTGGAGCATAGGTCTTCAACAAACACTTTCAGCTCCCTGTAGAGCATATGTCTTCAACAAACACTTTCAGCTCCCTGTGGAGCATAGGTCTTCAACAAATACTTTCAGCTCCCTGTGGAGCATAGGTCTTCAACAAATACTTTCAGCTCCCTGTGGAGCATAGGTCTTCAACAAATACTTTCAGCTCCCTGTGGAGCATAGGTCTTCAACAAATACTTTCAGCTCCCTGTGGAGCATAGGTCTTCAACAAATACTTTCAGCTCCCTGTGGAGCATAGGTCTTCAACAAACACTTTCAGCTCCCTGTAGATCATAGGTCTTCAACAAACACTTTCAGCTCCCTGTAGAGCATAGGTCTTCAACAAACACTTTCAGCTCCCTATTGAGCATATGTCTTCAACAAATACTTTCAGCTCCCTGTGGAGCAAAGGTCTTCAACAAATACTTTCAGCTCCCTGTGGAGCATAGTTCTTCAACAAACACTTTGACCTCCCTGTGGAGCATAGTTCTTCAACAAATACTTTCAGCTCCCTGTGGAGCATAGGTCTTCAACAAATACTTTCAGCTCCCTGTGGAGCTTAGTTCTTCAACAAATACTTTCAGCTCCCTGTGGAGCATAGTTCTTCAACAAACACTTTGACCTCCCTGTGGAGCATAGTTCTTCAACAAATACTTTCAGCTCCCTGTGGAGCATAGTTCTTCAACAAATACTTTCAGCTCCCTGTGGAGCATAGGTCTTCAACAAATACTTTCAGCTCCGTATGGAGCATAGTTCTTCAACAAACACTTTGACCTCCCTGTGGAGCATAGTTCTTCAACAAATACTTTCAGCTCCCTGTGGAGCATAGCTCTTCAACAAACACTTTCAGCTCCCTGTGGAGCATAGTTCTTCAACAAACACTTTCAGCTCCCAGTGGAGCATAGTTCTTCAACAAACACTTTCAGCTCCCAGTGGAGCATAGTTCTTCAACAAACACTTTCAGCTCCCAGTGGAGCATAGTTCTTCAACAAACACTTTCAGCTCCCAGTGGAGCATAGTTCTTCAACAAACACTTTGACCTCCCTGTGGAGCATAGTTCTTCAACAAATACTTTCAGCTCCCTGTGGAGCATAGTTCTTCAACAAATACTTTCAGCTCCCTGTGGAGCATAGGTCTTCAACAAATACTTTCAGCTCCCTGTGGAGCATAGTTCTTCAACAAACACTTTGACCTCCCTGTGGAGCATAGTTCTTCAACAAATACTTTCAGCTCCCTGTGGAGCATAGCTCTTCAACAAACACTTTCAGCTCCCTGTGGAGCATAGTTCTTCAACAAACACTTTCAGCTCCCAGTGGAGCATAGTTCTTCAACAAACTTTCAGCTCCCAGTGGAGCATAGTTCTTCAACAAACACTTTCAGCTCCCAGTGGAGCATAGTTCTTCAACAAACACTTTCAGCTCCCAGTGGAGCATAGTTCTTCAACAAACACTTTCAGCTCCCCGTGGAGCATAGTTCTTCAACAAACACTTTGACCTCCCTGTGGAGCATAGTTCTTCAACAAATACTTTCAGCTCCCTGTGGAGCATAGTTCTTCAACAAACACTTTCAGCTCCCTGTGGAGCATAGTTCTTCAACAAACACTTTCAGCTCCCAGTGGAGCATAGTTCTTCAACAAACACTTTCAGCTCCCAGTGGAGCATAGTTCTTCAACAAACACTTTCAGCTCCCAGTGGAGCATAGTTCTTCAACAAACACTTTCAGCTCCCTGTGGAGCATAGTTCTTCAACAAACACTTTGACCTCCCTGTGGAGCATAGTTCTTCAACAAATACTTTCAGCTCCCTGTGGAGCATAGTTCTTCAACAAATACTTTCAGCTCCCTGTGGAGCATAGTCTTCAACAAATACTTTCAGCTCCTGTGGAGCATAGTTCTTCAACAACACTTTGACCTCCCTGTGGAGCATAGTTCTTCAACAAATACTTTCAGCTCCCTGTGGAGCATAGCTCTTCAACAAACACTTTCAGCTCCCTGTGGAGCATAGTTCTTCAACAAACACTTTCAGCTCCCAGTGGAGCATAGTTCTTCAACAAACACTTTCAGCTCCCAGTGGAGCATAGTTCTTCAACAAACACTTTCAGCTCCCAGTGGAGCATAGTTCTTCAACAAACACTTTCAGCTCCCAGTGGAGCATAGTTCTTCAACAAACACTTTGACCTCCTGTGGAGCATAGTTCTTCAACAAATACTTTCAGCTCCCTGTGGAGCATAGTTCTTCAACAAATACTTTCAGCTCCCTGTGGAGCATAGGTCTTCAACAAATACTTTCAGCTCCCTGTGGAGCATAGTTCTTCAACAAACACTTTGACCTCCCTGTGGAGCATAGTTCTTCAACAAATACTTTCAGCTCCCTGTGGAGCATAGCTCTTCAACAAACACTTTCAGCTCCCTGTGGAGCATAGTTCTTCAACAAACACTTTCAGCTCCCAGTGGAGCATAGTTCTTCAACAAACACTTTCAGCTCCCAGTGGAGCATAGTTCTTCAACAAACACTTTCAGCTCCCAGTGGAGCATAGTTCTTCAACAAACACTTTCAGCTCCCAGTGGAGCATAGTTCTTCAACAAACACTTTCAGCTCCCTGTGGAGCATAGTTCTTCAACAAACACTTTGACCTCCCTGTGGAGCATAGTTCTTCAACAAATACTTTCAGCTCCCTGTGGAGCATAGTTCTTCAACAAACACTTTCAGCTCCCTGTGGAGCATAGTTCTTCAACAAACACTTTCAGCTCCCAGTGGAGCATAGTTCTTCAACAAACACTTTCAGCTCCCTGTGGAGCATAGTTCTTCAACAAACACTTTCAGCTCCCAGTGGAGCATAGTTCTTCAACAAACACTTTCAGCTCCCAGTGGAGCATAGTTCTTCAACAAACACTTTCAGCTCCCAGTGGAGCATAGGTCTTCAACAAACACTTTCAGCTCCCTGTAGAGCATAGGTCTTCAACAAACACTTTCAGCTCCCTGTAGAGCATAGGTCTTCAACAAACACTTTCAGCTCCCTGTAGAGCATAGGTCTTCAACAAACACTTTCAGCTCCCTGTAGAGCATAGGTCAGAGCATAGGTCTTCAACAAACACTTTCAGCTCCCAGTGGAGCATAGGTCTTCTTCACTTTCCAAGTCGTTATGTTTCTTGCCATTCTTTTAAGATCAGTCCATGTCTTCCCCATCATCTTCATCTCTGATTCTATCTGTCTTCACCAAGAATTCTTTGGTCTTTAGTTTTCCTCTTTGTCTTTCCCTTGGGGATTCAAAAAATTGGCCTGTTGTGTAATACTCTCAGTTGGCTTCCGTAGTGTGTGTCCTATCCAGCGTCACCGTCTTCGTTGTATCTCTTTATCCACTGGTATTTGACATTTCCATAATTCTATGTTAGTGATTTTGTCCTGCCATTTACATCCTTTTATTCTGCGTAAGCATCCATTAATGAAAGTCTGTATCTTCATGATTATCAATTTTGTTGTTCTCCATGTTTCACGGCCATATAATAGGACTGACTTAACATCTGAGTTGAACATTTTTTATTTCTGTATTTAACCTAATTTCTTTGGACTCCCATATATTTCCCAGTGCAATGAAAGCTCCTCTTGCTTTTTATATCCTTATTTTGGTATCATTTTCTGTTCCTTCCTCTCTATATATATAGCCCAGATATATGTAAGATTGTACATCTAATAGAGGTATTTCTCCTAGTTTTATTTGGTTATTGACAACTGTATTAGTTCTCATAATGTTGGTCTTATCTCTATTAATCTTCAGTCCTAGCTGTTGTGATCTCTCATCAAGTATGCTCATTTTATCCTGCATCTGTTAATGGCTGTGTGATAGGTGAGCTATATCATTACCAAAGTCTAAATCAAGTTGCTTGGTCAGTGACCACTGGATACTAATTCTGTTGTTTTGAGTTATTTTCATAATCCAATCTATGACCAGTAGAAAGAGAAATGGAGATAGAAGGTATCCTTGCCGTACTCCTATCCTTATTTCAAATGCTTCTGTAAGCTGCCTTCATGCACCACACTACATTACATTCATTCATACATTGTTTTATCAGGGTAATAAGCCTTATGGGGATTCCGTAATGACTCAGCAACTACCAAAGCATTCTTCTGTCTAAACTATCAAATGCCTTTTTGTAATCTATGAATCCAATATAAAGTGGGGATTTTAGTTCTAAACTTTGTTCAACTATTATACGTAAAGTTGTTATTTGATCAGCACATGATCTGTTCTTCCTGAAACCTGCTTGTTCATCTCTCAAATGTTTCTCTATGGTCTATTTTAGTCTCTCCAGAATGATTCTGCTTAATATTTTTCCTGGCACTGACAGTAGCATAATTCCCCTATAATTTGTGCACTCCTGTATTCCTTTCTTTGGTAATTTGATCATATAACCTTCTTTCCAGTCTTTAGGTATTTCTTCCCTCTCCCAAATTTTATCTAATAGATTATGTAGCATCTTGGTAGAGGTGTTAGTATCTGCTTTGATGGCTTCCGAAGGAATTTCATCTGGTCCTGTGGCTTTACCATTTTTTAATAGCTTGATGTCTGTCATTATTTCTTCTTTGCTTGGTTTTCCACAGTTAACGTGTAACTCTTTTTCTGCTGGTAGTATATCTGGAGGATTATTTGAGCCGGGTCTATTCAAATGTTCATCAAAGTGCTCTTTCCATCTCTCCATTTGTTCCCTTATATTACTAGGCAGAATTTCCTTTCTTATCTTCAATAAAGGCATTGATCTTGTATTTTCCACTTAATTTCTTTGTGTTGTTGTTTAGTTCTTTCATATTGCCTTTGTTTGCTGTTTCCTCTGCCTCTTTAGCTAGTTCATTATATATTTCCTCTTATCCCTTTTAATGCATCTTCTCACTTCTTTGTTCACTTCTGTGTAAGCTTCATGTGTCTTGACGTTATTACTTCTCGTTTTGCTTTTATTTATGTCTGCTATCTTGTTCTTTCTTTCTTTAATTTTATCCAGGGTCTCTGCTGTCATCCATGCCTTATTTTGGTGTTCTCTTTTCCCCAGCGTTTCTTCGCTTGTCTCTTTCCATATATCCTTTACCTGTTTCCAATGATCTTCTATATTTATTGTATTTTCTAGTTGTTGGAGGACTTGGTATTTGTTTGATATTGTGACTGCGAATTTATCTTTATTTCCTTGTTCTTTAAGAAACCCTACATTGAAATACTTTCTACGCGTATTCGTTGTAGTATACCTTTTTAGTTTAATTTTAAGTTTGGCTATCAGAAGATGATGATCTGAAGCTACATCTGCCCCTCTATATACTTTTACATCCTGTAAGGATGACTTAAACTTAATATGTTTACATATGTTAAAATACATATGTGATCAATTTGATTTTCCGCTCTATGATCTGGTGACACCCATGTAGCTTTGTATATTCTTTTATGTTGGAATATTGTTCCTCCTAGGCTCACTTGATTAAGGGAACAGACATTCACAAATATCTCTCCATTCTCGTTTATATCTCCAAGTCCATGTTTTCCCGTAATCTCTTCGAAGCCTCTGTTGTCTGATCCTACTACGTCGATATCTGGAAGCCATCATCTTCTTAATCTTCTTCTGTCTCGTCTTCATGAAGACGTGCCTTTCATTATTGTTCTTTCCAGCCTATTGAGTGTTTTGACGTCACAGTAAAAGTATGGCCGTGCGAATAAATCAATTGTTTCGCTGGCTGAAAAGCCGGCGACCAGTGTTCGAAACCCGCGGTAGTCAGAAATAATTGTTTTCTATCGGAAAAGGGGGAGATAAAAATCCTGTCTCACACATTGTGGCGACTGCTTGTCCAAGTGGACCCTCTGGTTCTATCGTGAACCCCCGACATACATCAGCAATGGTAATATGTGTCGTAAAGATAGTTTTTTGGGTGTTTTTTTTAACAGTTACAAAAAACATTGGATCGGAAATGGGAAATGAAAATTGACATCAGTTTACTTTAAACGGTCGGTGCAATCATAATCACACACAAACACATGTACATGCATACACAAACACATACACACACGCATATAAATATATATAGCCTTTGGCGTCTTAACAGACGGTTGGTAGCAAACAATCATGATAAGTCAGTAGTTTGGTAAATACATTAGTGTCTTCTTCTGGATGCTAATTTACTGAACAGCTTCTCGCATATCTGAATCTGCCAATATTGGATAAACAAAATCTATCCGCAGAATGAACCAGATGTATTCGTAGTGCTTGGCCTCGTCTCCCTTTTCCTGCACCTTTTGTCTTCTGTATTTGATATCAGCACTGCCTCTAAAGTTGCTGTGCTATTTTTTATTTGTGTTCTCCATGTGCTACGATCTATAGCCAGATTTTATCAGTTTCTTTCACGGATAGAGAATTCACTCAAGGAAGCCCTGAAAACATTTTTATCTCTTAGCATTGATCTGCCCGTTGCTCTTTCCGTCCTTAATTTCGTCATACAATATTTGTTTGGGTATACGATTGGGATATATATATATAGATACTCGAGCATGGTGGTAGCTGACATATAACAGAGCTCTGTGTTTATGACCATAAAAAAACCATTAACATACACCACAATTTGCATACAACAGAGACTCGTGTGAGAAGGTGAAAACGACAGGTAGACAGGACATCCAGGTGGTATAAGTAAAATTTTTAAAAGTGTACATCAGACATGCGGCAGGTTGCACAGAGAAATAGTGGTTCTGCTTACATGACGTCACACATATTGTTGGTCATTAACTTTTTGTCGATTCGTAAGCAAAGATATGAAAAATAATGATCATCATATAGAAGAGGCGGAAGAAGAATAAAAGGAAGAAGATATAAAAATAGGTGATACAGATCACGGAATATGGGGATAGTGCTTTACCCAGTCGCACTATCCCACCTTCGACTTCATATCAAGGATTTCCGAAGGAGGGACAAAGTCCATATTCCGTGCCCAAACAGAGTAGGCAAAGATAGAATGTATAAGGAACATCAATCGAGACTGTGCTAAGACAAAATAATTTTCTTATTAGAAGAGAAAAGACTCATGAAAAAGGATAGAAAACCTTGTGGACCAGTGGGGCTGACTTGTTCATTCTGTGACCGCGTGTGTTTGTCAAACATTGGTAGAATTAGCCACGAGAGAAGCTGTTCGACAAAAAAGCCTTAAAAAATACACAATAGCCTCCACGAGACCGTCTGACAAGACGAAAAGGGCCATATGATGGAGATCAAGAAAAGGAACAATCACTGATGTAACATTTCTGCATTTGGACAAGCACATAGAATATAACAGACGTTTTGGTAAACAGGTAAAGGTAAAGTACGAGTCTTGAACCGGCGTCTTAGCACGCGAGTTTTCACCCATATGTGCTCGGCCGCCTATCCAGAAGTGTTCGGAGGCTTCTGGATAGTTTCGCTTCAAGCATCGAAACTCACGATGCAAGACGACATTCCTCACCTTCCCAGAGTACTACCCTGGTACCCATTTCTGCCACCGGTTGGGTCAATCGGTAGGGGAGGGGGGGGGGGGGGGGGGGGGGTCCCAATCGCGTGTACCATTCACACTGCTTCCAGCGGGAATCGAGCATGAAACATGTCTTTATCAGTAACAAGACAAACGAAAATAGAATAGCAGATCTATAACGATTAAATAGAGAAATGTTAACATGTCGATAACCAGCTAACGTGCTGAAATATTGAAAACGTGGTTGAATAGCGCCCACGGTAGTACAAAGATTGTGACCCAAACCTATTACTACTACTGCTACTACTACTACTACTACTACTACTGCTACTACTACTATTACTACTATTACTACTACTACTATTGCTACTACTACTTCTATTACTAGTACTACTTCTATTACTAGTACTACTTTTTAATGCTCAGTGTATTATTATTTTCAGACCATTTTTTATTATTACTTTCTTTAATTACTTTTGAGATTTTCCTCTCCAAACAAAACAATGTACCAGAACCGCCCCGCCCCCTCTCCTCCCCGTCCTCATTTTTTTATCCAGTCAAACTACACCACTGCAAAATCGAATTGTCTTAAGTCGTCGTTTGATCTCCAATAAGGGGTAATTATAACATTTTATATGGACACCAAGATGGAAGCTTGTTCGCGTCCAAGCCATGGTTTAAACAATGTTGACTTTCAACATCACGCTATCTGTTATCACAGCGAGTTGGCGGATTTTTAGAAATGTAACCATGGGTTTGATAATAAATGTTTGTACACAGTTCGTTAACCATCGCTGTAGATCAAGTCTTTATTCTGCTGGCTTCGTTCGCGAACTTGGATGATAATGCCCTAATTTGTGCAGACGGTTGGTTTGGGACGAATTGTACGTTACAATGTCACTGTTATAATGACTCAGTTTGTGACAAAACTACAGGGACATGCCCAAACAATGACTGTTGTCAGCACGAATATTTCGGACACCAGTGTCAGTACTTGGATCTCGTGTACAAATACACCCAAAAATCTGAACCTGCTTTCCTGTTTGATAACAACGACACCACATGTAATCCGGACACAGATTCTACATCAGTTGAGGCAACTCTCACTCAATCTTTGCTGTTCTCCTGGTTTAGGATTTATGTGAATGACTTCACATATCCGACAGTTTCACGGTAAAACTAAATGGTTCTGCCTCATGTAACAATGAATCATGGATTGTAGTTAGTTCGCACGAGATTGATGTCTTTTGCTATGGGGCTGGTCTGATCAACAAATTACGGATTGAAGGGGCGATAGTTGCAAATATCTGCTCCATCTACATTGGCGGGGGTCGGAATGTGGCTCTCAAACAGAACACAAACAGACCGACACATTTAATGCTTGTTATACAGGAGACGGATGTGGACCAGAGGCCGCAGTTAATGGCAAAACAAAGACCAATCTCTATGGAAATGACTGCACACAAACACAATTGAGAAGTGGAACCAATTTTGTTTACTGGTATCTGAACTATGCCACGCCCCAGAAGACTCACACCATTCGAATTTATCATCGAGCTAGCACTATGATTCGGGTAAAGAATGCCACTCTACAGGCTTTCTCTGACAGTGGCGGTGTTGTGTTCCAGTATAATGATATATTATACCCAAACATTTCTGTGAAAATTATTGTAGTCACCACACAAGCGACAATGGCACACATTAAGATTGAGTTCTCACCGACCATTTCGCAGGCCGACAGTGCACTGACGGTGAGTGAGGTGCAAACATTTACAGACACCTATTGTCTGGACGGGCATTCTTGGTCGTTTTGTGCAGTGTGTAGTGGTTGCTGCAAAGACTACAACGTCATCATCAGTATGTGTCACGGTAACTGTTCACATGGGATCTATGGACACGACTGCTCCGGGTCTTGTCTTAGTGTATGTTCTTTATGTGAGGAAAAATCCGGAAAATGCCTACAATGTAAACGTCCTGGCTACGCCTGTAGTGACACTTGTCCCGATGGTAATTTTGGGCTACAGTGTAAACAGACGTGTTCTGATGGATGTGACATCATATGTGACCCGGAAAGTACAGACTGTTCGTGCAAGGAAACGTACTACAGATCAGACTGCACTCTCAAATGTCCGGACAACTGTTTCAACGACACATGTGAACAGTCAACCGGGAACTGTACATGCAAGGGAACGTTCTACATGTCAGACTGCACTCTCAAATCTCCGGACAACTGTTTGAAAGAAACCTGTGAACAGTTAATCGGGGCCTGCGTCTCGTATGTCGATGATTCCAACGTTAAGAAGAGTACTACAACAAACCCAAGCATATGGATACCTTAATGTGTTTCTGTGCTGGACATGGTTCATTTCTTGGTGTTATTGAGTTATTGAGTTATTTGCGGGTCATCATCATTGCACTCCGAACATGTCCATAGGTGCTCAGATCCCCTCCTCAGCAATTCCCTCAGTGTCCAGCGACTGACGACTCCAGTTCTATGTTGGTTGATAAGTCTTCTTACACGGCCACCAAGTTTCTCATTTCTGGCCGTGCCCATCTTAACTCCCATTTCCATCATCCGAAGAAGTGACGTTGATCTGTGTTTGTCGAAGTCCTGTGCTCTTCCAACATCTCGAAGGGCATTGATGATGTCCGCCCGATCCATCGGTTGCCCGTCCTCAACGACAGCGCAGCTAGCCAACCTGTCCGCTCTCTCATTTCCCCGTATTGCCGCATGTCCAGGGACATAGACAAAGGTGACCTTACGTATTTTGGATTTCTGCAACGACTCTACCCATTGCATGCGTACAAAGCCCGCCTCCACTTTTTTTTTATCATGCTCATCGAATCACTCAGTATACATGCGTGGGTGTAGTCTTGTGACTCTAACCATTTGAATGCCTTGGTCACTGCCATCACCTCCATCGTCATGCTACTCGTGGTCATGGCGTATGCACCACTGTCTTCCTTGGCTATTCTGCCTGCTGAGCGTGCTGTAAATGCCCATGCACTTCTTTCGTGTCGTCTTACAGATCCGTCTGTATAGATGACCGCATCTTTCTCATCGGTGTTATCGCAGACGAGACCGTTGACCTCAGCATTAACCATGACCTGGTTCTGTTCCCTACTTTTCCTGTCGAGTGTGACAATACATGAGAAAGTCCCATTGAATGACGTAGGCACCGGTATCCACTCCTCACCAACGCTGATATTGGTAAGCCCACAGACCTGTTTGATGACATCTTCTGCCCGGCCCACCCATGATTTGCCTCTTTTTAGCCTGGTACCTTTCTCTGTGTTGAGCACGTGGTGCAATGGATGCTCTGTATCTGTACTACTCTTCAGGTATGCTCGTGCTCTCCAGATCTTGATTCTTGGTGTTTTTCCGTGAAGCCATGGCTCATATCTTGATGTGTTTCTGTGCTAGCCATGGCTCATATCTTGATGTGTTTCTGTGCTAGCCATGGCTCATATCTTAGCTTGTGTGTGTGTGTGTGTGTGTGTGTGTGCTGGCCATGGCTCATATCTTGGTGTGTGTCATGTTAGTCATATCACATATCTTGGTGTGTCCGTGTTAATCTTGTCTCATATCTTTATGTGTGTATGTGTTTAGTCATATCTCATATCTTAGTGTGTATCTGTGTTAGTCATGTGTCATATCTTTGTGTGTGCATGTTTGGGTTAGATATCTTATATCTTTGGGTCCATGTTTATGTTAGTCATATCTTATATCTTTGTGTGTGCATGGCTATGTTGGTCACATCTCATATTTTTGTGTATGCATGTCTATGTTGGTCATATCTCATATCTTTATGTGCATGTTTATGTTAGTCATGTGTCATATATCTTGATATGTGTCAGTGTTAGTCATGCCTCGTATCGCTGTTTGCATGTCTGTATTGGTCACATCTCCTATCTTTGTGGATGCATGTCTGTGTTAGTCACCTCTAGTGACTCGGACAGATGGTTCTCGTAAACCTGGGAGGGCCGGCCATCTAAGGGCAGAATCCCCCTACAGAAAATATCATCTGCTGCCTTGCAGGAAGATTAGGGACAATCAAAGGCTAAGGAATGCAAACCTGAATAAAATGCTGGCTGAAATTGGATGCACTGGGCCACTGGCGCAGAACACAGTGCAAAGTTTTAGCGGGTGTTCAAGCAGAGTGGATCTGGCAGACTCTAATTGTGATGATCTGTCTGTGGAGGCGATCAACACACTTAACCTGACAGCTGACTTCATGTGAGAGTCTGGAATCCTACTCTGATTGAGTCCTGATCGCAGAGAGGGAGAGATAACATTTTATCTACCTTTTTCTGTTCTATGTTTTTGTACCAGCTTTACCGCAGCCTTGTATATTCCTACCTATCCTCACGCCATCTTTACACAACTTATATATGTATAGCACCAGTGAGGGTCATAGAAGTCTTCCCAGATGCATTATAATGGTGGTATTTAATCAATAACTTTACCCTTTCTTGCTGTATCACTTACTGCATGAAACAGGATAGTGGCTACCAAGGGCATTGGTTGGTTCTTCTCGAGATTAGGGCTTATCATTCTCGCCATCCCAGTCAAAATCTTTTAGATCCCTTTATGGAGAATAGACCACAAACAAGGTCTCTGCATCCATCTAGGACATTTTCTCTTCTTTCACTCCAATCTAGGCTTAAGTTCTGAAGTTTTCCAAAACTTTTCTTCTACGCCATGTATTCCCGAGCTTTTCTGGCCGTCTCTTCCCCGGTGAGTTCCATGACAGTGTCTGTCTTGCTATGGTCATCGCATTTTCCAATGTGTGTTCAATCCATTTACATTTTCTTTTCATAACCTGTTTCTCGATTGACTCTTGTTTTGTTCTTTTCAATGATTCTCGTCACCTGACGTGACACTAAGGGGCGAGCACTCTATCTAAAACAGGCTGAATGAAGAAGGGAATGTTTCAACAGAATTACCAAATGAAGACGCCTACCAGCGAATGAGCTGATAACGGTCAGCAACTCACGGCTGACTGTGTGGGTAAGGACCAGCGGGAAAAGATTCAGACTCTATTCCACCTACCAGTTGTGACCTTGGAAACAAAATGACCGGTCCGGCCAAAGGCTAACAAATCCGACTAAAGACTAACCAATTCGATCAAAGACTAACCAGTTCGACCGAAAATAACCAGTCCGACCAAAAACAAACCAGTCCGACAGAAAACTAACCAGTCCGACCAAAAACTAACCAGTCCGGCTAAAGACTATTGAGTACGACCAAGGATTTACCTTTCAGACGAAATACTAATCAGTTTGACCAAAGACTAACCAGGGATCGAAGCAGGAAAGCAAGTCGATACCCAAAAATGTAATAACGAAGACGAATGTGTGGCACTGAGAACACAAATAGCTCAGAGGTACAAGCCAACTTAACGTACTTTTATTGTTGGAAGATAAAAACGAGTAGTCTTCGGCGAACTTGAACAAAAAAAAACAGGAAGAAGAATTATCGGATAGAACGCTGGGTAACAAACGAAATAATCGCTGTTTATTCTATACAAGAAAGATGGATCTTTTAAATTGTATAATGAAAAATGCATATATGAAATCAAACTAGTGGTTATCAACTACCCTTCTCCCCATAGCGAATTGGGTATTGGCCTCGTGTCCAGGTGGAGCAAGTTAAATAACTCAAAGTTGCCATTTTTGTTGTGACAGATTCTACTAGCTAAGTCGAATTTTTAAAATATATAATCAAGTTTTACTTATACTTTTATATTTCCACATTTTACCTATCCTCCAACATGTAGTACATCTGTCTCTTCTTTCACCATTTCATCTCTTATCCCCGAATCCAATTCTCCCTCACTTACCAGTCCTTACCATCCTAGATGTAGCAGCATTTATCTGTGCCTCATCGTTTGTGATCGTTGTTCTCGTTCTCTAACGAAGGTCGTATGTAGGCCGAAACGTTAGTATTTTGTTGTGTTCCTGATTTGTAAACCTGTCACCATTTCTTGTAGGAGTGTATGTTGCTCCCTTACTGGCTCCTTGCTACCAGCTTTACCGCACCACTTCATATTTTCTACCCGTTACTCCCTTGTTTCTCTGTTGTTTTTTTTAATTTTTTTTTTTACTGAACTGTACAATTTTTTGGATTGCACCCAAGATTTGGAAATTTGTGCAGTATATTGTGTTTTTTTTTGGTGTTTTTTTTAAAGCAAAATAGTCTAGTCATAAAACGGGCCACATCATCCCCAAATGTGACCTTGATCAAGACGATTTTTAAATTTTATTTTAGAAAGGGAGAAGACCTAAAGTAAAGTACCCCGTCATGCCAAGTGGCGTATGGTGTTAGTGGCGTAAGGTGGAATATGGTGTTAGTGGCGTAAGGTGGAATATGGTGTTAGTGGCATAAGGTGGAATATGGTGTTAGTGGCATAAGGTGGAATATGGTGTTAGTGGCATAAGGTGGAATATGGTGTTAGTGGCATAAGGTGAAATATGGTGTTAGTGGCATAAGGTGGAATATGGTGTTAGTGGCATAAGGTGGAATATGGTGTTAGTGGCATAAGGTGGAATATGGTGTTAGTGGCATAAGGTGGAATATGGTGTTAGTGGCATAAGGTGGAATATGGTGTTAGTGGCATAAGGGGGAATATGGTGTTAGTGGCATAAGGTGGAATATGGTGTTAGTGGCATAAGGGGGAATATGGTGTTAGTGGCATAAGGGGGAATATGGTGTTAGTGGCATAAGGTGGAATATTGTGTTAGTGGCATAAGGGGGAATATGGTGTTAGTGGCATAAGGTGGAATATGGTGTTAGTGGCATTAGATGGAATATGGTGTTAGTGGCGTAAGGTGGAATATGGTGTTAGTGGCGTAAGGTGGAATATGGTGTTAGTGGCATAAGGTGGAATATGGTGTTAGTGGCATAAGGTGGAATATGGTGTTAGTGGCATAAGGTGGAATATGGTGTTAGTGGCATAGGGTGGAATATGGTGTTAGTGGCATAAGGTGGAATATGGTGTTAGTGGCATAAGGTGGAATATGGTGTTAGTGGCATAAGGTGGAATATGGTGTTAGTGGCATAAGGTGGAATATGGTGTTAGTGGCATAAGGGGGAATATGGTATTAGTGGCATAAGGTGGAATATGGTGTTAGTGGCATAAGGGGGAATATGGTGTTAGTGGCATAAGGTGGAATATTGTGTTAGTGGCATAAGGGGGAATATGGTGTTAGTGGCATAAGGTGGAATATGGTGTTAGTGGCATAAGATGGAATATGGTGTTAGTGGCATAAGGGGAAATATGGTGTTAGTGGCATAAGGTGGAATATGGTGTTAGTGGCATAAGGGGGAATATGGTGTTAGTGGTATAAGGTGGAATATGGTGTTACTGGCATAGGGTGGAATATGGTGTTAGTGGCATACGGTGGAATATGGTGTTAGTGGCATAAGGTGGAATATGGTATTAGTGGCATAAGGTGGAATATAGTGTTACTGGCATAGGGTGGAATATGGTGTTAGAGGCATAAGGTGGAATATGGTGTTAGTGGCATAAGGTGGAATATAGTGTTATTGGCATAAGATGGAATATGGTGTTAGTGGCATACGGTGGAATATGCTGTTAGTGGCATAAGGGGGAATATGGTGTTAGTGGTATAAGGTGGAATATGGTGTTACTGGCATAGGGTGGAATATGGTGTTAGTGGCATACGGTGGAATATGGTGTTAGTGGCATAAGGTGGAATATGGTATTAGTGGCATAAGGGGGAATATGGTGTTACTGGCATAGGGTGGAATATGGTGTTAGAGGCATACGGTGGAATATGGTGTTAGTGGCATAAGGTGGAATATAGTGTTATTGGCATAAGATGGAATATGGTGTTAGTGGCATACGGTGAAATATGCTGTTAGTGGCATAAGGTGGAATATGGTGTTACTGGCATAGGGTGGAATATGGTGTTAGTGGCATAAGGTGGAATATGGTGTTAGTGGCATAAGGTGAAATATGGTATTAGTGGCATAAGGTGGGATATGGTGTTAGTGGCATAAGGTGGAATATAGTGTTACTGGCATAGGGTGGAATATGGTGTTAGATGCATAAGGTGGAATATGGTGTTAGTGGCATAAGGTGGAATATAGTGTTAGTGGCATAAGGTGGAATATGGTGTTAGTGGCATAAGGTGGAATATGGTGTTATTGGCATAGGGTGGAATATGGTGTTAGTGGCATAGGGTGGAATATGGTGTTAATGGCATAGGGTGGAATATGGTGTTAGTGGCATAAGGTTGAATGTGGTGTTAGTGGCATAAGGTGGAATATGGTGTTAGTGGTATAAGGTGGAATATGGTGTTAGTGACATAAGGTGGAATATGGTGTTACTGGCATAGGGTGGAATATGGTGTTAGTGGCATACGGTGGAATATGGTGTTAGTGGCATAAGGTGGAATATGGTATTAGTGGCATAAGGTGGAATATGGTGTTAGTGGCATAAGGTGGAATATAGTGTTACTGGCATAGGGTGGAATATGGTGTTAGAGGCATAAGGTGGAATATGGTGTTAGTGGCATAAGGTGGAATATAGTGTTATTGGCATAAGATGGAATATGGTGTTAGTGGCATACGGTGGAATATGCTGTTAGTGGCATAAGGTGGAATATGGTGTTACTGGCATAGGGTGGAATATGGTGTTAGTGGCATAAGGTTGAATGTGGTGTTAGTGGCATAAGGTGGAATATGGTGTTAGTGGTATAAGGTGGAATATGGTGTTAGTGACATAAGGTGGAATATGGTGTTACTGGCATAGGGTGGAATATGGTGTTAGTGGCATACGGTGGAATATGGTGTTAGTGGCATAAGGTGGAATATGGTATTAGTGGCATAAGGTGGAATATGGTGTTAGTGGCATAAGGTGGAATATAGTGTTACTGGCATAGGGTGGAATATGGTGTTAGAGGCATAAGGTGGAATATGGTGTTAGTGGCATAAGGTGGAATATAGTGTTATTGGCATAAGATGGAATATGGTGTTAGTGGCATACGGTGGAATATGCTGTTAGTGGCATAAGGTGGAATATGGTGTTACTGGCATAGGGTGGAATATGGTGTTAGTGGCATAAGGTGGAATATGGTGTTAGTGGCATAAGGTGAAATATGGTATTAGTGGCATAAGGTGGAATATGGTGTTAGTGGCATAAGGTGGAATATGGTGTTAGTGGCATAAGGTGGAATATAGTGTTAGTGGCATAAGGTGGAATATGGTGTTAGTGGCATAAGGTGGAATATGGTGTTATTGGCATAGGGTGGAATATGGTGTTAGTGGCATAGGGTGGAATATTGTGTTAGTGGCATAAGGTGGAATATGGTGTTAGCGACCATGTATTTTACAGACCCTCAGCACATAATTTTTGGGGTAATGTGGTCGGCATTACACCCGTGCTGCTTTACTTTCCCAGACAAATATCCGGTACCCATTAAAGACTGGGCGAACTCGGAAGCCGTCGGTTGGGATCGAACTCTACCTCTTGTCCTTTGTAGTCCAGTTCACTAACCACTGAGCTATCGCGGCTCCCAGAAAAGGAGAAGAGGTGGTATAAATGCCATACTCCGAAGCTCGCTTCTAACGAGATTTTTATTTACAGAAAAACAGACCTTTGAGATAGAACTTGCAACTGAAAATAGGTACCACAGGGTTTTGTAATGAATTTGGGGCGGTCTGGAGTGATACCATAAAATGTACAGCTTGTCATTGAAAAATATTAGCCTGGCACTAATACCTTACTCTTTTAGGGGCCTCGGTAGCCTTGTTGGGAAAAACCACCAGACCGGGTTACCGATGTTCGACAACCCTTGTTCGATAACCACTGGAAGCAGTGTCGGTTATACTCGTGGTTGGAAAATAAAAAAAAATTTTAAAAACTCGCGGTCGGCCCAGCTGCTGGCAGAAGTGCATACCAGGGTATTACTTTGGGAAGGTGAGGAATGCCGTCTCCCATCGTAAGTTTCGATGCTTGAAGCAAAACTGTCCAGAAATCTCCGAACATTTCTGGATAGGCGGTCGAGCACATATGGGTGAAAACTCGCGTTCTAAGACGCCGATTCAAGTCTCGTACTTTATCTTTATCTTTATCTTTACCTTTATCTTTACCTTTATCTTGTAGGTTTATAGAGAATTATTACGTTGAGTTATACACCCATAAGCCACAACGACGTTCAGATTCGTTCTTTTCTACTCTTTTCCTTATGGAAGATTTTGTGTTGCTAATTGTATTATCTCTTTATTCATAGGGTAGCTTGTTGAAACAAAATGGGACATTCAAGATGAATTCATGAAATAAGGGGACATCCTGGACGAGTAGATGAAACAAAAGGATATTCATAATAATTAGTGTTCAAAACAAGAGGACATTCAGGATGAATGTACGTAACAAAAGATATAAGGATTAGTTCATGAAATAAGAGAACGTTTGAGATGAGTTCGTGAAATAAGAGAACTTTCCGGTGATTTCGTGATATAAGAGAACTTTCCGGTGAGTTCGTGATATATGAGAAAGTTCATCATGAAAACATGAGAACGAGATCATGAAAAAAAGAGAGATTTTTGGGATTAGTTCATTAAAATCAGAACATACAGGAATAGTGCATGAAATAAGAGGACATTTAAAATGAGTCAATGGAGCAAGAGGACATTCATGATTAATACATGAAACACAAGGACATTCATGATGAGTGCATGAAACACGTGAACATTCATGATTAGTGCATAAAACAAGAAGACATTCATGATGAGTGCATGCAACACGACTATATTCATGATGAGTGCATGGAAAACAAGGACATTTATGATGAGTGCATGCAACAAGAGAACATTCATGGTGAGTGCATGGAGCAAGAGGACATTCATGAGGAGTGCATGAATCACGAGTACATTCATAATGAATACATGAAACAAGAGAATATTTAGAATGTGTGCACTGAACAAGAGGTCATTCCTGATGAGTCCATAAGACAATAAGACATTCAGGATGGGCACATGAAACAAGAGGTCATTCCTGATGAGTCCATAAGACAATAAGACATTCAGGATGGGCACATGAAACAAGAGGTCATTCCTGATGAGTCCATAAGACAATAAGACATTCAGGATGGGCACATGAAACAAAAGGTCATTCCTGATGAGTTCATAAGACAATAAGACATTCAGGATGGGCACATGAAACAAGAGGTCATTCCTGATGAGTCCATAAGATAATTAGACATTCAGGATGGGCACATGAAACAAGAGGTCATTCCTGATGAGTCCATAAGATAATTAGACATTCAGGGTGGGCACATGAAACAAGAGGTCATTCAGGAATAGTTCATGAAAGGAAGATGAGGAGCGTTATGTGTGAGTTTAATGAAATAAAACGACGGCGACAACAAAACTATGAAACTAGAGCGATAGTCAGGCCAAGTTAACGTAATTAAGAAGGTGGTCATCACGATATTATGGAAAAGAATACAATTGTGATAAAGACAAATTGTTAATACAAAATAGGTAATATCCATAAACAATTTGAGAACCACTGTTTGAAACTATTAAAAACACAGTCCCAAAATCCCGGGGATAGACATGCATCTGCATACGGTCTGTAGATCTGCATGTTTCCATTATGTTACTTCAACTATGACAGCCATTTTTTATTTACGATTATGTATGTGCTTCTTTTCTCACGGTTAACGCCATGAATTGTTCACATAATGTAAATCTGTATGTTATTTTATTACGTCTGCCAGCCAAGCGTATAGCACAATGTAGGTTGTATACGCGTTAGATAGGTTGTGTTTAAGTCCGTTGGTAGCGTAGTGGTTAGGGTACCTCGCTACGAAGATGGTATATTATGGTTCAGTCAAAGCCTACACTCACCAGTTTTATCACAGACAACGTCCTACAGGTGGTACCAGACGTCTGCGTTCACAATGTTCTTTGCCATGAGTCGTAGTTTTGTACGACCTTCTCACTCTCTGTCCGCAGCCCTTGCTTCTCTTTTCAGTGTTCTTCTTTAGTTTTCTCCATTACGGTAGTACCTGTTGTCCTTTTTCTATTAGTGTTCTTCTTAGTGTTCTCCAGTACAGTAGTACTTGCTGCCCTTGATTCTCTTATTAGTGATCTTCTTAGTGTTCTCCAGTACAGTAATATTTGCTGCCCTTGATTCTCTTATTAGTGTTCTTCTTAGTGTTCTCCAGTACAGTAGTATTTGCTGCCCTTGCTTCTCTTGTCAGTGTTCTTCTTAGTGTTCTCCAGTACAGTAGTATTTGCTGCCCTTGCTTCTCTTGTCAGTGTTCTTCTTAGTGTTCTCCAGTACAGTAGTACTTGCTGCCCTTGCTTCTCTTGTCAGTGTTCTTCTTAGTGTTCTCCAGTACAGTAGTATTTGCTGCCCTTGCTTCTCTTGTCAGTGTTCTTCTTAGTGTTCTCCAGTACAGTAGTATTTGCTGCCCTTGCTTCTCTTATTAGTGTTCTTCTTAGTGTTCTCCAGTACAGTAGTATTTGCTGCCCTTGCTTCTCTTGTCAGTGTTCTTCTTAGTGTTCTCCAGTACAGTAGTACTTGCTGTCCTTGCTTCTCTTGTCAGTGTTCTTCTTAGTGATCTCCAGTACAGTAGTACTTGCTGCCCTTGATTCTCTTATTAGTGTCCTTCTTAGTGCTCTACAATACAGTAGTACTTGCTGCCCTTGCTTCTCTTGTCAGTGTTCTTCTTAGTGTTCTCCAGTACAGTAGTATTTGCTGCCCTTGCTTCTCTTGTCAGTGTTCTTCTTAGTGTTCTCCAATACAGTAGTATTTGCTGCCCTTGCTTCTCTTATTAGTGTTCTTCTTAGTGTTCTCCAGTACAGTAGTATTTGCTGCCCTTGCTTCTCTTGTCAGTGTTCTTCTTAGTGTTCTCCAGTACAGTAGTACTTGCTGTCCTTGCTTCTCTTGTCAGTGTTCTTCTTAGTGATCTCCAGTACAGTAGTACTTGCTGCCCTTGATTCTCTTATTAGTGTCCTTCTTAGTGCTCTACAATACAGTAGTACTTGCTGCCCTTGCTTCTCTTATTAGTGTCCTTCTTAGTGCTCTACAATACAGTAGTATTTGCTGTCCTTGCTTCTCTTATTAGTGTTCTTCTTAGTGTTCTCCAGTACAGTGGTACTTGCTGTCCTTGCTTCTCTTATTAGTGTTCTTCTTAGTGTTCTCCAGTACAGTGGTACTTGCTGTCCTTGCTTCTCTTATTAGTGTCCTTCTTAGTGCTCTACAATACAGTAGTATTTGCTGTCCTTGCTTCTCTTATTAGTGTTCTTCTTAGTGTTCTCCAGTACAGTGGTACTTGCTGTCCTTGCTTCTCTTATTAGTGTCCTTCTTAGTGCTCTACAATACAGTAGTATTTGCTGTCCTTGCTTCTCTTATTAGTGTTCTTCTTAGTGTTCTCCAGTACAGTGGTACTTGCTGTCCTTGCTTCTCTTATTAGTGTCCTTCTTAGTGCTCTACAATACAGTAGTATTTGCTGCCCTTGCTTCTCTTATTAGTGTTCTTCTTAGTGTTCTCCAGTACAGTGGTACTTGCTGTCCTTGCTTCTCTTATTAGTGTCCTTCTTAGTGCTCTACAATACAGTAGTATTTGCTGTCCTTGCTTCTCTTATTAGTGTTCTTCTTAGTGTTCTCCAGTACAGTGGTACTTGCTGTCCTTGCTTCTCTTATTAGTGTTCTTCTTAGTGTTCTCCAGTACAGTGGTACTTGCTGTCCTTGCTTCTCTTATTAGTGTCCTTCTTAGTGCTCTACAATACAGTAGTATTTGCTGTCCTTGCTTCTCTTATTAGTGTTCTTCTTAGTGTTCTCCAGTACAGAAACTGAAAAAGAAATGTTTCCGTAGAACTCAAAATGTTAATACTGGCTTCTGTAAGTAATGGGATCATGTGTTTTGTTTCCAACTTGGCTAGAAGAGGTCAGCACTCACAGCGACAGTTTGCATCAAAATCAGTGAATCTGAATTGACTAAGATCGTGTCCTTGCATTATGTCCTTGCCTCCCTTGTCATTGTTCCTGTAAGCGTTCTATAGTAGGGTAGTGTATGCTATCCTTAACTCTCTTATCAATGTCAATGTCCTTTTTTGTGTTCTTCATTACGGTAGATCCTATTAACTTTGCCTCTCTTTTCAGTACTCCGCTTAGTGTTCTCAAATACATTAGTGTGTACTGTGCTTGTTCGGTATGCAATGTTCTTCATAGTGTTCTTCTGTATAGCAGTGCCTGCTGTCTTTTCATTTGTTAAATGTTCTTCATAATGTTCTACAGTCCTGTAGTGCCTACTTTCTTTGATCTCCTTATCAATGTTCATCTTTGTAGTTCTCCAGTTCGGTAGTGCCTGCCCTGGTATCTTTATTTCCTTATCAATGTTCATCTTTGTAGTTCTGGTGTCTTTGCTTTCCTTATCGATGTTGTTTTTAGTGTTCTCCGGTCCAGTAGTGTCTGGTGTCTTTACTTTCCTTATCGATGTTGTTTTTAGTGTTCTCCGGTCCAGTAGTGTCTGGTGTCTTTACTTTCCTTATCGATGTTGTTTTTAGTGTTCTCCAGTCCAGTAGTGTCTGGTGTCTTTACTTTCCTTATCGATGTTGTTTTTAGTGTTCTCCGGTCCAGTAGTGTCTGGTGTCTTTACTTTCCTTATCGATGTTGTTTTTAGTGTTCTCCGGTCCAGTAGTGTCTGGTGTCTTTACTTTCCTTATCGATGTTGTTTTTAGTGTTCTCCGGTCCAGTAGTGTCTGGTGTCTTTACTTTCCTTATCGATGTTGTTTTTAGTGTTCTCCGGTCCAGTAGTGTCTGGTGTCTTTACTTTCCTTATCGATGTTGTTTTTAGTGTTCTCCGGTCCAGTAGTGTCTGGTGTCTTTACTTTCCTTATCGATGTTGTTTTTAGTGTTCTCCGGTCCAGTAGTGTCTGGTGTCTTTACTTTCCTTATCGATGTTGTTTTTAGTGTTCTCCGGTCCAGTAGTGTCTGGTGTCTTTACTTTCCTTATCGATGCTGTTTTTAGTGTTCTCCAGTCCAGTAGTGTCTGGTGTCTTTACTTTCCTTATCGATGTTGTTTTTAGTGTTCTCCAGTCCAGTAGTGTCTGGTGTCTTTACTTTCCTTATCGATGTTGTTTTTAGTGTTCTCCGGTCCAGTAGTGTCTGGTGTCTTTACTTTCCTTATCGATGTTGTTTTTAGTGTTCTCCGGTCCAGTAGTGTCTGGTGTCTTTACTTTCCTTATCGATGTTGTTTTTAGTGTTCTCCGGTCCAGTAGTGTCTGGTGTCTTTACTTTCCTTATCGATGTTGTTTTTAGTGTTCTCCGGTTCAGTAGTGTCTGGTGTCTTTACTTTCCTTATCGATGTTGTTTTTAGTGTTCTCCGGTCCAGTAGTGTCTGGTGTCTTTACTTTCCTTATCGATGTTGTTTTTAGTGTTCTCCGGTCCAGTAGTGTCTGGTGTCTTTACTTTCCTTATCGATGTTGTTTTTAGTGTTCTCCAGTCCAGTAGTGTCTGGTGTCTTTACTTTCCTTATCGATGTTGTTTTTAGTGTTCTCCGGTCCAGTAGTGTCTGGTGTCTTTACTTTCCTTATCGATGTTGTTTTTAGTGTTCTCCGGTCCAGTAGTGTCTGGTGTCTTTACTTTCCTTATCGATGTTGTTTTTAGTGTTCTCCGGTCCAGTAGTGTCTGGTGTCTTTACTTTCCTTATCGATGTTGTTTTTAGTGTTCTCCGGTCCAGTAGTGTCTGGTGTCTTTACTTTCCTTATCGATGTTGTTTTTAGTGTTCTCCGGTCCAGTAGTGTCTGGTGTCTTTACTTTCCTTATCGATGTTGTTTTTAGTGTTCTCCGGTCCAGTAGTGTCTGGTGTCTTTACTTTCCTTATCGATGTTGTTTTTAGTGTTCTCCGGTCCAGTAGTGTCTGGTGTCTTTACTTTCCTTATCGATGTTGTTTTTAGTGTTCTCCGGTCCAGTAGTGTCTGGTGTCTTTGCTTTCCTTATCGATGTTGTTCTTAGTGTTCTCCAGTCCAGTAGTGTTTGGTGTCTTTACTTTCCTTATCGATGTTGTTCTTAGTGTTCTCCAGTCCAGTAGTGTCTGGTGTCTTTGCTTTCACTCAATGTTCTCCAGTCAGGTAGTGTCTGGTGTCTTTGCTTTCACTCAATGTTCTCCAGTCCAGTAGTGTCTGGTGTCTTTGCTTTCACTCAATGTTCTCCAGTCAGGTAGTGTCTGGTGTCTTTGCTTTCACTCAATATTCTCCAGTCAGGTAGTTTCTGGTGTCTTTGCTTTCACTCAATATTCTCCAGTCAGGTAGTTTCAGGTGTCTTTGCTTTCACTCAATGTTCTCCAGTTTATCCAACTAAGAAAAGAACGGGCATCCATCTCACTGATTTCATGAATATATTAACCCCTCCGAAGACCACTAGCCTTCTAATCGTCTAATGTTGTTGACTAGACGATATAAGACTCTGCTAACTGTACGCTGCAATACAACAATTCTGCGCCGATTAACGTCCCCTTAAGGACGGACGATGGTGAGAAGTAATTGCCGGGTTTAACGTATAAGGAAAACAACGCTGTAACGTTTCAATAAATATGCTACGTGTGTTTGTGTCCCTTTGTTACTTGTGTGTGTGAAAGTTATAGTGGGGGCATGGGTATATGCCACACCTGATCACAGTACTTTTCCTACACATAACATCAAGCCTGTAAAGGCAACGAATTTTTAATTAATCTGGGTACCTTTCTATAGGGAGGAGACAAATAATAATAGATGAATATTATTATAGAGGGAACCTTCCGAGGCGATAATCAGCGAATCAATTCAGAGGAAGAGGTATGTTTACAGCACTCGGAAAAATGACAAATAATCAACAATAGAAAAAAGCTGAGTGGCAGTGTTCCTTAGCGTTTGGCTTTTCGTGGCAAGGCGCTGTGCCACTGAGTACGGGTTCGATCCTGCTTTGGTCCATATTTTTTTTCTGTTGTTGATTATTTGTCACTTTTTCCGAGTGCTGTAAACATACTTCTTCCTCTGAATTAATTTGCTTCTGTAGGGAGCCCCGATAGCTCAGTGGTTTGTGAACTGGACTACAAAGGACAAGAGGTAGGGTTCGATCTCAACCGACGGCTTCCGGGTTCATCCAGCTTTAAATTGGTACCGGATTTTTTTCGAAGGAAAGTAAAGCGGCACGGACGTAATACCGACCACATTACCCCAAAAATCATGTGCCGAAGATCTGTAAAAATTATGGTCACTAACACCATATTCTCTAAACGCCACTTGGCGTGACGGGGCAATTTTTTTAAAATCCTTCTATGGAAAAAAAAACGAAGAAAAAAGAACTTGCTAGAAACGAACCAATATTTCTCTGATTTAATTGTCCAACTTAATAGACCCGATCACACAATGAGACCAACATCAGAACATCACAGAACAAATATCTAATCTTATTAAGGAAATTTAGAAAATTAGTTCTCATCAAATAAATCTCATCATTGAGTGCCGTCTCC